>JAZKJV010008093.1:0-282500 GCA_037367405.1 Ottelia alismoides | reverse complement strand
TCGAATTTTCATGATATCTCCCTCGTTAGTACACTACAACAATAAATGCATGTAACACCATTAATTTTTTTAATCTTTCATTATATCATCCATCGTTAAATGTATAGTGAGGAATGCTATTCGTTGCGAGATGATTTTTATACTAGAAATTAGCGATGAGTTTCATGCCGCTGCTGTGTCATTAGCGACGGTCATTGATATTTTTCAAATTTTAATTATTAGTTCAAATATTATTTCTTAGTTCAAAGATTTGCGATGACTAATTTAAATTTTGAAAAATAGTAATGGATAAGCATAGATATGTAGACAATCATCAATGATATAGCAACATATATAACATTCATAACTAATTTCTACTATAAAAAAATTAAATTTTGAAAAATGATAATGGATAAGCATTGCTAAAATGCTTATAATCCAACAATGTATAAATTTCAATAAAATTAATCCAACGATCACATACCCACTTAAGATCTAATCATAGCTAAAATTAATTCAACTTAGCAATAATCCAACACAACAATGTTGAAAACCCAATAAAATTACTACTTGTGTACGTAATTTAAGCAAGATGATCTTTTGCTATAGTTGAGAGCAATTCGAGGATATCCCTTTCTAATCAAATAGCTTACGGGCTGATGTATCTCATGTCCATGTTGGTTAAGGATGTACCTTCTTTTCCACTGTTATCCACGTCGATATGGATATGGATATCGTAAATTAAGATTGTGGAAGGTATAAGTTTCTAATACGTAGTCTCATTCCGAAAGTGAGAAGAGAAGAACGCTAACTTCCATATTGTGCACTCTTTTTTTAATACTTGGTCCGACAATTTAAAGAGTTCGGAGCGTCTCATTGGGATTCGAATCCGAGTCCTTTTAGGTGTATTACACTGCACTTCCATGTTGTGTGCTCTTAAGCTAAAAATAATGCTTGTTTTACGCTCTCCCCTACCATGCTTGTTTTTGAAAAATTTTAAGTCAAGATAGAAATTTTTGATCCAATTCAAGCCAACACGAGACTCAACCCGGTCCGATCGACCACGGAAATTCCGGTTGTTTTACTTCAACTCATTCCACTTAATTTTGAGGTAGGGTAAAGAACAATGGTGGAGTGAAAAATAAGTGAAGTTTTGTCCACTACAATAGAATTGAGCTATAGTGATGTTTTTTTTTCAAAATTTATCACTAAATTAGTCGTTGTTAATTTGTTTCGAAATGTTTTTTCGTACTTGAAATTAACAACGAATATCACATATTTTGCTATATCATTAGCAACGATCCATATAACTACGTTTACCCGTTGCTATTTTTCAAGCTTCTAATTAATCATCGCTAAATTTTGAACTAAAAATAACGACGACCAATTGATATTTTGAAAAATAGCAACGGATAACCGTTTCTGTATAGACCGTTGCTAATGATATAACGACAGATATACTATTCGTCGCTAATTTCAAGTCTGAAAACTCATTTCGCAACAAATAATGTCATTAACGTCTAATTTAGTGATAGATTTTGAAAAAAAAGTATCAATGTAGCTCAATTTTGTTACAGTGATCTCTAGTTCTTATTTGATTGGTTTGTTAAAAGAATGAATAAGTGTTGTGAGTTTCAATATAATAGATGATGAGAGTATAATTGAACTACTTTGTCTAGATGATGAGACATAAATATTAAGTAAACTCCCCGACCTTGAGATTAATTCTTATAAATCCGAAATTTTTGGATTGAATTTGACAAACATGGAAATTGAGGGGATTTTCTATTCTGTTCTCCAAAGAGATTAGAGACTCAAGAGTGGGAATCCTTAGCAAAGTTCACTGCTAAATTGCAAGGTCGGAAAGCCAAATGCCTACCCCTACCCACGAGAGTAGCTCTCTTGAACTTCTCTTCGTCTCCTCTCGCAAGACACATGATCTGTTGTCCCAAGATACCATTATTAGGTATCTTAGACAAGATCGATAACATTCTTCCTTTGAAGTGGCAACACTCATACAAAGTTGCAAGCAAAGGTGGCTTGGACAAAGATTTTGCATCCTAAACCCAATGGTGGATGGTGAATTATTAACCTTAGAATTTTCAATAATTCAATGTTGGCAAGATCGGATTTCAATATATTGGACCACAAAAAACATTGGATCTCATGCCTTATTAGTATCTCATCCTTCTCTTCAGAACCGATTACTCTCTCATAAAGAGGTTTAGCTGTTAAATCAGAAACTTACAAGGTTTGGGAGGGTTGGGTGTACCCCTCCCAATCATCCTCACTGTTTACTATTCACAGGGGTAACCCAACCCAACCCATTCCAACCCAGCAACCAAACAGGCCCTGAGGTTCTTCTGACCCTATCTCAGTTATCTACAAACAAGTGAACTCACGTAGCTTAACTTCGTTTTCGTCTGATCCTATAAATAGATCCAGACCTCTTCATGAAATATTTTCAGATATTTTCCAATACATCAAGAATAAGAAAATCTCTGTCAAGGAAGGACTTAAAAGTTGGAATGCAAAAAATAACTGGTTGAAAAGCCTCAAAACTAGATTACCTATCGGCCTTCGAAATAAGGTTAAAACACTCACAACAAAAAATTGAGCTATAGTGACGTTTTTTTTCAAATTTTGTAATTAAATTAATCATTACTAAATATATAACAATGATATTATTCGTTGTGAAATGATTTTTCGTACTCGAAACTAGCGACAAATATCATATATGTCATTATATCATTATCCACGATCCACATCACGACGCTTATCTGTTGCTATTTTTCAAACTTTTCATTAATCGTCGCTAAATTTTGAACTAAAAAAAATAGAGACGATTAGTCGATATTTTGAAAAATAGCAACAGATCACTACATGGAAAACATGTTGTGGCTATAGAACTATGCCCACGGATGTGGGGGTTCGTGGCCACGGAATTGGGCTTTGGTCACAACACGTCGTGGCCAGTAGCTGTAGCTACAAGTCTCGTCGCGAGAGTTCTCTAACCACGAATATTTCGTGGCCACTACAAGTGGCCACAGAACTTGTCGTGGTAACAACTCTTGCATGAAGACTTTGGCCACGGATTGTAGCTACGAGAAACTAGTGACCACATAATTATCGTAGTCACAAGTTTTCGTAGCCACATTCCATTGCCACAACTCATTTTTCTTATAGTGGATAAGCGTCACTATGTGGACTGTTGCTAATGATATAACGACATATATGATATTCGTAGCTAACTTCGAGTACGAACTCATTTCGCAACGAATAATATCATCATTATATATTTAACAACGACTAATTTAGTGACGGATTTTGAACAAACGTCACTATAGTTCAATTTTGTTGTAGTGACTACAAATAACTTTAGTTAAGTTAATGCTACGATTACCAACAACAACCAAGATTGCACTATATTGTCATTGATAAGCACGACTAAAGGCAAATCAACCACCAAAAAGATCTATAAACTCATGGTTGATGGTAGAATCTCCACTTCCTTTCGTAAAAGATTATGGTCCAGACCTTTTGAACCAATGGATGACTTACTTTCTTCGATTATTGGCCCATAACAAAATTACGATTCAAGATCACCTATGATCAATCGTTGTTATTTATGCAATGAACATGCTGAAGCATTTCTCACTTATTTTCTGATTGTTGTGTCACAAGATGAGTGTTCATGTGATGCCATATATTATTGATTTCTTAAAAAATCAACAATTCAGATTTATTACATGATTTTTTTCCCTGATGGCATTGTTTCTTTCTCTTTTTCTCGATCTTTTCCTCCAATACGAAATATGCATTTCTCTCTTCAGCGAAAAAAATCATTGTCGAAGATGATCTAAACATGCAATCAACCACAGAGAACATGCATGATTTTATGTGGAAAAAATCCACCGGTGTAGCAGGAAAAAAACCACGGCAAAGAGATGTTTCACTAACAGAGTACAAATACAATAACCCTACGAGGAGCATCTCTCTCTGAATGAGACTGACTAATAATACACTTCTTAACCCTACAACACACACACACACACACACACACACACACACACATATGGGTAAAATGGGGCTGCCCCCAGGGAGTAGCCAACTTGGCTACTCCCACCCTTATTTTTCCCAATTTTTTTTGGAAAATAAAAATTTGTATATTCATCATTATATCCCTCACACATTCTATTAAAATTTCGTCAGAAACAGAGACTCCTAAGCCCTCCATCCATACGTCATTTTTTTAACGGTCGCAGGATTTTTTAAATCGACCATGTTTGGATGGAGGCCGTAGGAGTCTCTGTTTCTGATGAAATTTTAATAGAATGTGAGAGGGATATAATTATGAATATACAAATTTTTATTTTCAAAAAAAATAAAAAATTTTGGGAAAAATAGGGGTGGGAGTAGCCAAGTTGGCTACTCCCTGGGGGCAGCCCCATTTACCCCTATATATATATATATATATATATATATATATATATATATATATATATATATATATATATATATGGGTAAAATGGAGCTGCCCCCAGGGAGTAGCCAACTTGGCTACTCCCAACCCTATTTTTCCCTCATTTTTTTATTTTTTTTGGAAAATAAAAATTTGTATATTCATCATTATATCCCTCCCACATTTTATTAAAATTTCGTCAGAAACAGATACTTCTAAGCCCTCCATCCAGACGTCATTTTTTTAACGGTCGCAGGATTTTTTAAATCGACCATGTTTGGATGGAGGCCGTAGGAGTCTCTGTTTCTGACGAAATTTTAATAGAATGTGAGAGGGATATAATGTTGAATATACAAATATTTATTTTCCAAAAAAATAAAAAAATGAGGGAAAAATAGGGGTGGGAGTAGCCAAGTTGGCTACTCCCTGGGGGCAGCCCCATTTACCTCTATATATATATATATATATATATATATATATATATATATATATATATATATATATATATATATATATATATGAGTGCAATGGGGCTGCCCCCTTGGGGCAGCCAACATGGCTGCCCCCACCTTTATTTCGGCATTTTTTTATTTTTTTTTCGAAAAATATCACCATGTATATTCATCCATATATCCCTCCTATATGCCATTCGAATTTCGTCAGAAACAGAGACCCCTATGGCCTCCATCCAGACAGTCATTTTTTAACGGTAACAGGATTTTTTAAATCGACACCATCTCGATGGAGGCCGTAGGAGTCTCTGTTTCTGACGAAATTCGAATAGCATGTAGGAGGAATATAGGTATGAATATACATGGTGATATTTTTCAAAAAAATAAAAAAATTTGACCGAAATATGGGGCGGGGGCAGCCAACATGGCTGCCCCAAGAGGGCAGCCCCATTTTTTCCTATATATATATATATATATATATATATATATATATTAAACAGATACTAATCGGATCCAAAATCCTAATATTAAGAGGGCTCCACCCAGCACCGGTGCTTCACAGCATATTTCAACAATCAACACATCTGTACATCCAATAATTATGAAATAATCAAAATCTGATTACTCTTTCAAAATTTAATATAAATCAAACTTGCTGCGTTTCTCTCTCTTCAATCAAATGGCATCATTCCTTTCTCTTTTTCTCACCTTCCGTCAAATACAAAATATGCATTCCTCTCCTCGGGAAAAAATCATCACATCCATTCATCCAATATAAAATAATTAAAATCTTATTATTATTTCAAATTTTATATAAATCACATCACAATAATCCTCCCCCTAATTAGTGGATATCCCGGATTTTGATCAGATATCCAATCGAATGCAGATAGAGAGGACGTCCTCCATTCCATTCCATTATTGCGAGCAGAATAACCAGTGAGATTTGATTCTAAATGAAATAGTTGTAGGATAAGGTTGCTGTTGTCAGAGTCATGGGGTCAATGTTGATCAATATGCATGTTGGGTTTCCATGTATTGAAGTGAGACATCTTTTTAATAAGATCTATTAATATTTTAGTTTCATCCGGACTCCATATATGAATCTTCTTTTATTGAAAAAAGATATAGATATATTCTAAAATCCGTTACCGTATTCAAAAAAGATTTAATGGGGCTGCCCCAGCTTCCCCGCCCTCCTATTTTAACATTTTTTATTTTTTTTAAATATCACCATTATATTCATCAATATATCCTTCATATATGTCATTCGAATTTCGTCGGAAACAGAAACCCCTACAGCCTCCATCGAGATAGTGTCGATTTAAAAAATCATGTTACCGTTAAAAAATTACTGTCTGGATGGAGGCTATAGGAGTATCTGTTTCTGACGAAATTCAAATGACATATAAGAGGGATATACAGATAAATATACATAGCGATATTTTTAAAAAAAACATCGAAAATAGTGTGGGGGCAGCCATGTTGGCTGCCCCAAAGGAGCAACCCCATTAATCTTTTCAAAAAAATATCAGATACGGATATCCGTATATGAATACTAATCGAATGCGAATCAAATATGGATATATGTTGTAAAAATTTTCCGAATATGGATACGGAGATGGTAATGGATTGAATATCCGGATCTGGATATCGAATACAATATTTAATATTGTTTTATATATTAGTTAATATAACATAAGCCACAACCCCATGTTATTATATTAGTATTATACATTATAAAATACAACATATCGTTGATATTAATAAACTTCCATTTGTTTGGGGATGGACACAGACAAAAGTTACGAAACCATGTCCTCTTTTTGCTTCCCGCCAAAACAAAATCCACCTTGATGCTCCCTTTTGTCACGATGCAACTTATTTTTCATTACATTTTTTTTAAAATCATTATGAACTTTGATAAAAAAATCAGTTCATATTCGTATGTAATCTTTATTCGATCCATGTTATGATTCCATGTTTATTGCATCCATATTTGGATTTCACTCTTTATTAGATTCATATTTGGATTAGTTCTTTATTCGATTAGTATTCATGCTCACTCTTTATTCGATTCGTATTCAGATTCATTAAATACCCGATTCAGATTTGTATCCATATTTTTAAAGATGTGATTTTCTTAATGCATATCTGAATTATATCTGTATCCATATTCATATTTAATGATGAAGAGAATATAAATATTGAAATAAGCAAATCCGATCCGCATTCGATCGGTTTTCATCCCTATCTTTGACCATTC
This sequence comes from Ottelia alismoides, assembly GCA_037367405.1. Lineage (NCBI taxonomy): Eukaryota > Viridiplantae > Streptophyta > Magnoliopsida > Alismatales > Hydrocharitaceae > Ottelia > Ottelia alismoides. Next base: position 275,341 of record JAZKJV010008093.1, on the reverse strand, counting down.
TTTTCTATATTTCCTTCGGGCAAGTCCCATCTCTTTCCAAAGCAATCATACAAAAAAACCCCTCAATTATTTTACACAGCATATGGCGACGATCCAATGTTGCCTCTCTCTTCCTTACTCGTGAGCAACATATCTTCCTTCCTATCTGGTGTATGTTGTTGTCCCTTCAAGCAACACGTGCATCAATAGGTTACCAACAATTATCGTCATTTCTTGTTTTGATGGTTTTTTAAATGACTGATTATAGATATATATAGACACATCACACATATATTTGTATAAATTTTATAAGACATTTAAGTACATGATGTATGAAATATCGATCAAACTCGATGTATGAAATATCGGTCAAACTCGATCTGGCCTAATAGTAATAGCTAGAGGTGTTCACCAGATGGGTACCTCGATCTATTAGATTGTGACCCGCTCTGTCCCATCATTAATGGGTCATGGGGTAACCCGATCCCTTTGAATGGGTCGAATTATCAGTATGGGTAATGGATATCTATGGGTACCTGTGGAATCTCTTCTAAGAAAAATAGCCTTAACAAATCCAAATTTTCCCTTTATTTACAATCATAAAAATAACATGGCATTACCTTCAATAGTAAAGGCACATAATCATTTATAAAATTTATTTTTATTTTTTCAAAAATTCGATAAATGCTAAAGATTAAACGGAAATAAACGTAGTAATCAAAGTATATAAGTGTGTAAATGCAATAGTTGCATCTCGAAGCTAATGCAATATATGGATGCAATATGATTTGACGGTTACATTCGATTTATTTAAAGTACCATCGAAGGGTTAAATTTCATGTTCAATTGAAGCGTTCAATGTAGCTAAGTTAAACATGTGTTGTTTTCAGGGTTATCATTATGTATAATAAACAGTAATAACACGTATTCAAATGAATTAACAGAGAAAATAACGATTAACATAATAGTAATCATGTGTTTTCCATTCATTTTCCGATTACACAATGCACACAAGAACTAATTAATAAATCGAAAGTATAAATCAGGGCGTGATCTAGGAAAGGTAAAGTAATAAACGAATTGCAGCAAACAAAATGAACAAGGAAAGGTAAAGTAATAAACGAATTGCAGCAAACAAAATGAACAAAAGATTTGATTATAAATCACCGAAGCGTTCATGAAATGGAATATCCTTAGAGAGGATTTCGCCCCCACAATACCGATGCGAAGGGTACTGGCGATATGCTCTCAGGATACGACGGTCCACAGTCTTTGTCTGCGCACACCGATGAGACCGTCCTCGAAAGCACCTCCGAGAACTTGCAGTCGGGAAGAGCAGGTCGCATGTGTGAGAACAAAAAGTAAGAGCGACGGCGTGAGAAAGAGAGGGTTTTTCTTGCGAGTGAAGAAAAACGACATGGGGAAAGGGGTATAAAAAGAGGAGCTCATGTGCCCTAGTGTGTGGTAACTTTTGATTTCCGAAAACCCTCCTCAACGGGCGTGTCCCTTCGGATTCCAAAACCGCAGCTAAATCGAGCCGTTTGGATTGAGTTAGATTCTCAATGTGATCGAATCAAAATTAATCTGCTTGATTAATTTAATCAATTAGTCAAATGAAATCCGCATCAAGAGTATCGAGATCCGATATCCGAATTGACTCTCCCGAGCCGGTGCCCGAGCTAGTGCTGGAGACGGAGCGGAACGCGTGCGCATGTGTGACCCTCCATTCCTCCTCTCTACTATTGCTACAAGAGCTTGGAGTGTGAACTCATATATAAGTCCACCAAAAATTTAGAGATACTAGGTATGGTACTAAACTTCAACCCAAGCTTTTCCGTATTTTAAATTTGGGAATTCCCAACTTTTCCCTCAAAACTATTTGATTTCCCAATTAAAACCAAATTAATTTTAATTGTAATTATCTAGACTTTCTAATTTAAAATCTAATTACAATTCTTAATACAACAACAGGTACCCAACCTAATCTATTTATTTTGGCCTTACATTCACATGTACTTGAGAAAAATCATCGGGATCATGTAACCGTAAGTACATGATGTGATTAAACTTTGCAACCCGATGAAAAATCCGTAAACACCTTCACGACCGGTTTCTAACTCGACTTTAATTATAAGTTCGTCAAATTATATCAACATAAATAATGTCTTTAACAGAAAACTTAGTTGAAAACTTAGTTGAGATTACATTTATCAACAAATAATGATACTAATTATTATTATTATATATTTGCTGCACGTTCGAATAAAATAGTACTTAATATACATTAATGTCCTGGAAATTAGAGACATTACCTGTGACATTTGATTCATAGTCCAGTCTATTAGGTAGTTTTCAGAAACGAATCTTTTCCTCAGGTGGACATTTCGGGTTGCTCGAGTATTTGACGGGATAGAAAGACTATAGAGGAGGTGTGAGGAGTATTACCGTTGAAGAATATGGCACGTGAGAAGTTTACTGAAAGAGGCAGCCGAAGTAATTGTTAGGATTAGAGTCAAGTTAGCATCAACAATTTTTAATGGGATTAGACTTCTAATCGTAACAGTAGTTGAGTTATATTCTATTTATAGTCCTATTGAGAATAGAACTACGTGGTTGTATTGGGGCTATATAAAGAGGGGGGTGGAGGCATTGCCTAAACACCATAGCAAGAGGGAACACCACCTGCAAGAACAGTGTAACCCTCAGAGAGAAAGAAGAAGAGGAAGAGAAGAGAGGAAGAGAGCGAGGGAACAGAGAGAGTTGTACTTGTTATTCTTTCAATGATCTTTCTTCATCGGTGGTCGCGAGAGGTGACCGACCACTGTTATACCTAGTTATTCTTTTCTTCGTGTGCTTCTGTGATGGTGTTCGATTGTGCATCTGCATCCGTATCTACATCCGCTTTCGTATCCGGAGAGGTTTGTATCCCAACATTCGATATCTGAGAGGAGATGATATCGGTGGGTCATGTTCCTGTCAACTGGTATTAGAGCAGAATTGGTGCCAACGGGTCGTGTCCCAACAAGTGGTATTAGAGTCAGGTTCGGCGTTGTTGAAGGAATACTATATGATTGATAAGAGTGAGGTTCAACACCGACGAGATGACACGATAAAGCAGATGCACAATCCTCAGAAGACGTGATATTATGGCCTCTTGGAAAAATCGACTAGAGGCATCGAAGAATTCTGCTAGCGACGACTGGTAGGAGATTGTGCAAGATGGCACGTCGAGGGCACCAAGCGATGGGTGCGTCACCCAGAGCCGATGAGTTCCTACTAACGAAACTTGCAGATGACGAGGATGATCCAGTAAAGACTCAAGACGATGAAGAGATCGTCATAGAATTCAACTCAAAGGGGAGATTGTTAAGATTAAAGACAAATTAGGATTAAGAATCCTAATGAGATTGGACTCGTAATCCTAATAGTAGTTGAGTTGTATTCTATTTAAAGTCTATTGAGAATAGGAATATGGGGTTGTATTTGGGCTATATAAAGAGGAGGTGGAGGCATTGCCTCTACACCACACCAAGAACAATATAACCCCTAGAGAGGGGGAGAGAGAGAAGAAAGAGATGAGAGAGCGAGGGAACAGAGAGAGTTGTACTCATTCTATATAGTAATACTTCTTCTCTGCTAGCCGCGAGAGGTGATCGACCACCATTATATCTATTTGTTCTTTCTTCATGTGCTTCTGTGGTGATGATTGATTGCGCACCCGCTTCCGCATTTGTATGGTGATTCGTATCGTGCCAACAATCAATATCCGAAAGGAGACGATACTGGTGGGTTGTGTTTCCATCAAGTGGTATAAGAGCTGAGTAGGTACCACTTCCGCTCCCAATAGTAATTTGATACCCCTTTGAATATCCAGTTTTGCCAATAACGAGTCTTCCAAACGGGTCACAAAAGTTGAGGGGGTCACGTACTTACAGGTAAGCGACTCGAATAGTTTTCTTGGGTACCCTTCAACATATGGTCAAAATAACCGGGTTGGGTAGGGTATTCGTTTGACCTGGTTACTTTAAACACCCATGCTAATAGGATCATACAAACCAAACCGATAATAAAATGCATCGGATTTTTCTACTTTTTTTGAATTGTTGATGTCATCACTAGTTTGATCGATCGATTTGATAATTCCATCCATTTAAACCCAATTTGATGTCTAATTTAATATTTAAAACATTCGCTTACCGCATCCAACAACAACTTCTAGAACAGAAGGACTTCGGTATAAGCAGTGGATGTAGCCATATTGTCGAACCACTATCAAATCCTTCATCAGGTGATTTTGTATGTTTTCTTTGTTCGATCAATTTCTGATTGTATATATGTTTTTAATCTGATTATTTCCCAACATGCTATATATATATATATATATATATATATATATTTGATCGACAAGGATAGGATGAAGCAAGTATTTCTTATTCTCCGTTTGGTTATTATTCTTTCAATGTGGGGCAAGTTGTATTTAGGGGCATGTGAGTAATGCACATTGGAAAAGGTTATATTATGATTATTGTTTGAAATGTGATATATAATAAGGAAGATACCTTTTATAGTGGTGAACACGAAAAATTAACGGGGTACTTTGCGTGGCAACATTCTCTCCCTCTATTTTGCGATTCCAATGGTAAGTTCTATTCACTTCGCTAAAAGTTCGATTTAAAACAAATCTTAATTAATATCCAGTTCTATTTTGGATTTTACAACGTCCCAAAGTAGAACCTCGAAATGTGTATATATGCATCAACTAGGTAAAAGTCTTGGAATGTATAGCGAGGATCAACTTGAACTGTTTAGACTTTGGATGTTACCCAATTCGATGAACCAGCTCCTCTCACAACCGACTATAAAGAAGCCTTTCCTTAAAGGGAAGCGAGTTTTCGAGTGCTGATCTGATGTCTAGGTCAAGAAAAAGCTAAAATTACAGCTGCTTAATCTATCAAAGTTGAAGCTAATAGTGACGGATGTCTTTCCTATTCAACGATCAGCCCTTCGTCTCTGTATTTCACATCGAAAAATCTTAATCAAGTTTTGATTAAGATTTCTAAAGTATATTTGGTTCGAGGTAAGGATTGAAACTTCAAGTTAATCTACCTTACTCAAGCTTCTTGTTTCGTTTATATAAATGAAATTCAAAAGCGAAATTTCTAATCAAAATTTTAGCTAATCAATCTAACCACATACTGAATAGGGAGACATCCAGATCAGATGGAGATAAGCACATCTTGTTTAGTAGGCGCAATCAAACGAGGTGAATTTATGATCCACATGATATCTTGACCGTCGGATCCTCAGTCGACTGCATTTGAAGGGATCACCTCTTAGGCAAAGAATCCTAATCAAGTAGGGGAGATATTATTGCACAGAGAGGATCTTCTGTTGTGATGATATACCTGTTGTGGTCGCGTCAACGGCTCGATTGTGATCAAATGGTTCACACGATTTTACACCGTAAGGGTCCACAAAAAATATAAAATCGTATGAACTGCTCGATCAAGATCGAATGACGCACAAGTCGATAGCAGAAGCTCTCCGAGCTGCAGCAGATGACCCGTCCCCATTATTACAATGCTAGGCGACCATATCGAGGATGACACGTGTCTCCTCTCCTTCCACCTCAGCCCCCAATCAAATGGTAAATAAATCCACCCTCCCCTGCACATGATCACATGGATAGCCATGCATGCACCCATATAATAAAATCAAAAGCCTTCTACGTATGCAAACCCATCCATTGGACTATTACTCCGTCCATGTGCATGGGGGACTGTCTGTCACGATCCCAGCGTAACATGCACAGTGGTCTAAGGCGGTGGGAGAGCCAATTAGGGCTTCATGTGCCTCACAGGAGCCTCGTCTTGTCAACTAGTAGGGAGGGCACTGCACTGCATGGCACATGCAGCCCTCGTTCGTTTGCTGTCGTTTACTCATCACATGTCTAGTCCCTTTGGACTGGGAGGCCATGGATGTCGATGGGTGGCACTGATAGCGGGGGATGGATCGTAGCGTAGGGATCCGTCGAATGAGGAATGGACGATCTGGATGAGGGGTCTGGGGATAGTCGATCTCTTATCTGGATCGTTCATTCCTTATCCGATATATCCCTACGTTCCAGTAGGGGATGGTACAACGACGATCCTCTCGTCTGAGAACGAGCGGGGGATGAACGAGGAAAACGGGCGAGGGTCTTACGGAAGTGTTGTAACTGATTTTTTTTAGGAATCTGATTCCAAAAATCCAATCTTATAGATTGGATCCTCAATTAGTGTTCTACATATCAATTGAATTTTGCTCAAATTCGATGTCGTTTGCTTTCTTATCTTAATGGTTAAAATTCCCGTCAACATTTAAGAAGCTTAAATACCATTCAAAAAATCGCACATTTGATTACTAAAATAAAATAACAAATGACATTGCATTTCAGCGAAATTTTAATCCACACGGGAGGACATTTATCGAACATTCAATATATAAGGTTGGATTTTTGGAATCATTTTTTTTAAAAAAATCAATTACAGCAGAGATGATGCGCCCTCGAGGACATCGGGCTTTATAGCTAAATCCAAATTTAGGTCATATAAAGACCATTGATTTTATATCGATATTAATTATTACTTGGTTCCGTACTGATACATCGATTTTACTGACATGGACATCCCTCTCTGTTCCATCCATGTTGTTTGAGTTGTACTTGAGTTCTCATGAGAGGTAAAACCTTAAGGCCATGTTTGGTTGGAGAATATATCCTCGAATAAGAGGTCAATTCTTCTTCCGACAATGTTTCCAGTGGTACGACTATTCTCCATTATTCTATCTTATTTCACTCTTATTCCTATCTTTATCCCACCTTACCTACCTTTATTTCACATTATTCTCCTTATTCTTATCCTCCAATCAAACAGAAAATAGACCCTTATTCCTCTTATTCTCCATCCTTATTCCTGTGTATTCTCCTACCGAACGGGCCCTAAGTTATGTGTCTTCCACAAAACAAATCAGACGTCGATTGTTTAGGTTCGTCAAGTTCACACCACATAAACCTAACACCCAACATTGGAGGAGTTATCTTGGGGTGGATAACCCTCTAAAAATAAAGATTATCCACATATAACTCTTTTGTATTTTTACGTGTTTGGACAGAAAGTTTTACTGTTAAGAGAATTTGCTGTGGCGTGATTGTATTGAAGTTTGGAAAAATGATTAGAAATTGGATATTTTATCATTTTCAGATGACAATATGGTATATTATAATATTTCTTTTGCGAATGGATGAAAAGATAGGCAATTTGATGTATTAAATGAGAGAGTGTAGTTTTTGAGTGGACTCCATATGGAGAATAAAAAATAGATGGTGAAGTCCATGGATTGGAAATGGGGTTTTTTTGGGGAAAAATCTAAGGGCTTGTTTGATAACTAAGTCAGATTGGATTGGAGTATCCTCATGTGAATAGTATCTCTTTGGATGATTGAGAGGGTTGGTGAGGATTGGAATGATAAATGTGATGTAGCATTGATTATCTATTATATTAATCTGTAAATGATTATAATATATTTTTATATTATTTATTATTTAAACATGATTAAAAATATTATAATAAAGAAATTGTATGGTCTATATAACTAATTTCAACCCAAGAATGCAAGGATAGAACATGGGGTATGCCAGGTTACCCTGAGGTAACCTGACAATCAAAGAGATCCTTAGAGCATGTTTGGTCACTAGGTTGGGTTGAGGGAATCCTCCAGTGAATAGTAGTTGTTTGGATGGTTGGGAGGGTATGAGAGGGTTGAAGTGATAAATATGATGTGATGTGACATTGATTATACGTTATATTAATTTTTTAATCATTATAATATTTTTATGTTAATTTTTTATTTAAATATAGTTAGAAAATATTTACCAAAAAATTGTAGGGTCCATGCAAGTCCTTTAGGGGTGTTCGGTTCGGGAATACCTAAGAATAAAGATGGAGAATAAGGAGAATAATGGTCTATTCTCTGTCAACTAGAAAGATAGCAATAAGGAGAATGAGGTGGAATAAGGATAGGTAAGGTGGAATAAAGATAAGAATAAGGGTATAATAAGGTGAAATAACGGATATGGATGAGAATAACCGTACTCTTGGGAAACGACATCATATGAGAAATTGATCCCTTATTCCAATGCTTATTCTTCAAATGAACATGGCATTAGGGTGCATTTGGTTGCCAGTTACCTAAGGTTTTGTGGTTTAGTGTTTGGATAGAGGGTTTGGAGTTGAGCGAGTTTATTGTGATGTGATTACATTGAAGTTTGGAAAAGTTAGCAGTTGTTGTGATGTGATTGTATTAAAGTTTGGAAGAGTGATTAGTTGTGATGTAATTGTATTGAAGTTTGGAAAAGTGAGTACATGTTTAGTAATTTTATAACTTTTTAGATGATACGATGATATACTATATTTTTTGATAGAATGGATGAAAGAGAAATGATTTATTTAATGTGTTGAAAAGGAAAAAGTATGTGGACTCCACATGAGAGAAAAAAATGTGGATTTTGAGGGGAAACCCCTGGAACGAGGGGTATCCCTATTAGTAGTGTGGGATGAACATCAGTCAATACCCAAAGATCGATTGAGCAAAGGATATCATGTTGTGGAAGATAGAAGTGGGTGAACATAAACATCTCTAAAAAATAATGAAAATGGGGGGGGGGGATTTCTTAAACTAAAGCAATAGAATTAAATTAAGTTGCCGAAAAATTAAAAGCATGAATAAATTTGCTGATTTAATCTCTACACGGTCGATTGATTCTGATGGCATAAGAGAGTTCAAAATAGCCTTTGCTCTTAACTGGAGATGAAGAATTGCAGCACTCAAGACTGTCAATAAAGGTAGTTGTAGCCCTCAATCCATATCATGCCACTCAATCCACCTTCCTCAATCTTAGCTTACATTAGGCATTGTCACTTCACGGAATCACTCATGAGAAAATTGTTGAAGAATGGTCTTGGTGGGTTATGTTTAGTCTCACATCTTGGAAAAGCTCAACACCTTCTGGTACTAAAGAAACCAAAAGTATCAAAATCAAAAGGGATGAAAATATGTTGATTCTCAATGCACGCTTTCTCATACACCACCACTTTTGTTGATGCATCTTTAAGGGAAACATGCCCCACTATGAAGGTCCCGCTCTTCAACTTCACCGGTTGAGAAACTCCTGTCAAATCTAAACAAGCGTGTTTTCCTCCAACACATCCAAAAATCAACATATCAGTAGGTCTAAGTGTGAATCTTCCCTCCCGCGGATCAACTAAAAGGTTTACAGGCGCCTCTTTCTTAACAACAACAGTTGCACGTCTGAGTACATCAAAGAAAACATCTATAACAAGTTCGTGTCTGTATCTAAAACCCAAAAGCTTCCTTCAATGAATTGCATGATCCCCAAAAGTGTCTAAGCATGCCTTACGACAAACTGGACATATATCATCAAATGGACAAGAAAGAATCATGAAGCGATATCTGAGGATACTGTGGTACTCCACTCGTGACATGTGCAGATCAACTCCGTCAATATCAATAGCAAGGAAAAAATCTTAAACATGGTCAGCTTGAAGACACCGAAAAATTACCTTATGTCTAACAATCATGTCAAATTTCACCGCCATGCTACAATAATGGAACTTAGGAAAGCTAAATTAAAGGTGGTGGATGGCAAGCTTCAAGAAGGGAGGATCTCCATGCTCTAAAGTTTCTCTCTCTGGCCGAAATTAGACATCGAGTGTATGAGAACCCAATTTTAAATGCATGGTACATTGCTCCTTATACAGACGATCAGGAGTAAAGATGAGGGGGTCAAACAGCAACTACGAGGAAGAAAGCTCAGGTTTAGTGAACTTGGGTCTAAATGGAGGTCGTTATGATAGGTAGAAGGCAAATAATAAGAGGTGGGCTAATAGTAGTAGGAGGTTTCTAGTTTTTTGAGAAAGGGTTTAAATATCGATTTCGGATATCATATCGATACTATTTCGTCCATATTGACCACCATTTGTGAAGAAATGATCGGAAACTGTCTTAATATCGTCATTTCACTTGAAATTTCGGTTCTTTTTCGAAACCGAAATTTCCTGAAACTTCGCGAAACCTGAAACCACGGTTTGGAGGAAGACGATAATTAGGACAACGTTCAATTAAGTCACTTAAGAGAGGAGACTAATCTGACAAAGCCACACGACATCCCCATATTTTTTATTAGTATATCTTATTTAAATAGGCAGAAAGAGTTGAGTTAATCCATGAAGTCAGAAGCTTAAAGCTTGAGCTAAAAAGGGAACAAATACATGAAACTCGGCTGATTTATATGGGAGATTTGGGCTATACATGGAATTTAAAATCAAAGAGAATAGACAAGCAATGAGGTTGTAATCTACACTTCAATAGATGGGACCAACTAAACCTTATTAAAAAAAAATCTAAGTATTGTACTAAAAAATTCAAAATATAAGAATATACATATAGAACATTTTATTCATAATGAAGTACTTTTTCTTTTTAAAAAATATTTCTATGTGTTATACTTTTATGGGTATGAAATTCCAATAAATGCTAAGATGCCAAAAGTCCATCTATTTATTTTGCAAGTTTTTAAAATTTCTTATTGATAGGTAATAGGTTTATTAGTAAGAGGAAATTTAAACAAATCGAAAGGATTTGTGCAATAACTTTACTGATTAATAAATTTCAGCCTAGAACCATGTTTTATAAAATATTATAGCTTGACTTTATTCTTCACATTTTTATGTTGGTATTTTTTTGTATTTTAGATACATAAATCTTTAATGCTATAAAATAGTTATAATAATTTCTATTCTGTATATTCAGAAATTCATGGTATTTATTAAATGTGGATACTCAAGAAAAAAATCGAGAGTTTTCCTAACAGTAAGTTTTATTCCACCAGTGTTAGCGGTTACTTATGTAATATTACATAAGATGTAAATACATAATTATAACATGTTTTTAATATCATTGATTTTAGAGTTATTTGGTAATTATAATGTATTTAGAGGTTCTTTGTGTCAATTGTTTACAATGTAGCTTGGTTATGCATGCATGTGCATATGGTGTAATACACTCAACGCTCCTTGGATTGATGGAGGAGGTTTATTGGATTGCCTAAACTAATTCAACTTGAGATTTACTCAAACAACTTGTAGATGAATGTTAATATCATTGATCTCCTTCTCACATCTACTCTTGTTATCCGAAGCATCGTCTTCCATTACTGACTTGCTCGACCATCTCACTGATGATAGTAGCTATGTGATCAATTCAAGCACCATTGCTCTCAGCTAGGGTTGGGCATGGGCCGGGCTCGGGCCGGGTTCGCCTTGGCCCGGCCCAAGCCCATTTTAGAATATGGGCTAACGGGTCGGGCCTAGGCCCATTTTATTTTCAAAAATTAGGCCCAAGCCCAAATCCGGCCCAAATAAAATGGGTCGGGTTCGGGTCGGGCCGGCCCAATTTAACACCTATGTATACGAATATCATGTCTTCCATTCTTCTTGCATTTGTGTGGTTGTTTCTTATGCATGTGTGCATGTTTAAAACTATAAAGTATGCTAACTAATTTGTGATTTTAACATTAGTTGTATGTTGGAAATACAAATGTAGTAAAAATATGGCGACTTAAACCACCATTCAATTCACCATTACATATTCTATTGTAGATGCGGGCACTATGACCCAATACAAATTGGTTACTTACAGTTGTACATGCTGTAACACTTGAGGACACAGATTCCATTATTGCATATTAATGTAATAATCTTGTATATTAATGTAATAATATCCTCAATCCACTATTGGATATGATTATTAATGTATCTAAGCATTTATTCTACACTTGAATAAGGATAGTAAAGTTAGAACATGGTATTTGGAATGAACATGAATATAATTGATATAATTATACCGTACTGGATATAAATATACTTGCTTTAGAATGGATCGGACTATCGGGCTAACGGGTTTGGGCCTTCTAAGGCCCAAACCCGGCCCGTTAATCAATATGGGCTCATTTTAGGGCCCACGGCCCGCCCATTAAATTTCGGGTTCGGGTTTGGGTCGGGTTATACGGGTCGGGTTTTGGGCCGGGTCGGGCCGGCCCAGCCCAATGCCCAACCCTACTCTCAGCCATTGATTGGATTTTATAGAGCAGCGCATCCTGAAGCTTTCTTGATCTTCAGAATGACTTGAGGCAAAGCTCAACAACTATTCTTCTTTCTTGAAGTTCTACAATAGTGTGTCGCCTTGTGCACTGATTCTCTGACTCATTGCCTCATCCAACAAGACTAGAAAGTATTGAAAAATAACAAATCATCTTTAAATATTTTTTTTCCATTTTTTACTTGGTAATCTTTTTCATATCTTATACTTTTAATGAATTTCCAAAATTTTTGATAGCATTTTCATTATGTTCATTATATTTGACATTCAAAAAAATTTCCATAATAGTTTTTGTCATTTAAAAATTTCTCTGACGTTGATTTGATGGGATTAATTATTGGTTTTTTTACATAATTGGATCCTATTATGTTGAATATAATGGAACTTGAATTGAGTGAAATTGAGTTGTGTCCACTAAAAGAATCTGGGTCAATTACGAGCACGATTGTAGTCCCAGCGTGCTTGTATTGTAGCCATAATGTACTCGAAAAGTCCATTTGTGACAACATGTAGTCGTAAAGTGTGTGCTCACATGTCAGGGGCCGCAATCATCATTATGGTCACATCATGCTCGCAATTAGCTAGTACCTTGCGACCACAATAGTCCCAAATGCTTGTAGATTGTGCTGTTATTTTATTAAAAATGATCAATTGCGAGCATGATTAGGAATATTTATTAAAAATGATCAATTGCAAAAGTTACCTCGAATGAATAAGAAGTTATTCCCTATGATACTACATGCACCTTTTAGCCATTCCTCTTACACATGATAGATAAACACATTATGCAAGCATCCTCCTACATTGAATATTAATTATTATTCCTTGTAATGTGAGTCGATCAGAACAGATCTGAATGTCTCCATGAGGAGGATTCGATTTTAATTTATAAATCTAGATAAGACCAGGGTCTAACTCAAAGACACTGGCTCGCAATGTATTTAACTAAGTTAACAATATATTGGTTAAATGATTGATCACATTATTTAGGTCAAAAAGTGACAAGATAACACAACAAAGAAACATATACAATAATTTATGCATTTTTATTTGGTTATCATGCAAATTAATAATGAACGTAATGACACAAAATGAATTAAGTACAAAACATATTGATATATATATATATAATAATGCTCCCAGATTAATTAGATAACTTAAGCATGCACATTAATGAAGTCAAAGTCTAATTGATGCTTAAAATGAAGCTAGATTACATTAATGACATTTAAATTGATAAGCATTCATATTTAATTAATTGATGATATTTTGTATGTAAAATAAGATATTAATTAGGTCATTATCTAAGATAATTAAACGAGCTTCCAAATGCAATTTAAATTAACTCAAATGAACTTAATTTGCATGAAGCCTTCATTGATTTTATCCCATCAACGAGCATCATGAGATCAAGTCCAAACTCAAATTCCCCATCCCGGTTCCTCAAGTGAAACCTCAACACATCACATCATATTTGCAGTCGTGCTTGTGAAGCGTTGATCATATTCTTTAAGGCATAGACTAAATACGCAAATATAACATGTATATCTTTCAAAATAGGGCAAGTATTGCGTGAATGTGTAAGTGTCAGGGATAAAACCAATTTATTAGTTAGCATTTTTGTATTTTTTCCTTTTTTTGAATAAAGTTCGAGATATTTACAAAACAAAAGTTAGTCTCATCTACACCCTCATTTTGAAAAGATTTTTGAAAATATTTTTCAAACCATGTCACATAAATATAGATTTCCAAACATTTTACAAATTATTTTTCAAAACAAGTCAAATCTTCATTTTTCCAAACCATTGTAAAATATGTTTTCAAAAAAAATCACATAGTTGTAGAATTTTTCAAATCATTTTACAAAGCTTTTACAAAATCAGTTCAAAAGATACTTTACCCTTAGCCCAAAAAGTTTTGAAAATATGAGCTATGGCTAAAGTATTATGGTACACCCCCTCTATACTTAGTTTGTGCTATGTCATCATAGCACTATGTGATATGAAGACATAACTCATGCTAAATATGTAGGAATATACATGAACTGGCTCAGAGCTTCCCCTATACTTAGATTAACAATAACCTAAGTATAAGGATAAGACAAAAGAAGTGGGTGAAAATGAGTAATGAATAGAAGTGTACAGGGACTCTGGTTTCCCTATACTTAGGCTGAGAATAGCCTAAGTAGAGAGATGTGAATGAAGTAGAAGGGACTCAAGGTGAGAGATGTGAATGAAGTAGAAGGGACTCAAAGTGAATAATTGGAGGACTTGGTTCCCCTTATACTTAAGTTGAAGGATAGCCTAAGTATCAGAATATGGAGCTAAGGATGGGAGAACCGAGAAACCAGGAGTTGGGGTTAAATGATTTTATTAGATGAGTTGAATCTTAAGAAAGGAAATGGAGTCTTGAAGTCTAATGGAGGTGGGTTGCGAAGAAAATCACAATCATTCAATGACATTACAGATCAGTTGATTCACCAATCACACATGAAGACTAATACATATTGGTCATTTTATCTTGTCAATTCTATTGGCGATAATCCAATTTAGAGTCCATTAAGCAAAGGTCAAGTTTGGATTTTGGGCACTATCCTAAGGATACACCCTCACCTCTCAAGCAAGAATAATAAACATGTGAGCAATGTGGGGTTTTCTCTCCCATATAACAAGATTCATTTTACTCCATTTTATTAAGGTCAACTTGCATTTATTAGTCTCAGTTTTAATCTTAGGTAATAACTGATATTTAATGTGAGAAAGCCAGTATACATCATCTATTGTTTAGTCTTGATTTCATTTTTCAATCTTAAGTTATAAATAAAGAGATGATTTGGAAAATCAGATGTAAATGGAAATCAAGATGTATGCCGAGAGAGATATACTCACAGCGCCTCTAGCTCTCTTCATGCAAGTGTATATATGCATGCAAGTTGAAAAACCATACCTAAACATGCTGCTATTAGCATGAAAAAATTGAATTAATCTGGCTAAGTAAAATGTGTTTAAGTGTGTCTAATGAATCTTATGATATGTGTGAACCTCATGAGATGTGGTTAGTGTCGTCAACATGATGTCTGATGACCGAAAAAATCGAACGAGCGACTAAGGGAGATAAATAACTCAGGTCGTTGCGACCTCAATCACTCGTGAACCGGTCAATCAAGAAAATATGAACCACCAAATAAAGAGATAAAACAATGAAAATCAGATAGCGGTCCTCGCTATTTTTATTAACCTAGTATAGCGACCAGGGTCAGACTCAAGGAGCACGGGATGGCCGAGATGGCCTACGAAGTAGCCAAATCAAAAAATAAGGAAGAAAATCTTTTTGGTGGATTTTAATTATTTTTAATTATTTTTTGTGTTTTTAATTTTATAAGGAAATGTAAGAAACAAGCAACAACAACAATTTATTTAATCATACAAAAATACTTCAAAAATTCAAATAAAATTATTTTTGTGTTTTTTTATGTTTTTAAATGTTTGTGGTAATTTTCTGGAGATTTTATAATTTTTATTTGATTTTCTAAAAATCAAGAAAGGGGAAAAACAATGCTCAATGTGCAACCAGACATGAAAGATCAATTAAAAATAGATAATTGATCTATAAAACTCTGGAGAAATTTTTGTGAAAAATATATGCAAAAACTAAGCTACTAAAAAAGAGTTCGTAATTTTTTTTATTTTTATAGAATTTTTTAGAATTTTTATAAGATTTTTAGGGTTTTTCAATTTTTAAGGGTTTTATAAATCCAAATATGCACAAAATTAGGTAGAAGCTAAAAAGACAACAAAATTAACTATCTCTAATTTTTTTAGAATTTTTAGACAAGTTTTTATATTTTTAATTGATTTCCTTTTTCAAACAATAAGAAAAATACGTGTTTTTTATTTTTTTTAAAAATAATAAAAAGCCTCGAAAATGTCCCAAAAATTTAGGGAAATTTTTACATAGTGGAAGGCGCCACATGTCCAAATTTCACCTAATTTGGATTTGATTTGATATTTTATTCAATAAAAACAAGGCATACTGCTCACAAGGACCTAAATGCAAAGAAACATACTTCTAGGGGCTTAAACATAACACATGTGAAATGTTTAGGGTAGAAAGTGCAAAAGTTCTAGACAATCAACACATGCTTAATTAAAACCACGCACATGGGTATAAATGCAAATATCAGAAACTAAATTTCATTCCATAAGAGAGTATAAAACCTAGCCCAAAACATGCAAATTGTCCAAAATGTCACGTGTCGCACGTGTCTCACATATGTAGGGACTAAAATGCAAATAAAATAAACACAAGGTCCAATGTGTAAAATATCCAAAATAAAAACAACTACGACAAATATTTACCAGACTAAAGAGTAAATGCGAATATAGGAGGGGCCTAAGTGTAAATTACCCCTTTATTCAGATATGACAGACGAAGAAGCGCCACGTGGAGATCGAACGGCTGAGAATAGAGGATGCCTTTTCGCTGGATGAACGTCCTCGATCGAAGCCCTTATAGATCGGATG
This sequence comes from Ottelia alismoides, assembly GCA_037367405.1. Taxonomy (NCBI): domain Eukaryota; kingdom Viridiplantae; phylum Streptophyta; class Magnoliopsida; order Alismatales; family Hydrocharitaceae; genus Ottelia; species Ottelia alismoides. The sequence continues at coordinate 258,623 of JAZKJV010008093.1, read as the reverse complement.
GTGGATGTATCTCGAGGACGAACGGTCCGTATCAGAATTGGAGCGGAGGGGCTGATTGGACGGTGGCTGGAGGTACTGGAAGAACTCGACTCCGGCGAACTTCGCCGGCTCACTCCGTGCATGCTGGACCACCTCCTGGGCTGTTGAGATGTGGAGAAGGAAACTCGAACTCTTCCGCAGCGGGTGGGCACCTCCGATGAGGCCGGGAACGTCGGAGACGCTCCGACGACGAAGGAGGAGCGAAGCTCCTGTGCTCGGACGTGCGGACCCTCAGATGTGTGTCTTTGACCTGCAAAACAGCACAGAAAGAACGTTGGGTCGAGGGCAAAGTGCCTCGACCAGATAAGGGGTGGAATGGATGATCGGAAGGGGGCGGAGCGTGGTCTCTGGCGAAGCGGCGTCGGAGGAGACCCGAGGTCCTGCTCCGAGGCGAGACAGGTTGATTGGATGGGTGAAGAACGTGGGTAGAGGTCTCGTGATCGTGAATCGATGATCAGATGGACAGATAGATGATCGGATTGACGTGAATCAACCGGCGACGGTCGGCGACGCAAATGGGCGAAAATGGAAATTGGGTTAATCTAAGGCGAATCGAGACTACCTGATGAGCGCAGTCGACTAGGCTAGAGATGTTGGACCTCCGGGGGTCTTTGCCTCAAGGGTTCGTCGGGGCCCGAGGCTGGGCTCGCTCGGTGGCGGAGCACGGCGGCGTAAGTCGCCGGATCAGTGGCTGGGGCTCTCCCTCCTCGCTGCGACACTCTCCTCCGATAGATGTCACTCTAAAGAAGATAATGGAGCTCCTGGGAGTGGAAAACGAAGGCCAAAGATGGAGTGAAAAGCGTGGCGGAGGAGATGATTTATACTCGTAGGGGTCCGGCAAGATGGATTCGAACATGCAAATCGGAGCTTGGATCCCTAGGAAGGATCATCGGGCGTGGATCAGAAATGGATCTAGTACAATCGGTACCCGGGGTTTGAGTGGATGGTGATCGGATCATGCTGGGAAAATTAGGTGAAGTCGGGTCGGGAGCAAAGATCCGAGTCTGGTGGTCCTTGGGGGAGAGTTGACCGGGGGTCAACAATCCCCCGTGGACCAATGGAATAATTCCATTTGTTAATTATTTGGAAATTCAATTAAAATTAGTAAATGATTTTATTTTGAAAAAGTTTAAACATGAAAAATGTTTATTATTTTTTAAATTATTTTTTTGGGATTTTTATTTATTTTTTTAAAAAATAAATAATGTATTTACGTTATATTATTATTATATGTAGGTATATATACATATGTATTTTTTTATTTTTATTTTTAATTGTTTATTTTTGCACAATTATTCCAATTTTATATTTTATTTATTTTCAACATAAAATTTAGAATAAAAAGGTATTTTTATTTTATTTTTAGGATTCATTTACATGAGTTAAATAAATAGGTTTATATACATATGTACATGGTGTATATACAAGGTTGAAAAATGATTTTTTATTATTTTTATTTTTCTGATTTTTATTTTATTTTTATAAATATGTACAAAATATGAGAAATACTTTTAATTTTTATTTTGAGAAAAATAAATTTATTTATACACATAGGGTTATGTACATGTATGATTGACCTTATCTCTCTCTACTTGGGTTCTTTTACGGTCAGGCCCATGCTGAGCCCTTCCTTGGGATTAGGTCACTCAATATTTATTATAAATATTTCCCTCTTTTTCTTGTGTTTCTTTATTCCTTTATTTTGACACAAAAACATGCTAATTATGCATATTTACATGATGCATGTGTTTTGATAATTTATGCTATTTACACACATTTACATGGTATTTGCTAAGGTTTCTAGCTAAAATAAAGGAATAAAGAGTGATGAATTGGGATTCATCACCCTCCTATACTTTACTTTTGCTAGTCCCTTAGCAAACACTTACTTGAAAAAGAAGTGCAAAAGAGAAAGAAAAAGAGAGGAAATCAAGGTTGATTATTAAACTTTCCTTCATTAAATTGAAATATGGAGCTCGATCAGACCTTTGGATTATTAATTTGTCGGAACCTTATTTGGACTTAAGCTTAAAACTTAACAGCCTCTAAGTTCCACCAATCTATGGTCAAGAATCCTCAATAAACCAGATCAGAACAAGTCTACATACACAAACTCTAATGACCATGAATCTTTCCTTGTACTGTGTAAGTGATATTTAGCTCCCCACCTCAGAAGTAATAAAGAAACAATCTCCCTCAACCCGGTAACTCTAATGCCTCGGTCTAGCAACTCTTTCCTCTAGAAGCGGGGTATTTCCTTCTAAGTTCAAGTGCAACCGGCTCAAGAAGAAGGGGGGAAGAAGAGAATAGACCATAACCAGTGTAGCCATGTATCCTTGGGAGCTCTAACTAGTGTAGCTGAGTCTCCCGTTGCAAGCTTCATGAGATGGTCATGTATAACATAAGCTTTTGCTTTATTTGACTATGTACACTCCGGTGGGATTATTAAATTTTCAATCCGACCCACCACTTTTTTGGAGTTCTTTTCTTTTTGCACATTTTTTTATGTGCATCTGTACAACATATCTACATGGTGCATCATATATACAAGGAGTTTTTCCTCTTGAGCTAGTAGACTATCCCTCTTTTGAAGCTTTATTGCAACCCACAGCTTCTGTCTTTAGACTTCATAACCACCAGACCAAGTTGAGGTGCACTTCCTTCATAAGAAGAAGAGAGGTTCCTCCTAGAAGTACTACCCTCATATGCTACCGACAAAGGAAGCTGCCTCACCACCTCATCCGTGGAGAGCTATGTGTAAAGTGCTGGTGCAAGTAAATCCATTGTCTCTAAGAGTCATGATTGTGTTGTTAAGTGCTCTACTGAGGCTCATCAAGATGACATGTGCTCATAGCCTAGTGGACTCAAAGAATTAAGTCCCAATGGACCTGAAAAGTCTCAATCCTAAGCCCTATAAGGTTCCTCTTATTATTAGGTGGATTAAGGTCTTAACCAAGCTCCATTTGTCAATTTAATTCCAGGCCAGTTTAAATGTCAACTATGATTTGGAAAACTGTGCAAGTATTTACAAAAATGCAATTTTACAAATATTTACACATGTGCAAAATTTTTGAAAAATATTTGAAAACATGGATGTATGCATGAATGCGAAGTTTTGCAAAATATTTACAAGAATTTACACAAGGTTTTTGCAAACTTTTTGTTTTTCAAACATTTTACAAAAATTTTGTACTATATACATAATTTTGATATGAAAATATTTACAAGCTATTTACACAAAAAGATTTTACAATCACCTGTACAAAAATAATTTTTATAAATAAATAGGTATGTGCAAGAAGAATTTTATGTACAAGATTTTTTTAATTTTTATGGATTTTTAGCCATTTTAATTTACTCACACAAAGTACGAGTTATGGCTAAAGTATATATGAAATATATACGACACCCCCTATACTTAGCTCGAACGATGTCCTCAGAGTGATCAAAAGCGATGAAGAAGACATAACTCGTGCTTAGTACAGGGAAGTGAAAAGGAATGGTATATACAAATATGAATCAAAGAATAGAATCAAGAGAACTTGGTGTTTCCCCCTATACTTAGGATCAAGTAATCCTAAATATAGCAAGCTGTACATGAAGGGAAATCCGAGTGGAAGGATGTACAGAGTCTACCCCCCCCCCCATACTTAGGGTGAAATATCCCTAAGTATAGGCAGCAAAACAGGGGTAGAAAGAATCAATTGAATACCCGAGAATCCTACACCCCCATACATTGGGTAAAGTACACCCTAAGTATAGCATAATCAAAGATGAGCAAAGGGATGTGGGACTAAAGAATAGAGTGATATGGACAACTGGATCTATACAAGTTGGAAGAACAGTGATAATCAGGCGTGAGATGCAATAGATGTGAGTCAAGAGATCACATCTCACGCAAAGTGAATCAGGGCAACATCAACGACCCGCGGCTCATGATCTAGATATGGCTTGAGCCACTGGCTGTTTACTCGAAAGGTAACATCAGAAGACAACTCAGATATATAAATACTCCCATTGTCATGTACCTTTCTAACCAAATACGGTCCCTTCCATTTGCTCTGTAGCTTCCCTGGAAATAGACGAAGCCTAGCATCAAACAACCATACTCTCTGTCCTGGCTCAACTGCTTGTGGCTGATATGAGAATCATGCCACTCCTTCACTCTCTCCTTATAATGTAGGCTTTTTGAAAAGGCGGTATCACGAAGCTCCTCCAGGGCTGCTAACTCTGCCCTCCTCTGATCTCCTACACTCTCTGGATCTAAAAGTATATATGTAACATCTCAAAGTGACCTATGTATCAGCTCAACAGGTAAATGGTATGGCTTGCCATAAACGAGGCGAAAGGGAGATGTACCCAAAGGAGTCTTGAAAGACGTCCTATATGCCCACAAGACCGAGTCCAAAAGCTGTGACCAATCCTTTCGGTCAGGGTGGACGACTTTCTGCAATATAGTCTTGATCTCCCTGTTCGACACTTCAGCAATACCATTCGTCTGAGGGTGGTATGGAGTGGCAACTCGATGGTCTATGCTGAACTCGGTAGTAAGGGCCTTTACCTTGTCGTTGACGAAATGAGACCTGATGAGCCACCCAATAGACTAAGGTAAAGGAATCACTAAGGTCGTTGTGACCTCAGTCACTCGGGACTCAGAGCTCAATCAAGAAAAAGAATCAGACCACCAATCAGAGATAAAAATCGATAAAAATCAAAATAGCGGTCTCGTTATGATATTAACCTGGTATAGCACCCAGGGTCGGACTCAGGGAGCACAAGATGGCCTTGCGGCCTATGAAGTAGTCGGAAATGAAAGAAAATATAAACAAATATTTTTTGGTGGTTTTTAATATTTTTATATTTTTTTGAGATTTTTAGTAATAAGGAATAATAATAAAAAGGCAACTACAAGCACATTCAACCAATTATTTAAATGCTAAAAAATGGTCCAAAAATTCAAACAAAAAATATTTTTATGTTTTATATGTTTTTACTGTTTTTGGTGAATTTTTGAGAATTTTATGATTTTTATATATTTTTCTAAAAATGAAAGAAGGCAAAAATAATGGCAAACTATCCAATCAGGCTTAGAGGACCAAAATAAAATATAAAATGGTCCTGTCAAAGCCTGAAGGTATTTTTCATGAGAAGTATAAACAACAAGGAAAATTCAGAAGAAAAGTTTATGAATTTTTGAATTTTCTATGTTTTTTTAGAATTTTTATGAGTTTTTAAGGGTTTTCAATTTTTAGGGTTTTTATAAATCCAAAATAGTCAAAATTGCACAGAAAATAAAACACACCAAAACTAACAACTCCTAATTTTTTTAGAATTTTTAGAAAAGTTTTTGTATTTTTTTATGATTTTATAATCTGAACAGAGGCAAAAATGAAGATTTTTGAACTTCTAAAAATACTAAAAAACCTAAACAATGCACCAAATTTTTAGTGAAAATTTTACACAGTGGCAGGAGCCACGTGTCCAATTTTCACGAAATTTGGACTTAATTTGATATTTTATTAAAATCAAACAACAAGGCACAGTGCACAGGGACCTAAATGCAAGAAAACATGTTTCCAGGGGCTGAAATGTAACAAATACAAGAACCTTGGGGTCCCTCATGCAAAATTTCCAAATTCTCACGCGCAAAGCACGTGTACTGGGCACAGAGGGACCTATATGCAATAAAAAATACTTCTAAGGACTTATTAGCAACAGGTGCTAAAAGTCTAAGGATGAAATTGCAAAATGTCCAAGAAATTCAGCACATGTCCAATAAAAGCACGCACAGGGGTATGGATGTAAATAATGAAAACTAAATTTCATTCCATAACTCCTTAAAACTTTAGCCTATACAATGCAAATATCCCAGAAAATCACGTGTCGATGCACGTGTTCCATGTAAACAGGGGTATAAATGCAAATAAAATAAGCACGAAGTCCTTAGTGCAATTTTTACAAAGTAAAGACAACTAACTAAATTAATTACAGGATTAATTAATAAAAGCAAAACATGAGGGGGCCTAAATGTAAATTACCCCTTATTATGATCCGAGGGCTGGAGGCGCTCCACGTGGCTGATCGGATGGTGGTCGTGCGCTGCGCCTCGTCGAAGAAGCCCTGGCTCTGATCCAACGGATGGAGGCTTTCCACGTATATGATCGGACGGTGGAGGTGCGCTGCGACTAACCCTCGTTGGCTCGGACGATCCAGATCGAGCCTCCAAATGATCTAACGGTGACGGCTGCTCCTCAAATGAACGGATCGGATCCAAACTGGAGCTGCGGGGCTGAACGGACGGCTTTGGAGGATGCTCCAAGAACAGGTGGTCGGCGAAGTTCGTCGGCCCAGTACTCGCGCTGGGGCCCTCCTCGGCTGCTGCTAAGGTACGGAATAGCTCCGCCTTGACGTTCCGCAGCTGATGCGCCTCTCCGATGAGGTCGAGGAGCTCCGAGGAGCTCCGACGACGACGGCGGGGCTGAGCTCCTAGGCTTGAGATGAAGACCTCCAGATGAGGTCTCTTCAACCTGAAAAACAACACCATAAGACTCCTGGGTCGAGGGCAAACTGCCTCGACCCTGTGAGGGGTAATGTGGGTGGTTGGCACGTCGGGGCGGCACCCTTCCGGCGATGCGACCACGGAGAAGGGTGGTCCCCCAGTTCCGGGGTGAACTGGGTTGGATGGATGGGCGTAGTAGATGGAGAGGAATATGGTGATGATGATGGTCGATTCGATCGATAAAATGGATGGACGGAGTGGCCGGAATCGATGAACTTGATGATCGGAGCGGTTTGGGGCTAATCCGAAATTACGAGAAAATATGAAGAATTAAGGCTACCTGATGGTCGTGGACGACTGGGAACGAGCTCCTGGAGCTCTGGCCTTCGCCTCGAGGGTCGTCAATGGCCCGAGGCTCGGGCGCAGCTCTGGGCGGCGCACGGCGGTGAAATGCGGCCGGATCAGTGACGCGGGGTCCCTCCTCCTCTCTGCAACACACCGGGCGCTAGCTGTTATTCCAGGCATTTGGGTGGAGGTCCTGGGTGGAAGGGGCGATGCCAAAGATGAGTGGAATTGTACTGCGGAGCTGGGACTTTATACACCTGCAGGTCCGAGAAGAGAGGGTCAGGCAGGGTTCCGTGAAGCGCAGATCCCAATGCGGATGTGTCGGCGTGGATCTCGGATGCAGGAGGAAGGGTCGGAGCCCGGGATTTAAGGATTTGATGGTTGGATCGCGTCCAGATAATTCGACGAATATCGGGTCGGACGCAGGATCCGTGGGGCAAAGGTCCAGGGGGGGGGGAAGTTGACCGGGGGTCAACATCCCCGGTGGACCAATCAAGTGCAGCCTCGTATTAAATATTTGGAAATTAAATAGTAAATAGTAAATGGCCGAATTTTGAAAAAGTTAAAACACGAAAAATGTTTATTTATTTTTAAACTATTTTTTGTGATTTTTATTTATTTTTTTGAAATATAATTTAGGTATTTACAAAATATGATTATTATATATTGGTATATACAATATACATTTTTATTTTTGATTTTTAATTATTTATTTTTGTACATTTTATTCCAATTTTATATTTTATTTATTTATAAGAAAAAATTTGGAATAAAGGGGTATTTTTATTTTATTTTTATTAATTATTTACAAGGGTTAAATAAATACTTTTATTTATATACATATATGGTATATATATAATGTGATTTTGATTTTTATTTTTATTTCTTTTTATTTTTTTTATTTTTGCGATTTTTATTTTATTTATATACATTATGGAATATGGGATGAGAAAAATTTTTTATTGAATTTTTATTTATTTATTTATAAGGGAAAATAAATACATGAGTGGTTTTATGTACATGGTGTATATACAATGAGGAAGGAATTTCAATTTCTTTTTAATTTTCTTTTAGTTTTCTCATTTTTATTTTAATTTTATATTTACAGATATATACATATAATTATACACCCATTTTTATTTTTATTTAGAAGAAAATATTTTTATTTATAAACATAGGTATATGTACACACAAGAGCTTCCCTATCTCCCTCTACTTGGGTTCTTTTTGCGGTCAGGCCCATGATGAGCCCTCCCTTGGGATTAGGTCCCTCAATATTTATTCTAAATATCTCCCTCTTTTTCTTTTATTTCATTATTCTTTTTTTATGCACAAAAACATGCTAATTATTGTATTTTACACAATGCATGCTGAATGATAATTATTATTATTTACATGAATGTACATGTGTTTTGCATAGGTTTTGTAGCTAAAATAAAAGAATAAAGAGTGATGAATGGGCATTCATCACCCCCCCTATACCTTAACTTTGTTAGTCCCTTAGCAAACACTTATTTGAAAAAGAAGTGAAAAAGAGAAAGAAAAAGAAAAGGAGGAGAAAATGCATGGATCAATGCTGATTATTAAACTTTCCTTCATTAAATTGAAATATGGAGCTCGATCAGATCTTTGGATTATTAATGTGTCGGAACCTTATTTGGACTTAAGCTTAAAACCTAACAGCCTCCAAGTTCCACCAATCTATGGGCAAGACTCCTCAATAATCCAGATCAGAACAAGTCTACATATACGAACTCTAATAATCATGAATATTTCCTTGTACGGTGTAAGTGATATGTAGCTCCCCACCTCAGAAGTAACAAAGAAACAACCTCCCCCAACTTGGTAACTCTAATGCCTCGGTCTAGCATCTATTTCCTCGAGAAGCGGGGTATTCCCTTCTAAGTTCAAGTGCAACCGCCTCAAGAAGTGGGGGAAGAAGAGAATGGACCATGACCAGTGTAGTCATGTATCCTTGGGAGCTCTAACCAGTGTAGCTGAGTCTCCCGTTGCAATCTTCATGAGATGGAACATGTATACCATAAGCTTTTGCTTTATTTGACTATATACACTCCGGTGGGATTATTAAATTTTCAATCTGACCCACCATTTTTTTTGGAGTTCTTTTCTTTTTGCACATTTTTTCATGTGCATCTGTACAACATATGTACATGGTGCAACATATATACAAGGAGTTTTTCCTCTTGAGCCAGTAGACTATCCCTCTTTTGAAGCTTTATTGTAACCCACGGCTTCTGTCTTTAGAATTCATAACCACCATACCAAGTTGAGACGCACTTCCTTCACTAGAAGAAGAAGAGAGGTTCCGCCTAGAAGTACTACCCTCATATGCTACCCCAAGCCAAAGGAAACTGCCTCCTCACCACCTCATCCGTGGAGAGCTAGGTGCAAAGTGCTGGTGCAAGTAAAGCCATTACTCTGAGAGTCATGCGTGTGTTGTTAAGTGCTCTACTTAGGCTTATCAAGATGACATGTGCTCATAGCCTAGTGGACTCAAAGAATTAAGTCACCATGGACCTGAAAAGCCTTAACCCTAAGCCCTATAAGGTTCCTCTTATTGTTAGGAGGATTAAGATCTTAATCAAGCTCCATTTTCCAATTTAATTCCAGGTTAGTTTAAATGTCAACTATAATCCAGGAAAAACTATACAAATATTTACAAAGATGCTATTTACAAATGTGCAATTTACAAATATTTACAACATTGCAAAATTTTTGAAAAATGTTTGAAAACATGGATGTATGCATGAATGCGAAGTTTTGCAAAATATTTACAAACATTTACACAAGGTTTTTGCAAACTTTTGATTTTCAAAACATTTTGGAAAAATTTTATACTATATACATAGTTTTGATAAGAAAATATTTACACACTATTTACACAAAAAGTTTTTACAAACATTTTTTATGAAAATAATTTTGTACAATATCTATATATGTGCAATAAAAGAATGTTTATTTACAAGGGAATTTTTTTAAATTTTATGGATTTTTGGGTTTTTAGCCATTTTTATTTATCAACACACTCACACAAAGTACGAGTTATGGCTAAAGTATATATGAAATATATACACACCCCCTATACTTAGCTCGAACGATGTCCTTAGAGTGATCAAGAGCGATGAAGAAGACATAACTCGTGCTTAGTATAGGGAAGTGAAAAGGAATGGCTATATACAGAGATGAATCAAAGAATAGAATGAAGAGAACTCGGTGTTTTCCCCTATACTTAGGATCAAGTAATCCTAAGTATAGCAAGCTGTACATAAAGGGAAATCTGAGTGAAGGATGTACAAGTTCTACCCCCCTATACTTAGAGTGAAAGATCCCTACATATAGGCAGCAAAACAGGGGTAGAAAGAATCAAAAGAATACTCGAGAGTCCTGTTGGACATGTGAGCCCACGGCGAGCCATTATGCAATAAATGTTATTGCGAATATCATTCCCTGATCTGAAATGAAGAATAAATAATTTGCATAATAGGTCCCTCTGTACAATTAGGGTTATGTACCATGGCTATCTTAATGATCATACAGCTGTTGATTCACTTATTGAATCATAGAGGCTGGTGCTTGGATGAATATCTAAAGGGTTAGATTGAGGACTCATCAAGCACCGTCAAATGATTATTAAGATGTGATCTCCAGCCTGAGTAGGAGATGGCAATCCTTTCTCACATAGGCTGATATCTGACCGACCTCTTGATGCAGGTCCTCTGCATAGGAATAGAGATTCGGAGGTGTCAGATTAGTTAGGTCAAAGAGTTGACTTAACGAGATCGAGATAACCGAAGTCCTATGTTGAATGCTGTCACAGCATAGGCACGCATCCTCTGACCGGAGACAGATGTATTGCTATATGTCTGAGTATGTACATTTGACAGACCAATAGGTTGATGACCTAACCAAGGTCTATACACCGGCGCGTTGGTGTGCATATAAGGGCATATGAGTAATACGATCTCTCAAAGGGATCATACAGGTTCACTACTGAACCGGAAGACATGAGCTCACTCATGAGATATTGGGAAGAATCAAATTCCGTGCACGGTCGTCTTGCTTTGGAAGCTTGACTGAATTTGTAGGTTTGATATATACTTTTGGAAAGTATATGATCAAGACCTAGGTATGATATATGCTTTTGGAAAGTATATGATCGATACCAAATCCCAATGATCAAATGAGAAACTTAGTGATCAAACCCTGAAGAAGACAGTGTAAAATAGATCTTGATCTTCGGGTTGACCATGGGTCTTCCAGTATGCAGGATGTACAGGTATTGGGAATACCTGAAGGGTGATGTGATCATAAACGATTGTATATCCATGACGCTTCCATTCCGAGGGAGTGATGAAACAGGTCTGGATTTTAGTGACTCCTCTCAGTAGAGAAGCAATCTGATCTTAGTCCAAATATTGGACATTGGTCTGAATGAGATTCAAATTCAATGAGAAGATTAGATTTGCGGTCTTGATTTAATCAAGCATCTGTGGGAGGTTCGTAAGATCTGGATTTGAGATAAGATCTCAATATCCAAGTCACTATACGTGGAATAATACAATCGCCCTGTCCTTATCTCCAAGTATCTGCGGAGAAAGCACATCATTCATGAAAGGGTTCAAGGATAATTCTTTTGATGAAATATCCAAGCAAGGACTTGATGATTAAATGAGATTTAATTATCAAGCTTAATATGAATATAATTCATATTGTGAAAATGATTATCTAAGATAATTAAATGGGATTTAATTATCAAAGATTAAGAGAATGTGGATAACACTATCCATGATATATGTGTGTTATAAATATGATTTATAATATACATATATAAGAGAGAGAATCTATGTAAATAGCATTTGTTAATTAATTGTGTGGATTGGATTCACATTAATTAATTAATTGGAAATGTAATTTACAAATTAGTTTGGGTTGTGAATATGATTCACATAATGATCAATGGCATGATTGAAATATTCACAAATTAATTTGGAATTAATTTGGTGGATATTATTGCAATAATAGTTATTGCAATTTATTAAGAAATAATAAGATAAAATAAAAGGATACAAAATAACACCCTATAATTTAGGGTGGTTGGTTGACTCCCTTTTTGTTGTCACATTATCTCTTAATTAGTTAAATTAAATTATGTTGATAATGTTGCAACATATTTTAATTTAAATTAATGTTGTTGGTTTTAACCAACAACAATCATAGCCATTGATTTAGCATGGACCAAGCATAGCCCTTGGATCCATGTGTCCCATGGATTGAGATCCATTGGACCCTAAACTAGTATAAAAGGAGGGCTAGGGTAGCCTTTCCAAGTTACAACAACATTCTTGAGTTGAAGAACTCTACTCTCTCTCTCTCATTCTCGTGGGGTCTCCCTAATATTCAAGTGGCCGTCCACTTTGTGTATTAGGAAGAAGATCATTTTGCTACGCCTCGACGCTTGGATCTTCGTCAAAGGATTGCGGGAAGGACGTTACTCATCATCGCGCCCGCAAGTGCGTTCTTCGTGGATCGGACTTAAGATAGGAGGATCTCTACTTTGGGATCTCGCGATCACAACCACGCTTCAAGAGGTATTTCTTGTACTTTGTGGTTTGATGAAACGATCCGAGAAGTGTTCTCGTGATCATGTGGTTTCATCTTTAAAGTTAAAAAATTTTAATTTCCGTTGCATCTAGTATCTAGTACGACTAGTTGCTCCGATTGCATACGATGCGATCAACACGCTTCCGTGATGCGCTTAAGGATACTCGATATCCTTCAAGTACTACATCCCCCCTATACTTAGGGTAAAGTACACCCTAAGTATAGCATAATCATAAGATGAGAAAAGGGATGTGAGACGAAAGAATAGAGTGATATAGACAACTGGATCTATACAGGTCGGAAGAACAGTGATAATCAACGCAATAGATGTGAGTCAAGAGACCACGTCTCACACAAAGTGAATAGGGTCAACATCAACGACCCGCGGCTCATGATCTAGATATGGCTTGAGCCGCTGGCCGTTCACTCGAAAGGTACTCTCAGAAGACAACTCAGATATGTCAATACTCCCATTGTCGTGTACCTTTCTCACTAAATACGGTCCCTTCCATTTGTTCTGTAGCTTCCCTGGGAATAATCTAAGCCTAGCATCAAACAACCATACTCTTTGTCCGGGCTCAAACTGCTTGTGGCTGATATGAGAATCATGCCACTCTTTCACTCTCTCCTTATAATGTAGGCTGTTTGAAAAGGCGGTATCACGAAGCTCCTCCAGGGCTGCTAACTCTGCCCTCCTATGATCTCCTACACTCTCTGAATCCAAAAGTATATTAGTGACTGCCCAAAGTGACCTATGTCTCAACTCAACAGGTAAATGGCACGGTTTGCCATAAACGAGGCGAAAGGGAGATGTACCCAAAGGAGTCTTGAAAGACGATCGATATGCCCACAAGACCGAGTCCAAAAGCTGTGACCAATCCTTTCGGTCAGGGCGGACGACTTTCTGCAATATAGTCTTGATCTCCTTTTTCGACACTTCAGTAAGATTATTCGTCTGAGGGTGGTATGGAGTGGCAACTCGATGGTCTATGTTGAACTCGCTAGCAAGGGCCTTTACCTTTTCGTTGACGAAATGAGACCCCCCGTCAGATATCAACACTCTAGGCACCCCGAACCGTGAAATGATATTCCTCCTCAAAAATCTGCAAACAGTCCTAGCATCTGCGGTTCGGGCGGGGATGGCCTCAACCCAACGACTCACATAGTCCACGGCCAACAGAATGTACTCAAATCCCTGACTCTTAGGGAATGGACCCATGAAATCGATGCTCCATGCATCAAAAACCTCACAGAAGTGTATGGGCTGCATCGGCATCATATCACGCTGTCCACAAGTGCCCATCCTCTGACAGTCAGTACATCTCTTCACGAACTCATCAGAGTCCTTGAAGAGAGTAGGCCACCATAGGCCGGATTGGAGCACTTTCTGTGTCGTTCTCCTCCATGAGTGATGTCCTCCTGCCTCCAGCTTGTGGCAGTAAGTAAGGACGCCGTGGTGCTCCTCCTGAGGAATGCACCGATGCCAGATAATATCCCCTCCCTCATGGTAAAGGACGAGATCCTCCCAATGGTAAAACTTGGCCTTCACAAGGAAGGTCTCAAGTTTTTACCTGGGCCAATCTTGTGGAACTTTCTTGGAGACAAGATAGTTCACAATATCGGCATACCATGGGAGTGAGGCGATAGCAAGGATCGCCACATCTGGGAAGGTCTCACAAATAGGGTTAATCTGCTCAGTATCCTCAAGATACTCCAATCGGGAGAGATGATCCGCCACCACATTCTTAACTTCAGGCTTATCCTTAATCTCTATATCAAACTTCTGGAGTAGAAGGATCCATCTGGTCAATCTAGCTTTGGCATCCTTCTTTGCCATGAGGTACCTGATGGCGGTATGATCAGTAAAGATGGTCACTCTAGATCCGATAATGTACGATCTGAACTTATCTAGGACAAAAACTATGGCTAGCATCTCCTTCTCAGTGACTGTGTAGTTCCGCTGCACGGCATCCAATGTACGGCTAGCGTAGTGAATAGCAAATGGGACTCCATCCCTCCTCTGTCCTAGCACAGCCCCCACGGCAAAATCGGAGGCGTCCGTCATGATCTCGAATGGGAGAGACCAAACGGGTGGCTGGAGAATAGGAGCCTCTGCAACACAGCTCTTGAGAGTCTCAAATGACGATAGACACTTATCATCTACAAGGAACTTGGTGTCTTTAGTCAGCAGATCAGTCAACGGTCGGGAAATCCTGCTGAAATCATGAATGAACCGTCGGTAGAAACCGACGTGCCCCAGAAAAGACCGTAGCTGCCGTAAGTTGGACGGTGGATTGAGTTTTCTAATGACATCCACCTTGGCCTGATCAACCTCCATGCCCCTGTTGGAGATGATGTGGCCAAGCACCATCCCTTGAGTCACCATGAAGTGACTCTTCTCCCAAGATAATACCAGGCGAACCTCAATGCATCGCTGAAGGACTCGGTCTAGGCAGTCAAGACAAGAATCGAATCCGTCGCCGTAGACCGAGAAATCATCCATGAAGACCTCCAAGCACTCCCCCACAATGTCCAAAAAGATAGACAGCATGCATCTCTGAAAAGTTGCAGGGGCGTTGCATAGCCCAAATGGCATGCGTCTGAAGGCGTATGTGCCGAAGGGACAGGTGAAGGTGGTCTTGTCTTGGTCCTCTGGCGCAATGTCCACCTGATTGTAGACGGAGTACCCATCCAAAAAGCAGTAATGGCTCTTCCCTGCCAGTCTCTCAATGATATGATCTATAAAGGGCAGGGGGAAATGATCCTTCTTGGTGGCTTGGTTGAGTCGTCTGTAATCCACGCAGACCTGCCAAGAAGTGGGTACTCGAGTAGCAATCTCCTCTCCGAACTCCGTGACAACAGTAGTGATGCCCGTCTTCTTGGGCACCAATGCAACAGACTAACCCACTTGGAGTCGGAGATGGGGTAGATAAAATCGGCGCTCCACCACTTCGAGATCTCTTTCATGACAACCTCTCTCAGATTCGGGTTCAGTCGCCGTTGGAACTCACGCGGTGGCTTTGCCTCGTCCTCAAGATAGATGTGGTGAGATCACAGAGCCGGACTGATCCCCTGGAGATCTGCTACGCTCCATACTATCGCCTTGCGGTTCTTTTCAAGAACCCCCATCAGACGGAATTCTTGTTCCCCAGTCAAATCAGCGGATATAATGACTGGGTACATCTCATGCTCGCCCGCAAGGAACCTATACTTCAACGACGCTGGTAGTGGCTTCAGCTCTGGACAAGTCGGTGCTGGCAAATCTGGCTTCTGAAGAATACGAGTATATGCTACCAAATCTGCTCGAGAAAATGAGAACTCTCTCTCACAAACTGGATCTGGAGAAGGCGGCTCAATTGGATTGTCTCTGCTCTGCATGGCATCAACCTCCTCCCTAGCTGTAGGCTCAGAAGAAGTCGGATCTGGTATAAGCTCATCAAACTCTGCCCAATCAAAATCTGACTCTGAGGGATCTGTATCATCATCACAAAATGACTCTATCTCGTGGTCGAGAACTGAATTTGCCAACTGAAAAGTATCGTGGACCAAGAATGCGCTCTCTACGCTCTCCTCTGCTAGCGTCTCTGCATCAGCGGTCTCTGAGGGTGAGAGGATGGCATGTGCATCTGGATCTTCCCATACTGCCTCATCATCGGTAATCACAAAATCGTAGTCCTGGTGGATGTCTCGCTTTGCATCTGTCATCTGCTCTGAATCGGAAGTAGTCTCTGAGCAAGCTGAATCTCTGACTCTGATATCCTCGATTGTCTCTATTTGTACACTCTCGCCCTCGACGCGAAAGTATACCTTCCCGCTATCATGGTCAGTCATTGCCTTCACTGTAGCCAAGAACGGACGACCTAGAATGATGGGGGTATCGGTCACAGACTCAGGGATCTCCATGTCCAACACAACGGGAAATTGCAGGCCTTGAATCGTGACGACAACGTCCTTCAACAACCCCTTCGGCCTCTTGACAGATCGATCAGCAAACTAAAGGACTGTCCTGCTCTGTCGTAGAGTGCCCAACTCGAATCGGTCGAGAAGGGCTGTCGGAAGTAGGTTGATCGAAGAACCGCTGTCTAATAGAGTGCGGTCGAACCTCTGCTCTCTGATATGGCATCTGACATATGGGGCTCCTGAAGCTGGCCTCTTGGCCGGCAGATGGTTCTGAATCGCGAAACAAGTGGCTCTGATCAGCACATGGATCTCTAACTGGTGGTTCCTCCTCTTCCTCTTGATTGTAGTCCTGTCTCTGAGTGATCTCTGGAGTAGAGGAATGTGCTGCAAGGCCTCCTGAAGAGTCAGCTGAATGTGGAAGCGGTCGATCATCTGATGGCTGAACTCTTCCTGTTGTCTCTTTTTTGGATGTTCTATTTTCTTCCCCTTTCCCATGTGAAGTGCTCTAGGGAAGGAGATCACAGGGTCCTTCTCAGATGAAGGACTAGGAGAGGGTCTCGGCTGCTCAAGCACGACAGAATCCACATATACATCATCATGCACCACAGGTGGATCAGAATAAAACAAACCCTTTCCTTTATTACCAGATAAGTCCTGATATACAAGAACAGACGGAAAGACTACAGGACTAGCAGAAGTAGAAACGGTGACATCAGCACCACCCTCGGCATGTCGACTCGCGGCATAAGTACTGCTCTCTGGCTCGGCAACAATGGTGGCATCAGTACCATCTCCTATGTCTGGTGAAGTGGCGGCCTTAGTACCGTCGGTGGGATCAGCATCCATGGTGGCATCAGTACCACCGTCATCATCTCTCGCGGCATCAGTACCGCGATCCTCCTCGCCTGGCGCTCCTGGAGTAGCATGGGAACGTCGCTCAGACAAGGCACCGCCTGCTGTGTCCTACCGCTCCTAAGTGTGACAAAATTAGTATCAAACAGATATGCAGACAAATCACCAAATGTATCACTAGGAGTGGCATACTCTGTGAAATCTACCTGCTCAGACTTCCTCTTCTGGTTGTTCAGGTTCGGCTCAATCTGGGCAGGGATGGCGGCCTTCCCTCTCACTATCTCCCGCACCTCCTGGAGGAACTCATCCACCTCCCGTCTGAAGATAGCATGCTGGTCATTCAAGAGGCGGGTTATATCATCTAAGGCTGGGTTCTCATAGGATGGTCCATGAGAACCTGACAGGTAGCCTCGCTGGTAGTGAGGCTGCTGCTGCTGGTGCGGGTACTGTTGTGGATGGTGAGAAGGGTATGACTGGGGATGATACTGTTGCTGTTGAGGCTGGTCACACCTCCAAGAATGTCTGTGCTGATAGGGACAAGGACCATGCTGTTGCTGGTGTACTGGGGGCTGCTGCTGCTGGTGCTCTCTCTGATAGCCATACTGGCCACCCTGACCTGAAGGCTGCTACTGGGAGCTGGCACCTCCGGCCGACCAACGGAATCCGAGATGGTCTCGTCGGATACCAGGCTGGGGTCGGTCGTGCCAAATCCCGTTGACGTCCATCAACGGCTCAGGCTCGTAAGAGAGGGGCGGGAGTACTGCCAGAGGCTGATCCGGCTGGTAGACCACCATCTATGTGTCAGGAGATGGTGGTGACTAGTAAGAGGGTTGCGGCTGCTGGTACGGCTCCACCTGTACAAGGTGAACCTGTCTAGGCTGCTGGTGGCTGGAGCGCTAGGACGAGCTGCCGGTGCTACTCGGATCGCCTCGTGCTTGAAGACGGGGCTGGGAAGCCGTCTGTGCCTCTTGGAGACACATGAGCTGTGTCTTCAGGTCACTCAGAGTCTGTGTCATGTGCTCCATCTGCGTGATACCCTGGAACTGCTTCTTCTCTATGATCTCCATCCGGTCCAGCTTCTCGCTGATGATGCTCATGTCAGCGGCTGTGGACTCGGCCTGTGCTGCTGCCGCTGACAAAGTGGATGTACCGGCGTCAACCCGTGCTATCCTATGGTACTGCACGGTCTGTGGCTGAGGGCGTCCCTGTGTGTAGAGTCGGGTCTGGGACATCACTATATAGTTCTCGGCCATCTCCTCGTAGATGGCTCAGACCTGATCATGATCCTTGGTGAAATAGGACCCGCCACAAGAAGCGTTTACCAGGCCCTACAGCTCTGGTGTCAACCCGCAAAAGAAGCTCTGAACAAGGTTCGGCTTCGAGATGTCATGGTACGGGCATCTGTTTGTCAACTCTCGGAACCTCTCCCATGCCTCATGGAATTGCTCATTATGGAGCATGGAGAAGTTGCTGATCAGGGCCCTCGCTGCATTCGTCCACTCGAGTGGATAGTACTTGTTCAACTACTCAGTGCGGAGCTGCTCCCATGTGTACACACATCTCCCTAAGTGCTTCAGCCAGTTGGCTGCTCTGTCTGCCAGGGAGAAAGGAATGGCAATCATCTTGATGGTGTCCTCGTCCACCTGCCGGTCATGGACGGTACTGCAGATCATCTCAAACTCTTGAAGGTGGAGATGGGGCTCCTCAGTGGCGAGCCCATGGAACCGGGGAAGAAGCTGCAAAGTGTTTGGGGGGAACTTGAAGTCCCCCACGATAGCTGGAAGTACCACCCAACGATGCGTCAACGTCGATCTGGGGTTGTGCAACTCTCGCATCGGTCTCGGAGGTTCTGCTGCTGTTGTTGCGGCTGCTGCCGCATCACCGGGTATCCTCGGTCCGTCATCAGGGCCGCGCTGCTCGCGGTCGGCTCTCATCTGCTCCATCTCTCTCTGCATCTCAATCATAAAGGCACCCTGATCCCTCAATTGCTGCTGCACTAAGTCAAGGGAGGCAATCAGGGTGGAGTTGGTCGCACCCTGGTCCAGGACGAAAGTCTGCTCTCCTCGAGGACCTCCGGTGCGGTCATTACTGCTGCCGGCCATGGTCTCTGCAAAGGAAAAAGACCCAAACTCAGGTGCCGATAAATCATCTAACTGTGGTCTCTCATCTGACACTGGCATCTCAGGAATGGTAGAAGGGTAGTCAAGGGGGAACAGGGCGGAGTCGAACTCGGGTTCGGAGAGCGGGTCTGAGCTCTTATGAACAGATCTAGATGAGTGGGCTGGAGTGCTGAAAAGCGGTGCAGCCAGAGGGTGCCTAAGAGACCTCCTGCCCATCATCGTGATCTGGCGAGTCGGGCGGATGGGATCTGGTAACAAATATGATCAGCAAGCAAATCCCAGATTCACCCACTCAACGCGAGCTGGAGACCGTAAGAGTTCGGTCAATTATCTTGTCTGTTTTTATTAGGTGATCAAGTCAAGATAGCAGAGCGGTTACGTGACCTGTTGGGAATCCAATCCGCCGAACCGACTGTCCCGTATAAAAGGCCGGTAGTCTGATCGGGGCTCGGATATGGCTCTATCCTAGAGTGCGAGTCACTCTCTCGCTCAAGCAAACCAGACAATGAGGGGGTTGCTCTCCCCAAGATAAATTTTTAGGTTGAGTGTCTTTTAGGGTCAAGTTGAGTTAGCAGTCCCAATTTTATAGTTTTTCTATTTTTTATGTATTTTTCAATATCAAACAATCGTCTAACGAATTTTTCGGTTCTCCTGGTTATTTTAATCCAAAACAGGGGGGAGAAGACGAAAAAGCCGATGCGCGAAAATCAATGATGCATGCAGAGTAAGAGATGTGTACCTGACTCCAGCAGTCTACATGTAGGGTGATCTGCGCATAAAGTAAAGACAGAATATAAACTACCTATATGATGCGCGCGGTAAAACCGTCCCTAGCAGAGCAATTTCTACACGTGAAGAACAGTAGCCGCGTACTTGAGCCTAGGTTCGGAGTCCTATCTTGGGAGCCGCTCGGTGTCCGCCACAACGGATCCTGCACGCGCTGTATGTGACTCCTCAAGGCACGTTGACCAGAGCTCTAATAAACGGCTTTTTCTTGTGATTTAATTAATTAGATCCAATTATTCGATCTATGGTAACATGCAGATATTAAGGTGATTGGATCCTAATTAATTACATCACAGTCAAATAAAATCCTAAGCTAAGGCTGAAAACCGCGTAAATCAAACAAGCAGTAAATAAACAATCGGAAAAGCCACGTAAAACCGCGAAAAACCAATGAGGTCCCCCGAGCACACCGGTGCTCGGTGAAACATACCTCGAAAGTCTAAGTCTCTGAAAGTTCGGTCCCTGTATTATTACAATTCAAATAATCTGACTGGAAATAAATCTAAACTAATCTACAGCTATTCTAACTACGCTCGCAGCTATTCCGCGGCTCCCGCACTCCTGCTCGCTCCTCGCGTCCTCCTGCGGCTTTGTAAAGAAGAGAGCCGCCTCTGACTCTCGCGGTTGCGTTGGCTTCCGAAGAAGCCGTCTCGATCCTCGGGCCCTCGCAAGAAAACAAATAGAGAGTGGTCAGACCAGATAAATGTATAAAAAGGTCAAAAAAATATATACAAAAAATCTATACAGAAAACCACGAAAAAGAAAAGCCGCGGAAAAGTCAAAAGCGACTATTAAGCCGTGCTCCCCAACAACGACACCATTCTGATGAGCCGCCCGATAGACTAAGGTAAATTAATCACTAAGGTCGTTGCGACCTCAGTCACTGGGGACTCAGAGCTCAATCAAGAAAAAGAATCAGACCACCAATCAGAGATAAAAATCGATAAATATCAAAATAGCGGTCTCGCTATGATATTAACCTAGTATAGCACCCAAGGTCGGACTCAGGGAGCACGAGATGGCCTTGCAGCCTACGAAGTAGTCGGAAATGAAAGAAAATAGAAACAAATATTTTTTTGGTGGTTTTTAATATTTTTATATTTTTTTGAGATTTTTGGTAATAAGGAAAAATAATAAAAAGGCAACTACAAGCACATTCAACCAATTATTTAAATGCTCAAAAATGGTCCAAAAATTCAAACAAAAAATATTTTATATGTTTTTTACTGTTTTTGGTGAATTTTTGAGAATTTTATGATTTTTATATATTTTTCTAAAAATGAAAGAAGGCAAAAATAATGGCAAACTGTCCAGTCAGGCTTGGAGGACCAAATAAAAATATAAAATGGACTTGTCAAAGCCTGAAGGTATTTTTCATGAGAAGTATAAACAACAAGGAAAATTCAGAAGAAACGTTTATGAATTTTTGAATTTTCTATGATTTGTTAGAATTTTTATAAGTTTTTAAGGGGTTTTTCAATTTTTAGGGTTTTTATAAATCCAACAATAGTCAAAATTGCATAGAACATAAAACACACCAAAACTAACAACTCTTAATTTTTTTAGATTTTTTAAAAAAGTTTTTGTATTTTTTATGATTTTATAATCGGAACAGAGGCAAAAATGAAGGTTTTGAATTTTTAAAATACTAAAAAGCCTCAAAAATGCACCACAGTTTTAGTGAAAATTTTACACAGTGGCAAGAGCCACGTATCCAATTTTCACGAAATTTGGACTTAATTTGATATTTTATTAAAATCAAACAACAAGGCACATTGCACAGGGACCTAAATGCAAGAAAACATGTTTCCAGGGGCTGAAATGTAACAAATACAAGAACCTTGGGGTCCCTCCTACAAAATTTCCAAGTTCTCACGCGCAAAGCACGTGTAATGGGCACGGAGGGATCTATATGCAACAAAAATACTTCCAAGGACTTATTAGCAACGGGTACTAAAAGTCCAAGGATGAAATTGCAAAATATCCAAGAAATTCAGCACATGTCCAATAAAAGCACGCACAGGGGTATGGATGCAAATAATGAAAACTAAATTTCATTCCATAACTCCTTAAAACTTTAGCCCATACCATTCAAATATCCCAGAAAATCACGTGTCGATGCACGTATTCCACGTAGACATGGGTATAAATGTAAATAAACTAAGCACGAGGACCTTAGTGTAATTTTTACAAAGTAAAGACAACTAACTAAATTAATTACAGGACTAATTAATAAAAGCAAAATAGGAGGGGGCTTTAATGTAAATTACCCGTTATTATGATCCGAGGGCTGGAGGCGCTCCACGTGGCTGATGTGGGTAGTTGGCGCGTCGGGGCGGCACCCTTCCGGCGAAGCGACGGCGAAAAAGGGTGGTCCCCCAGTTCCGGAGCGAACTGGGTTGGATGGATGGGCGTAGCAGATGGAGAGGAATATGGCGATGATGATGGTCGATTAGATCGATAAAATGGATGGACGGAGTGGCCGGAATCGATGAACTTGATGATCGAAGCGGTTTGGGGCTAATCCGAAATGACAAGAAAATATGAAGAATTAAGGCTACCTGATGGTCATGGACGACTGGGAACGAGCTCCTGGAGCTCTGCTCTTCGCCTCAAGGGTCGTCGATGGCCCGAGGCTCGGGCGCAGCTTTGGGCGGCGCACGGCGGCGAAACGCGGCCGGATCAGTGACGCGGGGTCCCTCATCCTCTCTGCAACACGCCGGGTGCTAGCTGTCACTCTAGGCAATTGGGTGGAGGTCCTGGGTGGAAGGGGAGACGCCAAAGATGAGTGGAATTGTGCGGCGGAGCTGGGACTTTATACACCTGCAGGTCCGAGAAGAGAGGGTCGGGCAGGGTTCCGTGAAGCGCGGATCCCAATGCGGATGTGTCGGCGTAGATCTCGGATGCAGGAGAAAGGATCGGAGCCTGAGGTTTAAGGATTTGATGGTCGGATCGCGTCTGGATAATTCGGTGAATATCGGGTCGGACGCAGGATTCGCGGGGCAAAGGTCCAGGGGGGAAGTTGACTAGGGGTCAACATCCCCCGTGGGCCAATCAGGTGCGGCCACGTATTAAATATTTGGAAATTAAATAATAAATAGTAAAGGTACGAATTTTGAAAAAGTTAAAACACGAAAAATGTTTATTTATTTTAAACTTTTTTTTGTGATTTTTATTTATTTTTTGAAATATAATTTAGGTATTTACAAAATATGATTATTATATATAGGTATATACAATATACATTTTTAATTTTTGATTTTTAATTGTTTATTTTTGTAATTTTATTCCAATTTTATATTTTATTTATTTATAGGATAAAATTTGGAATAGAGGGGTATTTTTATTTTATTTTTATTATTATTTACAAGGGTTAAATAAATACTTTTATTTATATACATATATGGTATATATACAATGTGATTTTGATTTTGATTTTTATTTTTATTTATTTTTATTTTTATTTTATTTTTGTGATTTTTATTTTATTTATATACACTATGGAATATGGGATGAGAAAATATTTTTATTGAATTTTTATTTATTTATTTATAAGGGAAAATAAATACATGAGTGGTTTTATGTACATGATGTATATACAATGAGGAAGGAATTTCAATTTATTTTTAATTTTATTTTAGTTTTCTCATTTTTATTTTTATTTTATATTTACAGATATATACATATAATTATACACCCATTTTTATTTTTATTTAGAGGAAAATATTTTTATTTAGAAACATAGGTATATGTACACACAAGAGCTTCCCTATCTCCCTCTACTTGGGTTCTTTTTGCGGTCAGGCCCATGTTGAGCCCTCCCTTGGGATTAGGTCCCTCAATATTTATTCTAAATATCTCCCTCTTTTTATTTTATTTCTTTATTCTTTTATTTATGCACAAAAGCATGCTAATTATTGTATTTTACACAATGCATGCTGAATGATAATTATTGTTATTTACATGAATGTACAAGTGTTTTGCATAGGTTTTGTAGCTAAAATAAAAGAATAAAGAGTGATGAATGGGTATTCATCAAGACCCCTAGTCAGATATCAATACTCGAGGTACCCCGAACCGTGAAATGATATTCTTCCTCAAAAATCTGCATACAGTACTAGCATCTGCGGTTCGGGCGGGGATGGCCTCAACCCAACGACTCACATAATCCACGGCCAACAGAATGTACTCAAAGCCCTGACTCCTAGGGAATGGACCCATGAAATCGATGCCCCATACATCAAAAACCTCACAGAAGTGTATGGGCTGCATCGGCATCATATCACGTTGTCCACAAGTGCCCATCCTCTGACAGTCAGTACACCTCTTCACGAACTCATCAGAGTCCTTGAAGAGAGTAGGCCACCATAGGCTGGATTGGATCACTTTCTGTGTTGTTCTCCTCCTTGAGTGATGTCCTCCTGCCTCAAGCTTGTGGCAGTAAGTAAGGATGCTGTGATGCTCCTCCTGAGGAATGCACCGATACCAGATACTATCCCCTCCCTCGTGGTAAAGGACGGGATCCTCACAATGATAAAACTTGGCCATCGCGAGGAAGGTCTCAAGTTTCTGCCTGGGCCAATCTTGTGGAACTTTCTTGGCGACAAGATAGTTCACAATATCAGCATACCATGGGAGCGAGGCGATAGCAAGGATCGCCTCATCTGGGAAGGTCTCACAAATAGGCTCAATATGCTCAGAATCATCAAGATACTCCAATCGGGAGAGATGATCCGCCACCACATTCTTGACTCCAGGCTTATCCTTAATCTCTATATCAAACTCCTGGAGTAGAAGGATCCATCTGATCAATCTAGCTTTGGCATCCTTCTTTGCCATGAGGTACCTGATGACGGTATGATTAGTGTAGATGGTCACTCTAGATCCAATGATGTAAGATCTGAACTTATCTACGGCAAAAACTATGGTTAGCATCTCCTTCTCAGTGACTGTATAGTTCTGTTGTGTGGCATCCAATGTACGGCTAGCGTAGTGAATAGCAAATGGTACTTCATCCCTCCTCTGTCCCAGCACGACCCCCACGACAAAATCAGAGGAGTCCATCATGATCTCGAATGGGAGAGACCAAACGGGTGGCTGGAGAATAGGAGCCTCTACAACACGGCTCTTGAGAGTCTCAAATGACGATAGACACTTATCATCTACAAGGAACTCAATGTCTTTCGTCAGCAGATCAGTCAACAGTCGGGCAATCTGACTGAAATCATGAATGAATCGTCGGTAAAAACCGACAAAGATCGTAACTTCCGCAAGTTGGACGGTGGATTGAGTTTTCTAATGACATCCACCTTGGCCGGATCAACCTCCATGCCCCTGTTGGAGATGATATGGTCAAGCACCATCCCTTGAGTCACCATGAAGTGACTCTTCTCCCAAGACAACACAAGGTGAACCTCTATGCATCACTAAAGGACTCGGTCTAGGCAGTCAAGACAAGAATCGAATCTGACGAATCTGTCGCCGTAGACCAAGAAATCATCCATGAAGACCTCCAAGCATTCTCCCACCATGTCCGAAAATATGGACAGCATGCATCTCTAAAATGTCACCGGAGCGTTGCACAATCCAAATGGCATGCGTCTGAAAGCATATGTCCCGAAGGGACAGGTGAAGGTGGTCTTGTCCTGGTCCTCGGGCGCGATGGCCACCTGATTATAGCCGAAGTAACCATCCAAGAAACAATAATAGCTCTTCCCTACCAGCCTCTCAATAATTTGATCAATAAAGGGCAGGGGAAATGATCCTTCTTGGTGGCCTGGTTCAATCTTCTGTAGTCCACACAGACCCGCCAAGAAGTGGTTACCCGGGTAGCGATCTCCTCTCCAGACTCACTGACAGCTGTAGTGATGCTTGTCTTCTTGGGCACCACATGCAACGGACTGACCCACTTGGAGTCAGAGATGGGGTAGATAAAATCGGTGCTCCACCATTTCGAGATCTCCTTCATGACAACCTCTCGAAGATTCGGGTTGAGCCGCCGCTGGAACTCACGCGATGGATTTGTCTCCTCCTCGAGATAGATATGGTGGGAGCACAGAGCCAGACTGATCCCCTGGAGATCGTCTACACTCCATCCTATCGCCTTGCGATTCTTTTCAAGAACCCCCATCAGACGGGATTCTTGCTCTCCAGTCAAATCGGCGGAGATAATGACTGGGTGCATCTCATTCTCACCCGCAAGGAACCTATACTTCAGCGACGACGGTAGCGGCTTCAGCTCTGGACAAGTAGGTGCTGACGGATCTGGCCTCTGAAGAATCCGAGTGAATGCTGCCAAATCTGCACGGGAGAATGAGAACTCTCGCTCACAAACTGGATCTGGAGAAGGCTGCTCGACTGGTCTGTCTCTGCTCTGCTCAAGAATCAACCTCCTCTCTAGCTGTAGGCTTAGTGGAAGTCAGATACGGTGTCAAATCATCAAACTCTGCCCAATCAGTATCTGACTCCAGGGATCTGTATCATACTCACAAAAATCTGTCTCGCGGTCGGGAACTGGATCTGCGGCCTGAAATGTATCCTGGACCAGGAGTGCGCTCTCCAAGCTCTCCTCTGCTGGCGTCTCTGCATCAGCGAACTCTGAAGGTGAGAGGATGGCCTGTGCGACAAGATCTGCCCAAACTGCCTTGTCATCTGTAATCACAAAATCGCAGTCCTGGTGGATGTCTCACACTGCCTCTGTCATCTGCTCTGAATCTGAAGTTGTCTCTGAGCAAGCTGAATCTCTGGCTCTAGTCTCCTCGACCGTCTCTATTTGTATACTCTCACCCTCGACGTGAAAGTACACCTTCCCGCTATCATGGTCGGATACTGCCTTGGATGTGGCCAAGAACGGACGTCCTAAAATGATGGGGGTATCGGTCACTGACTAAGGGATCTCCATGTCCAACAAAACGAAGTCCACAGGAAATTCAGGCCCTGAATCGTGACGACAACATCCTTCAGCAACCCCTTCGGCCTCTTGACTGATCGATCAGCAATCTGAAGGACCGTCCTGCTCTGTCATAGAGTGTCCAACTCGAAGCGGTCGAGAAGGCTGCCGAAAGTAGGTTGATCGAAGAACCGTTGTCTAATAGAGTGCGGTCGAACCTCTGCTCGTGAATGTGGCATATGACATACGGGGCTCCTGCATCTGGCCTTCTAACTGGCAGACGGTTTTGTATCGCGAAACAAGTGGCTCTAGTAAGCACATGGATCTCAGACTGATGTTCCTCCTCTTCCTCCTGATTGTGGTCCTGTCTCTGAGTGATCTCTGGAGTAGAGGGATGTGCTCCAAGGCCTCCTGAAGAGTCAGCTGAATATGGAATCGATCTATCATCTGTTGGCTGAACTCCATCTGATGATTCCTTTTCTGATTTTCTATTTTCTTCCCCTTTGCCATGTGAAGTGCTCGTGGAAAGGGGATCACAGGGTCCTTCTCAGATGAAGGACTAGGAGAGGGCCTGGCATGCTCATGAACAGTAGAATCCACACAAACATCATCAATCAACACATGTGGATCCGAAGATAACAAACCCATTCCTTTATTTCCAGAAACGTCCTGAGATACATGTACAAACGGAAAGACAACCGGACTAGCAGAAGTAGAAATGGTGGCCTCAGTACCACCCTCGGCATGTCGTCTCGCGGCATCAGTACCGCGCTCTGGCTCAGCAACTGTGGTGGTGTCAGTACCACCTCCTCCATCTGGTGAAACGACGACCTCAGTACCGTCAGCTGGATCATCATCCGTGGTGGCGTCAGCACCACCGTCATCATCTCTCACGACGTCAGTTCGCGCTCATCCTCGCCTGGCGCCCTGGAAGTGGCGTGGGGTCGTCGCTCGGACGAAGCGCCTCCTGTTAGCATCTTAACGCTCCTAAGTGTAACAAAATCAGCATCAAACACGTATGCAGAAAAATCACAAATGAATCACTAGGAGTGGTAATCTCCGTGAACTCTACCTGCTCAGACTTCCTCTTCAGGTTGTTCGGATTCGGCTCATTCTGGGCAGGGATGGAGGCCTTCCCTCTCAAAATCTCCCGCATCTCCTGGCGGAACTCATCCATCTCCCGTCTGAAGGTAGCCTGCTGCTCTGTCATGAGGCGGGCGAGGTCGTCTAAGGCGGGGTTCTCATAGGCTGGCCCCATGAGAACCTGACAGGTGGCCTCGCTGGTAGTGAGGCTGCTGCGGCTGGGGCGGGTGAGAGGGGTACTGTTGTGGATGATACTGCTGAGGCTGCTCTCGCCTCCAAGACTGTCCCTTCTGATAGGGACGAGGGCCATACTGGGAGGATTGTTGTTGCTGCTGGTGTACTAGGGGTTGGGGATGCTGGTGCTCTTGCTGATGGTCGTACTGGCCACCTTGAACGGGAGGCTGTTGTTGGGAACTGGCACTTCTGGCTGACCAATGGAATCCGGGATGATCTCGTCGGATACCGGGCTGGAGTCGGTCGTACCAAATCCCGTTGACATCCATCAACGGCTCGGCTCGTAGAGGGGTGGCGGGAGTACTTACAGGGGCTGATCTGGCTGGTAAACCACCATCTGAGTGTCTGGAGATGGTGGCGACTGGTAGTACGGTTGCAGCTGCTGGTACGGCTCCGCATGTATAAGATGAACCTGTCTAGGCTGACTGGAGCGCTGGGACGAGCTGCCGCGGCTGCTCGGATCTCCTCGTGACTGAAGACGGGGTTGAGAAGCCGTCTGTGCCTCCTGGAGACACATGACCTGTGCCTTCAGATCACTCAGCATCTGTGCCATCTGATCCATCTGAGATATGCCCTGGAACTGCTTCTTCTCTATCAGCTCGATCCGGTCCAGCTTCTCGCTGATGATGCCCATGTCGGCAGCTGTGGACTTGGCCTGTGCGGCTGCCGCTGACAAAGTGGAAGGACCGGCATCGACCCGTGCTATCCTATGGTACTACACGGTCTGCGGCAGGGGGCATCCCTGAGTGTAGAATCGGGTCTGGGACATCACTGTGTAGGTTCTCGATCATCTCCTCGTAGATGGCCCAGACCTGATCCTCATCCTTGGCGAAGTAGGAACCTCCACAAGAAGCGTTCACCAGGCCCTACAGCTCTGGTGTCAACCCGCAGAAGAAGCTCTGAACTAGGTTCGGCTTCGTGATGTCGTGGTGGGGGCATCGGTCAGTAAGCTCACAGAACCTCTCCCATGCCTCGTGAAACTGCTCGTTGGGAGCATGGAGAAGTTGCTGATCAGGGCCCTCGCTACATTCGTCCGCCCGAGTGGATAGTACTTGTTCAAGTACTCGGTGCGGAGCTGCTCCTAGGTATACACAAATCTCCCTAAGTGCTTCAGCCAGTTGACTGCTCTGTCTGCCAGAAAGAAAAGAAAGGCAATCATCTGATGGTATCCTCAATCCACCTGTCGATTGTGGACGGTACTACAGATCATCTCGAACTCCTGGAGATGAAGATGGGGCTCCTCAGTGGCGAGCCCGTGGAAGCGGGGAAGTAGTTGTAGTGTGTTCGAGGGGAACTTGAAGTCCCCCACGATAGTCAGAAGAACCACCCACTGGTGTGTCAGTGTCGATCTGGGATTGTGCAACTCCCGCATCGGTCTCGGATCTGTTGCTGCTGCTGCCGACTGGTCTGGCTGCACTGGCTGATCTGGACCCCTCCGTCTCTCGGCTCTCGGCTAGTCTGCTACGGCTCTCAGTCTCTCCATCTCTCTCCCCATATCCACCATGAAAGCCTCTGATCTCGTATCTGTCACTGCATGGTCTCAAGGGAGGCTAGCACGGTGGTGTTGATCGCATCCTTGTCCAGAACGTATGTGGTCGTCTCTGGCCTCGGACCATCGGTGCGCTCCTCGTTGTTGGTCATGGTCTCTGCAAAGGCAAAAGACCCAAACTCAAGTGCCGAAATAATCATCTGTATGTTGTCTCGCATCTGGAACTGGTAACTCAGGGATAGAAGAAAGGTGGTCAAGGAGGAAAAGGGCGGAATCGAACTCGGGTTCGGAGAGTGGGTCTGGGCTCTCACGAACCAACCTAGATGAACGAGCTGGAGTGCTAAAAAGCGGTGCAGCCGGAGGCTGCCTAAGAGACCTCCTGCCCATCATCTTGATCTGGCGAGTCGGGCAGATGAGATCTGGAAAACAAACAAGATGAGCAAACAAACCCTAGGTTCACCTACTCCATGTTGAGCTGAAGACTGTAAGAGCTCGGTTAATTATCTTGTCAATTTTATTTAGGTGATCATGTCAGGATATCAGAGCGGTTACGTGACCTGATAGGAATCCAATCCGCCAACCAGACTGTCTCGTATAAAAGACCGGTAGTCTGATCAGGGCTCGGATATGGCTCTAGCCTAGTGTGCGGGTCACTCTCTCGCGCAATCAAACCAAACAATGAGGGGGTTGCTCTCCCCAAAGACAGATTTTTAGGTGAGGTGTCTTTTAGGTCAAGTTTGTTTAACAGTCCCAATTTTATAGTTTTTGTTTTGTTGATATTTTTCAAGCAAACAACGTCTAACGAGTTTTTCGGTTCTTCTGATTATTTTAAGTCCAAAAACCCGGGGGGAGAAGACGAAAAAGCGATGCACGAGAAATCAATGATGCATGCACGAGATAGAAGGCGTACTTGACTCCAGCGGTCTACATGCAATATGATACGCGCATAAAATAAAAGACATAATATAAACTACCTATATGCTGCACGGGAATCCGGTCCTAGCAGAGTAATTTCTACACGTAAGCACAGTAGCCGGGTACTCGAGCCTAAGCCCGGAGTCATATCTTAGGAGCCACTCGGTGTCTTCCACAAAAGATCATGCATGCGCTGTATGTGACTCCTCAAGGCACGTGGACTAGAGATCAAATAATCCGACTTTTTCTTTGTGATTTAATTAATTAGATCCTGTTACGATCTATAGGCACAGACAGATAATTAGGTGTTGGGATCCTAATCAATTACATCACAATCAATGAAAATCCTAAGCTAAGGCTAAAATTGCGTAAATCAAATAGGCAATAAATAAACGGTCAAAACTCGAAAAACCGGCGAAATTACGGTGAGGTCCCCCAGCACACCGGTGCTCGGCGAAATAGACCCTGAAATCTGCAGTCCCTATATTATTACAAATTAATAATTCTGCAGAAAATAAAACTAACTAATCTACGGCTACTCTACGGTTATTTTGCGGCTATTCCGCGGCTCCCGAACTTCAGTCCTCCTCCTCACGCTCTCTTGCAGCTTCGTAGAGAAGGAAGCCGCCTCCGACTTCCGTGGTTGCTTCGGCTTCCGAAAAAGCTGCCTCAATCCTCGGGCCCTCGCAAAAAAGAGAAACAAGAAGTGTGTCAGTCCAGAAAAATATATAAATGAATCAGAGAAAATATATACAAATATCTACAAAAAAGCCGCGGAAACAAAAACTGTGAAAAATCGAAAAAAAAAACTACTAAGCCATGTTCCCCGGCAACGGCGTCATTTCTGATGACCGAAAAAATCGAATGAGCGACTAAGGAAGATAAATAACTCAGATCGTTGCGACCTCAATCACTTGTGAATTGGTCAATCAAGAAAATAAGAACCACCAAACAAAGAGATAAAAACAATGAAAATCAGATAGCGGTTGACGACACGAAAATCCGAGCGACTAAGGTAAAGGTATCAAAAATGGTCGTTGCGACCTCGGTCGCTCAGATGTGTCAATCAAGAAAAATGAACCACTAATAGAGATAAAACAGATAAAACACAAATAGCGGTCCTGCTATTGGATTAACCTGGTATAAGTGACCAGGGTCGAACTCAAGGAGCCACGGGTTGGCCTCTCGGCCTACGAAGTAGTCACAGAAGGGATAAAATAAAAGGAGAAACTATTTTTTGGTGGTTTTTGAATATTTTATATTTTTTTAGATTTTTTA
The DNA here is from genome assembly GCA_037367405.1 of Ottelia alismoides. Lineage (NCBI taxonomy): Eukaryota > Viridiplantae > Streptophyta > Magnoliopsida > Alismatales > Hydrocharitaceae > Ottelia > Ottelia alismoides. The sequence goes on along the minus strand of JAZKJV010008093.1, from coordinate 226,572 downwards.
ATGTATTAAGAAAATAAGAAAGACAAAGAAACACACTCTTCAACAATTTATTTAAAGCACTAAAATCAACCAAAAATTCAAACAAAAATATTTTTATGTGTTTTATATTTTTTAGTGTTTTTGGTGAATTTTTGAGAATTTTTTGAATGTTTATTCAATTTTCTAAAATCCAACAGTAGCTAAAAGAGATGTACTGTCCAGCCAAGCCAAAAAGCCCTAGATAAAAATATCTAAGAGCTCACAAATGGCCTGGAGGTAATTTCCTACAAAGAAGAACAAAATGAGGAATATTTAGTTACCAATTTTATTGTTTTTGGATTTTTAAATATTTACTAGAATTTTTATAGATTATTGCGTGTTTTTTAAGTTTTTAGTGATTTTCAGTAATGAAAAATAGCCAAAATTGGCTAGAAAATCAAACTAAGCAAGACAAACAGTAGCTAATTTTTGTGGAATTTTTAAGTGAGTTTTATATTTTTTTGGGGTTTTTGAAGTTAGACAGTAACAAAATTAAAGGTTTTTGAATTTTAAAAATATCAAAACGAAATCAAAAATATCCTCAAAAATCCACAAAAATTTTACACCATGGCAGGAGCATATGTCCAATTTTCGTTGGATTTGGAGGTGATTTTGCTATTTTTATTCAAAAATAAAGAAAGGGCACTGTGCATAGGGACCAAAGTGCAAATACCCAAAGTTCTGGGGGTGTCTGGTGCAAAATTACCCAGCAAACACGTACCAAGCGTGTGCCTGGGGCACTCAGGGGACCCCAAATGTAATAAAAATAAGTCCCGAGGACCTTATTGGTAAACACGTACCAAAAGTCCAGGGGCTTATCTGCAAAATACCCAAAATATAACGCACATGTTGGAAATAAATCACGCACAGGGGTATAAAGTGCAAATAAGTAAAAGATTTCATTCATTCAAGAACAACCAGAACTTACAAGGGTATATCTTGCAACTAAACCAGACAAACACGTGACGAAGCACGTGGCATACAACGCACAGGGGTATAAATGCAAGGAAAATAAAGTACGGGGTCTCTATGCAAATGTACCAACTTAAACAACTACACTAAATATTTACAGGACTAAAAGCGAAATAAAAGAAGCAAGGGGGCCTAAGGGTAAATTACCCTTTATTAAGCGGAAGGGTTGGATGGCTGCCACGTGGCTGATCGAGCGGTCGAGGGCAGGTGGCACTCCAGCGCTGGTGTCCTCGGGCTGATCCAACGGTAACGGCCGAGCCACGTGTCGATCTAACGGCTGGGATCAGACTCCTCAGATCTGACGTCAAAGGGGGCTCCAGGAACGAACGGTCCGGATGGCGCCTGGAGCAGGAGGCTGATCCGACGGCGATGGAGGATGCTGGAAGAACAGGTGCCCGGCGAGACTCGCCGGGGCTCGGCGTGCGCTATGCTCCTCCTTGGAGCACTCTGATGTCGGAGAAGAAAGCTGGAGTGCTCCTGCGTCTGCGCGATGCTCCGATGATCGACCCGAGCTCCGAGGAGCTCGGGCGAGGTCGGCGGAGCTGGGCCTCCTGGCCTGAATGACCGAAGCCCTCAGATAGGCTCGGTAGCACCTGCAAATTAGCTCAGGAGACTCGCGGGTCGAGGGCAAACTGCCTCGACCCGGTTGGCGAAGTGGGGGTGAACGGTGGGTCGAAGCGGCGAGCTCCGACGAAGGTGGTAGACGAAGGAGCTCGGTTTCCAGCTCATGTGCGAGCTGGGTTGGGCGAATGGGTGAGAAGGTGCGCGGGGAGATGGCGATGGTCGATTCCGATGATCGATAGGGGTGACGGAGTGGTCGAAATCAGAGATATACGACGGCGGCGCGATTTGGGCGTAAACGGAAATTAAAGGAAAAGGCGGAGCTAAATGGGTACCTGGGTGAACGGAGAGACTGGGGGAGGAGCTGCTGAAGCTCCTGGTCGTCGCCTCAAGGATCGTCTCGCTCCGAGGCTCGGAGCTCACGCTGGTGGCGGAGCTGCGGCGGCTGTGCCTGCCGATCGATGGTTCCTCCTCTTTTCCTCGCTTCAACAAGTGGAGGCGCAAGCTGTCACTCTCGCGATCTCTATGGAGCTCACAGGAGAAGAGGGCGAATGCCAAAGATGGAGCAATCGAGTGGCGGAGCTGCAGCTATATACGGCTAGGGATCCGAGAAAGATGGGTCCGGGCAAGCTCAGGGAGCGCGCGGATCCCCGAGGGAGCGGCTCCGGCGAGGATGCCGGATGAACGATTAAGGATTCGGACCCGGGTTTAGGGAAATGGGTGCCGGATCAAGCGGGTATAATTTTGAGAAATTGGGTCGGGCGCTTGCATCCGAAGAAGGTGGTCCTGGGGGGGTAGTTGACCGGGCGTTCAACATCCCCAGGACCCAAATGGAAATCGGCCACGTGGCTGGATCTTAAAATGAAAAATAAAGGTAGCTAGGGACAGAATTTGCAAAAACTCAAAACACAAAATATTTTTATTTTATTTTTTCTATTTTTAGTGATTTTTAATTAATTTTTGGAAATAAAAATAAGCTATATACATAGTATGTACTATATAGGTATATGTACACAATTAGGTTTTTGATTTTGATTTTTAAATTATTATTTTTGTATAATTTTATCCTATTTTATATTTTATTTATTTATATTATAAAAATAAGGAATAAAAGTGTGTTTTTATTTTATTTTTATTATTTATATACATAAATTTATATACATGGGTATGTGTACAATGTCTTTTTGTATTTTTAATTTTGCTGTTTTTATTTTGTTTTGATTTTAATTGTTTTTTATTTTTATTTATTTACAATATATAATATAGTTTATTTACAAAAATTATAAAAGTTAATTTTTATATATTTACAAGGCTAAATAAATAGGTATGTGAGTCTATGTACAAAGTGACTATACAAGAAATGTTTTTTGTTTTCTTTTTAATTTTTTAAATTTTTCTTTTGATTTATATTTATATAAATATACAAGTATTTACAAGCAAAATTTTGGTGAGGAAAATATTTTTATTTATTTACATAAATATGTACACACATGAGCCCTATCTCCCTCTACTTTGGGCTTTTATGCCGGTCAGGCCCATGTTGAGCCCTCCCTTGGGCTAGGTTACTCAATATTTTTCTAAATATTTCCCCTCATTTTCTTTTTAATCTTTATCTTTTATTTTTGCACAAAAACATGCTAATTATAGGTTTTTACACAATGCATGCTTTTGGTAGGTATTTGTATTTACATGAATATACATGTATTTGCAAAGGTTTTTGTAGCTAAAATATAAGAATAAAGAGTGATGAATGGGTATTCATCACCCCCCTATACTTAACTTTTGCTAGTCCCTTAGCAAACACTTATTTGAAAAAGAATAGAAAAAGAAAAGAAAGAAAAAGAAAAAGAGGGGAATGTACCTGGATCAATGTTGAATACTTAAACTTTTCTTCATTAAATTGAATTATGGAGCTTGATCATATCTTTTGGATTATTAATGTGTCGGAACCTTATTTTAGACTTAGGCTTAAAACTCAACAGTCTCTAAGTTCCACCAATCTATGGGCAAGACTCCTTAATAAACCAGATCAGAACAAGTCTACATACACAAACTCTAATGACTATGAATCTTGCCATGCAGTGTAAGTGATATGTAGCTCCCCACCTCAGAAGTAACAAAGAAACAACCTACCTCAACCTGGTAACTCTAATGCCTCGGTCTAGCAACTCTTTCCTCGAGAAGCGGGGTATTCCCTTCTAAGTTCAAGTGCAACCGGCTCAAGAAGAGGGGGAAGAAGTATAGACTTTTGGAAGCTCAGCCAGTGTAGCTAAGTCTCCCGCTGCAAGCTTCATGAGATGTAACATGATACCATAAGCTTTTGCTTTATTTGACTATATAACACTCCGATGGGGTTATTAAATTTTCAATCCGACCCACCACTTTTTTTTGAGTTCTTTTTGCATTTTGCATTTTTTTCAAGTGCTTCTATACAACATATCTACATGGTGCAGCATATATACAAGAAATTTTCCTCTTGAGCCCAGTAGACTATCCCTCTTTTGAAGCGTTACTGCAACCCACAGCTTCTGTCTTTAGCCTTCATCACCACTAGACCAAGTTGAGACGCACTTCCTTCACTAGAAGAAGAAGAGAGGTTCCGCCTAGAAGTACTACCCTCATATGCTACCCCAAGCCAAAGGAAACTGCCTCCTCACCACCTCATCCGTGGAGAGCCATGTGTAAAGTGTTGGTGCAAGTCAAGCCATTGTCTCTAAGAGTCATGCGTGTGTTGTTAAGTGCTCTACTTAGGCTCATCAAGATGACATATTCTCATAGACCTAGTGACCTCAAAGAATTAAGTCCCTTATGGACCTGAAAAGCCTTAACCCTAAGCCCTATAAGGTTTCCTCTTAGAGTTAAGTGGATTAAGATCTTATTCAAGCTCTATTTCTCAATTTAATTTCCAGGCTTAGTTTAAGTGTCAACTCTCATCCAGAAAAACTATATACATATATGTACAAAGATGCTATTTACAAATATTTACAATCGTGCAAAATTTTTGATAATGTTTTGAAATTATGGATGAATGTATGCATGAAGTGCAAGTTTTGCAAAGTATTTACAATCCATTTACACAAGATTTTGCAAACTTTTGATTTTCAAAACATTTTGGAAAAATTTTGTACTATATACATAATTTTGATAAGAAAATATTTACACAAACTTTACACAAAAGATTTTTGAAAATATTTTACAAAAATAATTTTGTACACTAGCTATGTATGTGCAAAATGAAAAAAAATTTTAATTTTTGTGATTTTTAGCCATTTTATTTATTAACACACTCACACAAAGTACGAGTTATGGCTAAAGTATATATGAAATATATACACACCCCCCCTATACTTAGCTCGAACGATGTCCTCAGAGTGATCAAGAGCGATGAAGAAGACATAACTCGTGCTTAGTAAAAGGGAAGTGAAACAGAATGGCTAAGTACAGAAATGAATAAATGAATAGAATGAGAGGGACTCGGTGGTTTCCCCCTATACTTAGGATTAACTAATCCTAAGTATAGCAAGCTGTACATGAAGGGAAATCCGAGTGAAGAAGATATAGAGTCTGCCCCCCTATACTTAGGGTGAAATATCCCTAAGTATAGGCAGCAAAACAGGAGCAGAAAGAATGAAAAGAATACCTGCAGATCCTACATCCCCCCTATACTTAGGGTAAAGTACACCCTAAGTATAGCATAATCATAAGATGAGAAAAGGGATGTGGGACTAAAGAATGGAATGATATGGACAACTGGATCTATACAAGTCGGAAGAACGGTGATAATCAGGCGTGAGATGCAAAAGATGTGAGTCAAAGACCACATCTCACGCAAAATGAATCGGGCAAGATCAGCGACTCGCGGCTCATGATCTAGAAAGGGCTTGAGCCGTTGGCCGTTCACTCGAAAGGTACTCTCAGCAGACAACTCGGATATATCAATGCTACCGTTGTCGTGTACCTTTCTGACCAAGTAGGGTCCCTTCCATTTGCTCTGCAGCTTCCCTGGAAACAAACGAAGCCTCGCATCAAACAGCCATACTCTCTGTCCAATCTCAAAATGCTTGTGGTTGATATGAGAATCATGCCACTCCTTCACTCTCTCCTTATACTGTAGGCTGTTTGAGAAAGCTGTATCTCTGAGCTCCTCCAGGGCAGCTAACTCTGCCCTCCTCTGGTCTCCTACACCATCTGGATCCATAAGAATATCTGTAACTGCCCAAAGGGACTTGTGCCTCAACTCAACAGGTAAATGGCACGGCTTGCCATACACGAGGCGAAAGGGAGAAGTGCCCAATGGTGTCTTGAAAGAAGTCCTATATGCCCACAAGACCGAGTCCAAAAGCTGTGACCAATCCTTTCGGTCAGGGCGGACGACTTTCTGCAAAATAGTCTTGATCGGCTGTGGATGGTAAGGTGTAGCAACACGATGGTCTATACTGAACTCGCTTGCAAGGGCCTTCACCTGGTCGTTGATAAAATGAGACCCCCCATCAGAAATCAGAACTCGTGGAACCCCGAACCGCGTGATGATGTGCTTCCTCAAAAATCTGCAAACTGTCCTCGCATCAGCGGATCGGGCGGGGATGGCCTCAACCCAACGACTAACATAATCTACAGCCAACAGAATGTACTCAAATCCCTGACTCTTAGGGAATGGACCCATGAAATCGATGCCCCATGCGTCAAAAACCTCACAGAAGTGAATGGGCTGCATCGGCATCATATCACGCTGTCCACAAGTGCCCATCCTCTGACAATCAGTACACCTCTTCACGAACTCATCAGAGTCCTTGAAGAGGGTAGGCCACCACAAGCCGGATTGGAGCACTTTCTGTGCCGTTCTCCTCCCATAATGATGTCCTCCTGCCTCAAGCTTGTGGCAGTAAGTGAGGACGCTATGGTGTTCCTCCAGAGGAATACACCGACGCCAGACGCTATTCCCTCCTTCGTGGTAAAGGATGGGATCCTCCCAGTGGTAGGACTTGGCCTTCGCAAGGAAGGTCTCAAGCCTCTGCCTGGGCCAATCTTGCGGGACTTTCCTAGCAACGAGAAAGTTCACAATATCGGCATACCACGGGAGTGAGGCGATAGCAAGGATCGCCTCATCTGGGAAGGTATCTCGAATGGGATCAATCTGCTCAAACTCCTCAGGCTGCTCTAAATGAGAGAGGTGATCCGCCACCACATTCTTGACTCCAGACATCCTTAATCTCAATGTCGAACTCCTGGAGTAGAAGGATCCATCTAGTCAGTCTGGCCTTGGCATCCTTCTTTGCCATGAGGTACCTGATGGCGGTGTGATCTGTGTACAAAGTCACTCTAGATCCAATGATATAAGATCGAAACTTATCTAGGGCGAACACTACGGCTAGCATCTCCTTCTCTGTGACCGTGTAATTCCGTTGGGCGGAATCCAATGTGCGGCTAGCGTAGTGGATAGCAAACGGAACTCCATCCCTCCTCTGTCCCAGCACTGCCCCCACGGCAAAATCGGAGGCGTCCGTCATGATCTCGAATGGGAGAGACCAATCAGGCGGCTGGAGGATAGGAGCCTCAATCACGCACTGCTGGAGAGTCGCAAAGGACGAGAGACACTTGTCATCGACAAGGAACTCGGTGTCTTTCGTCAAGAGGTCAGTCAACGGTCGGGCAATCCTGCTGAAATCCTGAATAAATCTCCTATAAAATCCAACGTGCCCCAGGAATGACCGTAGCTGCCTCAAATCAACCTTGGCCGGATCGACCTCCATGCCCCTGTTGGAGATGATGTGGCCAAGCACCGTCCCTTGAGTCACCATGAAGTGACTCTTCTCCCAAGATAGAACCAAATGGTACTCAATACATCGCTGGAGTACTCGGTCTAGGCAGTCAAGACATGAGTCGAATCCGTCGCCGTAGACCAAGAAATCGTCCATGAAGACCTCCAAACACTCCCCTACCATGTCCGAAAAGATCGACAACATGCACCTCTGAAAAGTCGCAGGGGCATTGCATAGCCCAAATGGCATGCGTCGAAAGGCATATGTACCAAAGGGACAGGTAAAGGTGGTCTTCTCCTGATCCTCAAGAGCGATGGCCACCTGGTTATAGCCCGAGTACCCATCCAGGAAGCAATAATGGCTCTTCCCTGCCAGTCTCTCAATGATCTGGTCAATAAAAGGCAGGGGGAAATGGTCCTTCTTAGTGGCCTGGTTGAGTCTCATGTAGTCAACACAGACCCTCCAAGAGGTGGGTACTCGTGTAGCAATCTCCTCTCCCGACTCATTGATCACAGTCGTGATGCCCGTCTTCTTGGGCACCACATGCAAGGGGCTAACCCACTTGGAGTCGGAAATGGGATAAATAAAATCTGCACTCCACCATTTTGATATTTCCTTCATCACAACATCTCTCAGGTTGGGGTTCAGCCGCCGCTGGAACTCACGCGACGGCTTCGCCCCTTCCTCGAGATAGATATGGTGGGAGCACACTGATGGACTAATCCCATGGAGATCTGCTACGCTCCATCCGATTGCCTTGCGGTTCTTTTCAAGAACCCCCATCAAACGGGATTCCTGCTCTCCAGTCAGATCGGCAGAGATGATGACTGGGTACATCTCAGGCTCGCCCGCAAGGAACCGATACTTCAGCGAAGTAGGGAGCGGCTTCAGCTCTGGACAGCTGGGCGCTGGCAATTCTGGCTTCGGAAGAAAATGTGTCAATGCTGCTAAGTCTGCCAAATCTGCCTGGGAGAAAGAAAGCGAACTCTCGCAAACTGGATCTGGAGAAGGCTGCTCAACTGTGATGTATCTGATCTGCTCTGCATCTACCTCCTCCTCATCTGTAGGCTCAGGTGGACTCAAGTCTGGCATCTGATTGTCGCAATCTGCCCAATCAGACTCTGAACCCGAGGGATCTTCATCAAACGTGGTGGCATCAATACCACCGTAACACAAGGTGGCCTCAGCACCACCATCACTGAAATCCGTGTCACGATCAAGGACCGGCTCTGCTGCCTCTGTGGTATCTTGAACCAGGGTTGTGCTCTCCAGACTCTCCTCTATTATCATCTCGGCATCAGCTGTATCTGAAAATGAGAGGATGGCCTGTGCTGCAGGATCTGCCCATGCTGCCTCGTCATCAGTGATCACAAAATCACAGTCCCGGTGGATGTCTGGCTCGGCGTCTGTCAGCTGCTCTGAATCTGTGCTATCCTATGAGCGTGCTCTCTCTCTGGCTCTGTAGTCCTCGACCGTCTCTATTTGTATACTCTCACCCTCGACGCGAAAGTACACCTTCCCGCTATCATGATCAGTCACCGCCTTGGCTGTGGCCAAGAACGGACGACCAAGGATGATGGGGGTATCAGCCACTGAATCAGGGATTTCCATGTCCAACACTACGAAGTCCACGGGGAATTTCTGGCCCTGAATCGTGACGATAACATCTCGCAACAACCCCTTCGGCCACTTGACAGATCGATCAGTGAACTGAAGGATTGTCCTGCTCTGTCGAAGAGTGCCCAACTCGAAGCGGTCGAGAAGGGCTGCCGGAAGGAGGTTGATCGACGATCCGCTATCCAATAGAGTCCGGTCGAACCTCTGCTCACTAATCTGACATCTGACATACAGTGCCCCTGAATCTGGCCTCTTGGCCGGCAGACGGTTCTGGATCGCGAAACACGTGGCTTTCGTCAGCACATGAATCTCTGAAGTGTGGTTCCTCCTCCTCCTCCTGACTGTGGTCCTGTCTCTCAAAGATCACTGAAGAAGGGGGATGTGCTGCAAAGCCTCCTGGAGGGTCAGCTGGATGTGGAATCTATCGATCATGCTCTGACTGAACTCCTCCTGCTCTCTCTTTTTTGGATCATTTTCTTTTTTCTTCATCTTCCCCATCTGAAGGGCTCTAGGGAAGGGGATCACAGGGTCCTTCTCAGATGAAGAACTAGGAAAAGGTCTAGACGGCTCGACGGCCGGATCCGCACATACATCACTCACCACAGTGGGACCAGAAGAAACTAAACCTTTTCCTTTATCCAAAATAGTGTTCTGAGATACATGAGAACGAGGAAAAACATCTGATCTCTCTACACAAACACCGGTGGCCTCAGTACCACCACGGGCTGGCTCTGCTACTGGACGTCTCGCGGCCTCAGTACCGTGGGCTGGCTCGGCTCCTCTGGTGGCATCAGCACCATCTCCTCGAACTGGTGAAGCGGCGGCCTCAGTACTGTCGGTGGAATCAGCATTCTTGGTGGCATCAGTACCACCATCATCATCATGTGCGGCCTCAGTACCGCTCTCCTCCTCCTCATCTGGCACCCTGGGTGGATCCTTGAGTCGTCGCTCAGACGAGGCGTCGCCGCCTGCTGGTGTCCTACCGCTCCTAAGTGTAACAAAATCAGCATCAAATAGATCCGAAGATGTATCATCAAATGGGTCACTAGGAGTGGCAAGCTCAGTGTGTACTACCTGCTCAGACTTCCTCTTGAGGTTGTTCGGATTTGGCTCGATCTGTGCAGGGATGGCGGCCTTCCCTCTCATCAGGTCCCGCATCTCCTGGCGGAACTCGTCCATCTCCCGTCTGAATGTAGCCTGCTGATCCGTGAGGAGGCGGGCGATGTCATCCAAGGCGGGGCTCTCATGGGAGCCCGACGGGTAGCCTCTCTGGTGCTGAGGCTGCTGGAGCTGCTGATGGTGCTGCTGAGAGGGGTAGGAGGAGGGATGCTGCTGGTATGTTGGGTGAGCCTGCTGCTCACGTCTCCAAGACTGTCCCTGCTGCTGATAGGGACGAGGAACGAAGGATGACTGCTGCTGTGGCTGGTGGGCTGGGGGCTGCTGCTGCGGCTGGTGATCTCTCTGCTAGGCGTACTGCCCTCCCTGTCTGGATGGCTGCTGCTGGGGCTGGGCACCTCCACTCCCCCACCTGAATCCGGGATGGTCTCGTCGGATCCCAGGCTGGGGGCGGTCGTACCAAATCCCGTGGACATCCATCAACGGCTCTGCATCGTAGGGGGATGGCGGGAGTACTGCCAAAGGCTGATCCGGCTGGTAGATGGGCTCCGGCTGCTGGTACGGCTCCGCCTGTACAAGATGAACCTGTCTAGGTTGCTGTAGGGAGCTGGAGCGCTGGGATGAGCTGCTGCTGCTGCCGGAGTCGCCTCGCGACTGAAGACGGGGCTGTGAAGCCGTCTGTGCCTCCTGGACACACATGAGCTGGGTCTTCACGTCGCTCAGAGTCTGTGCCATGTGCTCCATCTGCGTGATACCCTGGCACTGCTTCTTCTCGATCAGCTCCATCCGGTCCAACTTCTCGCTGATAATACTCATATCCGAAGCGGACGACTCTGCCTGTGCTGTTGCAACTGCGGATGAACTGGATGGACCGGCGTCGACCCGTGCTATCCTCTAGTACTGCACAGATCCTAGCTGCTGCTGTAGTCTCTGTGTGTACAACCGGGTCTGGGACATCACCATGTAGTTTTCGGCCATCTCCTCGAAGATGGCCCAGACCTGGTCATGATCCTTGGCGAAATAGGACCCGCCGCAAGAAGCATTCACCAGGCCCTGGAGCTCTGGTGTCAACCCGCTGAAGAAGCTCTGAACTAGGTTCGGCTTGGAAATGTCGTGGTGCGGGCATCTGTCTGTAAGCTCTCGGAACCTCTCCCATGCCTCATGAAATTGCTCGTTGGGGAGCATGGAGAAGTTGCTGATCAGGGCCCTCGCTGCATTCGTCTGCCCGAGTGGATAGTACTTGTTCAAGTACTCGGTGCGGAGCTGCTCCCAGGTGCAGACAAACTTCCCCAGATGCTTCAGCCAGGTGGCTGCTCTATCTGCCAGTGAAAAGGGGAAGGCGATCATCCAAATTGTATCCTGGTCCACATGGCGGTCGTGGACAGTACTGCAAATCATCAAGAACTCCTGGAGGTGGAGATGGGGCTCCTCGGTGGCAAGTCCGTGAAAACGGGGAAGCATCTGCAGGGTGTTCGGGGGGAACTTGAAGTCCCCCACGATAGCAGGCACCACTACCCAATGATGCATCAGTGTAGATCCGGGGTTGTGCAACTCCCGCATTGGTCTCGGTGGTCCTCCTGCTGCAGCGGCTGCCGCTGCGGCGGCTGCGGCTGCTGCTGCTGCTGCGGCTGCTGCGGCTCATGCATCTGCGTCTGGTCCGTCCTCAGGCTCGCTCTGATCTCCTTCTGCTCTGAGTCGCTCCAACTCTCTCCTCATCTCAATCATGAAAGCTCCCTGATCCCGTAACTGCTACTGGACCGTCTCTAATGAGGCGATCAGGGTGGAGTTGATCGCTCCCTGGTCCAGGACAAAATGTTGATCTCCTCGTGGACCTCCTGGGTGATCCTCAGAACTGCCGGCCATGATGTCTGCAAAATCAAATGAGCCCAACTCAGGTGCTGTCAAATCTGCTAATCTCTCCTCGGGCTCATGTCTCTCAGTACCAAAAGAAAGGGGATCGAGGGGGAACAGGGCGGAGTCGTACTCGGGCTCGGAGAGCTGGTCTCGGCTCTCACGGGCCAACCTAGATGATCGGGTAGACGTGCCCGAAAGCGGTGCAGCCAGAGGATGCCTAAGAGAGCGTCTACCCATCATCTTGATCTGGCGAGTAGGGCGGATGAGATCTGGAGAAACTATGATCACAAAACAAACCCCCGGTTCACCAACGCAACACGAGCTGAAGACTGTGAAAGTTCGGTCAAATTGTCTTGTCGATTTTATTAGGTGAACACACAAAATATCAGAGCGCTTACGTGACCTGTTAGGATACCCGATGCTACCCCAACCGACTGGCCCGCACGGAAGAGTCGGTAATCAGTCGGGACTAGCACCGGAGGGCTCTACCTAGGGTGCGGGTCACTCTCTCGCGCATCCAAACCATACAATGAGGGGGTTGCTCTCCCCAAGACAAAATTTTTAGGGTGAGCGTCTTTTAAGATCAATAGTGTTAACCAGTCCCAATTTTATGGTTTTTCTTTTTAATATTTTTCAAATAAAAACAAACGGCCTAACGAATTTTTCGGTTCTCCTGATTATTTAATCCAAAACAGGGTGGAGAAGACGAAAAAGCCGATGCGCGGTGAAATCAATGATGCATGCTGAGTCAGAAATGCGTACCTTGTCTCCAGCACTCTACATGCAAGTGATCCGCGCAGAATTTAAAGACTGAAAATAAACTACCTAAATGATGCAGGCGAAAAACCGAGGCCCTAAACAGCAGTGCTAATCGAAAGAACGGCTAGCCGACCACCAGCCTCCAATCCAAAGGGTCCGGTCTAGACCCACCCCTCCTCTTCTCGACATGTCGAGTTCAGGAGTAGCGCTTGACGGGGTGGGCTCGCGGCGCGTAGGCTCGGAGGTGATGGAACGGCTATTTTCTTATTATTTTTATTATAGGTCCAATTACCGCACTATAGGAACAGGCAATTATATTAGGGTGTTTGGATCCTATGAGTTACGTCACAATCAAGCAGAAAATCCTACGGCTAGGGGCTCGATCAAAAACCACGTAAACACCGGAAAAGGCAGTAAGAAAAGAAAAAGAAAACCACGTCAAAAGTCGCGAAAAACTCCTAAGGGTCCCCCGAGCACACCGGTGCTCGGCGAAACAGACCCGCTAAGTGTTCAAGCAAAGTACAAGTCCAGTCTCTGGGTCTCCCTGTATTATTACAACAATAATGATCAAATAAAACCTAATCTAACCTCACCCACTCAACTCTCTCTCTCTCTCGCTCTCTCCTGCGGCTCCGTGCAGAAGGGAGCCGCCTCCGAGTCTCGCGGTTGCGTCGGCTTCTCGAAATCGGCCGCCTCGGTCCTCGGGCCCTCGCAAGAAAAAGAGACAAGTGGTCAGTCCAAATTATTATAAAAATGTCAGGAAAAATATGTATATCTACAGAAATCTATACAAAAAGCCGCGAAAAGGAAAGCCGCGGGAAAACTCGAAAAGTAACTACTAAGCCGTGTACCCCGGCAACGGCGCCATTCTGACGACACGAAAATCCGAGCGACTAAGGTAAAGGTATCAAAAATGGTCGTTGCGACCTCGGTCGCTCAGATGTGTCAATCAAGAAAAATGAACCACTAATAGAGATAAAACAGATAAAACACAAAATAGCGGTCTTGCTATTGGATTAACCTGGTATAGCGACCAGGGTCGAACTCAAGGAGCACGGGTTGGCCTCTCGGCCTACGAAGTAGTCACAGAAGGGATAAAATAAAAGGAGAAACTATTTTTGGTGCTTTTTGAATATTTTATATTTTCTTAGATTTTTTAATGTATTAAGAAAATAAGAAAGACAAAGAAACACACTCTTCAACAATTTATTTAAAGCACTAAAATCAACCAAAAATTCAAACAAAAATATTTTTATGTGTTTTATATTTTTTAGTGTTTTTGGTGAATTTTTGAGAATTTTCTGATGTTTATTCAATTTTCTAAAAATCCAACAGTAGCTAAAAGAGATGGTACTGTCCAGCCAAGCCAAAAAGCCCTAGATAAAATATCTAAGAGCTCCAAAATGGCCTGGAGGTAATTTTCCTACAAGAAGACAAAATGAGGAAAATTTAGGCACCAATTTTATTGTTTTTGGATTTTAATGTATTTACTAGAATTTTTATAGATTGTAGAGTGTTTTTAAGTTTTTAGTGATTTTCAGTAATGAAAAATAGCCAAAATTGGCTAGAAAATCAAACTAAGCAAGACAAACAGTAGCTAATTTTTGTGGAATTTTTAAGTGAGTTTTAATATTTTTTTGGGTTTTTTGAAGTTAGACAGTAACAAAATTAAAGGTTTTTGAATTTTTAAAAATATCAAATGAAATCAAAAATGTCCACAAAAATCCATAAAAATTTTACACCATGGCAGGAGCCAAATGTTCAATTTTCGTTGGATTTGGAGGTGATTTGCTATTTTATTCAAAAATAAAGAAGGGGCACTGTGCACAGGGACCAAAGTGGAAATACCCAAAGTTCTGGGGGGTCTAGTGCAAAATACCCAGCAAAACACGTGTCAAGCGCGTGACTGGGGCACTTAGGGACCCAAATGTAATAAAAATAAGTCCCGAGGACTTATTGGTAACACGTACCAAAAGTTCAGGGGCTTATCTGCAAAATACCCAAAATATAACGCACATGTGGAAATAAATCACGCACAGGGGTATAAGTGCAAATAAGTAAAAGATTTCATTCATTCAAGAACGACCAGAACTACAAGGGTATATCTTGCAAATAAACCAGACAAACACGTGACGAAGCACGTGGCATACAACGCACAGGGGTATAAATGCAAGGAAAATAAAGTACGGGGTTCTCTATGCAAATGTACCAAAACTTAAACAACTACACTAAATATTTACAGGACTAAAGCGAAATAAAAGAAGCAAGGGGGCCTAAGGGTAAATTACCCTTTATTAAGCGGAAGGGCTGGATGGCTGCCACGTGGCTGATCGAGCGGTCGAGGGCAGGTGGCACTCCAGCGCTGGTGTCCTCGGGCTGATCCAACGGTAACGGCCGAGCCACGTGTCGATCTAACGGCTGGGATCAGACTCCTCAGATCTGACGTCAAAGGGGGCTCCAGGAACGAACGGTCCGGATGGCGCCTGGAGCAGGAGGCCGATCCGACGGCGATGGAGGATGCTAGAAGAACAGGTGCCCGGCGAGACTCGCCGGGCTCGGGCGTGCGCTATGCTCTTCCTTGGAGCACTCTGATGGTCGGAGAAGAAAGCTGGAGTGCTCCTGCGTCTGCTGCGATTCTCCGATGATCGAGCCGAGCTCCGAGGAGCTCGGGCGAGGTCGGCGGAGCTGGGCCTCCTGGCCTGAATGACCGAAGCCCTCAGATAGGCTCGGTAGCACCTGCAAAATAGCTCAGGAGACTCGCGGGTCGAGGGCAAACTGCCTCGACCCGGTTAGGCGAAGTGGGGGTGAACGGTGGGTCGAAGCGGCGAGCTCCGGCGAAGGTGGTAGACGAAGGAGCTCGGTTTCCAGCTCCTGTGCGAGCTGGGTTGGGCGAATGGGTGAAGAAGGTGCGCGGGGAGATGGCGAAAGCGATGGTCGATTCCGATGATCGATAGGGGTGACGGAGTGGTCGGAATCAGAGATATACGACGGCGGCGCGATTTGGGCGTAAACGGAAATTAAAGGAAAAGGCGGAGCTAAATGGGTACCTGGGTGAACGGAGAGACTGGGGAGGAGCTGCTGAAGCTCCTGGTCGTCGCCTCAAGGATCGTCTCGCTCCGAGGCTCGGAGCTCACGCTGGTGGCGGAGCTGCGGCGGTTGTGCTCGCCGGATCGATGGTTCCTCCTCTTTTCCTCGCTTCAACAGGTGGAGGCGCAAGCTGTCACTCTCGCGGTCTCTATGGAGCTCACAGGAGAAGAGGGCGAATGGCCAAAGATGGAGCAATCGAGTGGCGGAGCTGCAGCTATATACGGCTAGGGGTCCGAGAAAGATGGGTCCGGGCAAGCTCAGGAGCGCGCGGATCCCGAGGGAGTGGCTCCGACGAGGATGTCGGATGAACGATTAAGGATTCGGACCCGGGGTTTAGGGAAATGGGCGTCGGATCAAGCGGGTATAATTTTGAGAAATCGGGTCGGGCGCTTGCATCCGAAGAAGGTGGTCCTGGGGGGGGGGGTAGTTGATCGGGTGGTCAACATCCCCAGGACCCAATGGAAATCGGCCACGTGGCTGGATCTTAAAATGAAAAATAAAGGTAGCTAGGGGCCGAATTTGCAAAAACTCAAAACACAAAATATTTTTATTTTATTTTTTTCTATTTTTTAGTGATTTTTAATTAATTTTTGGAAATAAAAATAAGCTATATACATAGTATGTACTATATAGGTATATGTACACAATTAGGGTTTTTGATTTTTGATTTTTAAATTATTATTTTTGTATAATTTTATCCCAATTTTATATTTTATTATTTATATTATAAAATAAGGAATAAAAGGGTGTTTTTATTTTATTTTTATTATTTTTATACATAAATTTATATACATGGTATGTGTACAATGTCTTTTTGTATTTTTTTATTTTGCTGTTTTTATTTTGTTTTGATTTTAATTGTTTTTATTTTATTTATTTACAATATATAATATAGTTTATTTACAAAAATTATAAAAGTTAATTTTATATATTTACAAGGCTAAACAAATAGGTATGTGAGTCTATGTACAAAGTGACTATACAAGAAATGTTTTTGTTTTCTTTTTAATTTTTAAATTTTTCTTTTGATTTTATATTTATAAATATATACAAGTATTTACAAGCAAAATTTTGGTGAGGAAAATATTTTTATTTATTTACATAAATATGTACACACATAAGCCCCTATCTCCCTCTACTTTGGCTTTTATGCGGTCAGGCCCATGCTGAGTCCTCCCTTGGGCTAGGTTGCTCAATATTTATTCTAAATATTTCCCTCTTTTTCTTTTTAATCTTTATTCTTTTATTTTTGTACAAAAACATGCTAATTATAGGTTTTTACACAATGCATGCTTTTGGTAATTATTTGTATTTACATGAATATACATGCATTTGCAAAGGTTTTTGTAGCTAAAATATAAGAATAAAGAGTGATGAATGGGTATTCATCAGCGGTCCTCGCTATTTTTATTAACCTGGTATAGCGACCAGGGTCGGACTCAAGGAGCACGGGATGGCCGAGACGGCCTACGAAGTAGTCAAAATCGAAAAATAAGGAAGAAAATCTTTTTGGTGGATTTTAATTATTTTTAATTTTTCTGTGTTTTTAATTTTATAAGGAATTGTTAGAAACAAGCAACTACAACAATTTATTTAAACATCCAAAAAATACTTCAAAAATTCAAATAAAATTGTTTTTGTGTTTTTTTTATGTTTTTAAATGTTTGTGGTAATTTTTTGGAGATTTTATATATTTTTTTTGATTTTCTAAAAATCAAGAAAGGAGAAAAACAATGCTCAATGTGCGGCCAGACTTGAAAGATCAATTAAAAATAGATAATTGAATATAAAAGTCTGGAGACAATTTTTGTGAAAAATATATGCAAAAACTAAGCTACAGAAAAAGAGTTTGTAATTTTTTTGATTTTTATAGAATTTTTTAGAATTTTTAAAATATTTTTAGGCTTTTTCAATTTTTAAGGGTTTTATAATCCAAAAAAACTCAAAACTGGATAGAAGCTAAAAGACAACAAAATTAACTATCCCTAATTTTTTTAGAATTTTTAGACAAGTTTTTATATTTTTAATTGATTTTATTTTTCAAACAGTAAGAAAAATACGTGTTTTTGATTTTCTAAAAATAACAAAAAGCCTCGAAAATGTCCCAAAAATTTAGGAAAATTTTTACACAGTGGTAGGAGCCATGTTCCAAATTTCACCTAATTTGGATTTGATTTGATATTTTATTCAATAAAAACAAGGCACACAGTTCACACGGACCTAAATTCAAAGAAGCATACTTCCAGGGGCTTAAACATAACACGTGCGAAAACTTTATGGTAGAATGTACAAAAGTTCCATACAATCAGTACATGCTCAATTAAAACCACGCACAGGGGTATAAATGCAAATATCAAAAACTAAATTTCATTCCATAATAGAGCATACAACCCAGCCCAAAACATGCAAATTGTCTAAAATGTCACGTGTCGAAGCACGTGTCTTACATAGGAAGGGACTAAAATGCAAATAAAATAAACACAAGGTCCAATGTGTAAAATATCCAAAATAAAAACAAGTACGACAAATATTTACAAGACTAAACAGTAAATGCAAAAAGAGGAGGGGACTAAGTGCAAATTATCCCTTTATTCAGATCTGAAGGACGAAGAAGCGCCACATGGAGATCGAATGGCTGAGAATAGAGGACGCCTCTTTGCTGGATGAACATCCTCGATCGAAGCCCTTATAGATCGGACGGTGGATGTATCTCGAGGACGAACGGTCTAGAACAGAACTGGAGCAGAGGGGCTGATCGGACGGTGGCTGGAGGTCCTGGAAGAACTCGACTCCGGCGAACTTCGCCGGCTCACTCCGTACGCGATGGACCTCCTCCTGAGCTGCTGAGATGTGGAGAAGGAAGTTCGGACTCTTCCGCAGATGGTGGGCACCTCCGATGAAGCCGGGAAAGTTGGAGATGCTCCGGCGATGAAGGAGGAGAGAAGCTTCTGTGCTCGGATGTGCGGACCCTCAGATGGGTCTCTTTGACCTGTAAAACAGCACAGAAAGAACGTTGGGTTGAGGGTAAAGTGTCTCGACCTGATAAGGGGTGGAATGGATGATCGGAAGGGGCGGAGAGTGGTCTTCGGCGAAGCGACGGCGGAGGAGATCCGAGGTCCTGCTCCGAGGCGAGACAGGTTGATCGGATGGGTGAAGAACGTGGGTAGAGGTCTTGTGATCGTGAAGCGATGATCAGATGGACAGATAGATGATTGGATTGGCGTGAATCAACCGGTGACGGCCAGCGACGCAAATGGGCGAAAATGAAAATTGGGCAAATCTAAGGTGAATCGAGACTACCTGATGGGCGCAGTTGACTAGGCTGGAGATGCTGTACCTCCGGGGGTCTTTGCCTCAAGGGATCGTCGGGGCCCGAGGCTGGGCTCGCTCGGCGACGGAGCACGGCGGCGTAAGTCGCCGGATCAGTGGTTGGGGCTCTCCCTCCTCGCTGCGACACTCTCCTCCGATAACTGTCACTCTAAGGAAGATAATGGAGCTCCTGGGAGTGGAAAACAAAGGCCAAAGATGGAGTGAAAAGCGCGGCGGAGGAGATGATTTATACTCGTAGGGGTCCGGCAAAATGGATTCGAAAGGCAAATCGGAGCTCGGATCCCTAGGAAGGATCATCGGACGTGGATCAGGAATGGATTTAGTACAATCGGTGCCCGGGGTTTGAGTGGATGGTGATCGGATCATGCTGGAAAAATTAGGCGAAGTCGGGTCGGGAGCAAAGATCCGAGTCTGGTGGTCCTGGGGGGAGAGTTGACCGGGGGTCAACAATCCCCCATGGACCAATGGAATAATTCCATTTGTTAATTATTTGGAAATTCAATTAAAATTAGTAAATGATTTTATTTTAAAAAAGTTTAAACATGAAAAATGTTTATTATTTTTCAAATTATATTTTTGTTATTTTTTTGAAAAATAAATAACGTATTTACATTATATTATTATA
This sequence comes from Ottelia alismoides, assembly GCA_037367405.1. Lineage (NCBI taxonomy): Eukaryota > Viridiplantae > Streptophyta > Magnoliopsida > Alismatales > Hydrocharitaceae > Ottelia > Ottelia alismoides. The sequence continues at coordinate 206,874 of JAZKJV010008093.1, read as the reverse complement.
TGTAGGTATATACATATGTATTTTTTTTATTTTTAATTGTTTATTTTTGCATAATTATTCCAATTTTATATTTTATTTATTTTCAACATAAAATTTGGAATAAAAAGGTATTTTTATTTTATTTTTAGGATGCATTGACATGAGTTAAATAAATAGGTTTATATACATATGTACATGGTATATATACAAGGTTGAAAATGATTTTTATTATTTTTATTTTTATTTTTATTTTTCTGATTTTTATTTTATTTTTATAAATATGTACAAAATATGAGAAACACTTTTTATTTTTATTTTGAGGAAAATAAATTTATTTATACACATAGGGTTATGTACATGTATGATTGACCTTATCTCTCTCTACTTGGGTTCTTTTGCGGTCAGGCCCATGCTGAGCCGTCCCTTGGGATTAGGTCACTCAATATTTATTCTAAATATTTCCCTCTTTTTCTTGTGTTTCTTTATTCCTTTATTTTGACACAAAAACATGCTAATTATGCATATTTACATGATGCATGTGTTTTGATAATTTATGTTATTTACACACATTTACATGGTATTTGGCTAAGGTTTCTAGCTAAAATAAAGGAATAAAGAGTGATGAATTGGGATTCATCAATGTCACAATGGGGTCTGGATTCCATCAGAAGGGGCCTGAAGCTTTAAGAACCTGGAGCTGTTGACGCGAGCTTCTGAATTGGGCTTTAGGGGTTACTTCACTCATGTACCTGCATAAGAAAAAGAGGTAGGCTATGGGCTCGTATTTGACCATCTCCTAAAGATGGAGATGCATAAGGTGGTTGGGATGGAGGAGCTCCGATGAAGGTGGCAGAGAGGAGCTTGGGGTCTCACATTCTTGTAGAATCCAAGGTGGGAACAAGGGGATTTTGCGAAGAATTTGAAGGAGAACGACTATGGCGTGAAATGGTGAGTCAAAGATAGTCGGAGCACCGGGAATTAGAGCTGGAGCACCATGCTCTAACAATCAAAAGAGCTAAAATTAAATTAACTTATTAATCGACTAACCAAACTAACATTAACTTACACTAAGGAAAAGAAAAGGGAACGAAAAAGATACAGCTAGAAGCTCATACCTGGCCGGAACCAAGGAGCTGGAAGGCTCGCTAGAGCAGAGCTCGACTGACTTGGATCATCTCGTTCACCACCTTATGCACGCTGCAAATGGTTGAGGAGGATGTTATCACCAATCTCAACCTAGGAATGCAACGATCAGAGGGTCCAGTGGGTAAAGAGTGAACAAATCTAAAAAAGGTGGTGAAGATCTCTTATTTATGCGTAAACTAGGGGCGAGCTTCGAGAAGAGATGGTGTGAAATAGAGAAGGAGTTGGTGGAAGATAGGGTGATGGCGAGATGGTTCAAGGTGTGGAATAGAAGTTTCGTGAAGAGGGCAAGGTGATTAGAGACATGGATCGAGCACCAAAATTCTAGGAATAAGGGGTGCCCATGAGCTCTGACACGTCAGACGACGGGGGATGTAGAGTTAACCTGGGGGTCAAGGAAAGAAGAGATATGGTTGGTCCACGTGGACCAACCATATAATTCCATAGAAAAAAATCCCTAGTACAATAAAAAGCAAATAATGAATGAATTCATTAAATAAAAGTCAAAATGTGAAAAATGTTTTTTATTTTATGTACTAATTTAGAGCATTTTTATTTATTTTTACAACCCGGTTTATTATGTCTTAATATTTACATGTATATACATAGGTATGCATACATGTATTTAATGCGTTTTATTTTTATATTGTATTTTTATTATTTTAATTATATAGTTTATATATTTATAGCTTATTTAATTACATATTTTTATTGAATTTTTTGATTTTATTTATTTACTTAAATAAATATGTGTATGTATTATATAGGTATAGTTTACACATGTATTTTATTACTTTATTTAGTTTAATGTATTTTTCATGGTTCTATTCCATGTTTATTATTGAAATGCATTTTAAATAATATTTATAAGTATATAAAAATAAAAATACAAAGAATGCAAAAATATAAAGAATGAATATATTGATTATTATATACACGTATACAGTACAATAGATATCCAAAAGTCAACTTAAGCATCTTGAATCCATTTTTAATGAAATCATTTTCATTAAATAGATAATTTTATTTTATGAATAATAAAGTTGAGTTTGATCATTTTTGAGTATGTTTGTAGGAGGTACATGTCTGGAAAGATTTCTTTGTGGCTTTTTGTTCTATGTGTCTTGAGTCCACTGCATATTATTTTTATGTAAAATAAATTTTTATTTTTTTTACTTTACGTACAATATTCATGTTGAAGGTTTTATTATATGAGGTATAAAAATGAGAAAATAAAATAGGTCCCAAAAGTGTGTGTGTGTGTGCGCGCGCGCGCGTGTGTGTGTATAGAGTTGAATAATTAGTGTTTGTGTGTAATGTTTTCAGTATAGTTAGCCATCTTATCTCCCCCTACTTTATTCCTTGCCGACCAATTCATCATGATGACTGGGTCTCGGTGTCTAGGGTCAGTGTCTTTAAAATTTTATTTTTTTTTCTTTTCTTTACTTTATTCTTTTATTTTGGGAATTAAATATAGCATTTATATAATATATATATATATCATAAATGTTATTTTGATCAAATTAATACTATATACATGCATTTAGCTAGGGATTAAAGCCAAAATAAAAGAATAAAGACGATGAAATAAAGATTCATCATGTATATATTTGTATGTATGTCTGTATATAAGTATATGTTTGTATCTACGATATGTATCCATGTCTATGTGTATACATATGTGTATGCAAATGTATGCATGCATATATGTATTTGTATGTATGTATATGGTATACCTCTATGTATCTAAGTATGCTTGTGTATGTGTATGTGCATGTGTGTGCATGTATATGTATTTATAGTATATATTTTTTGTGCATATGTCTCTAGCTACTTTCTTGGGGTTGTGTGTATACGTGTATGTACCCATATGTTACCAATGTGTGCCACATTACTAATCCCATTTTAATAACCAAGCTATCAAAAATATGTGCCACATTAATTTCTAGTTAGTTAATTAAAAAAGGTTAAACACAAACTATATGTAAAATCACACATAACAAATCACACATCGTGCGTACTTTCCCCATCATGTTTGAGTGTGGACATGCACAATGGGTGGAGTGTGCATTACATTTGAAGTCTATTTTTCATAAAACTATAGGATTTACTTTGGGATGAGATATACCGAACCAATGGTCATGGATTTTGATGTATGCGGGTATAATTTAAAACTTTTTTGCATGGACATCTCCTATAAGGGTTATATAATGCCACATTAATTAGAGACACATTTAGGATCATGTTGCTCCATATCATGCTCGTTAACGAGCCAAATATATGTAAATACCTGGTCAACATAAATGATTAAATATTTAACGGACATCTTGTAGGTCTCATATGTAGCACATACATATGATGATGCAAGATGTCCGTATAATATTGCACTTATTAGCTTTCCTTAGTTCAAAGGTCTGAAATAAGATTGCCCATAAAGATTCAAATCATAATATAAGGTGATTGTTGCTACATGTAATATAATTTATATTTGAGCATGTATTTCAGTAGGATAAATAATTTAATTTAGAGTACAATAAAAGTGATTTTAGTCCATTTTCAATTCATATGGAGAAGATATTGATCTATGAAGTTCTGTTTATGGCTTTTTTATTTTTGTGTCCCAAAGACATTGTACCTTATTTTTATGTGAATTATTTTTGTATTTTTCTATACATTTTAATGTACGGGTTTTATGTTGAAAATATCTTTATTTGAGGTGTGTAAGGGCATGTATAAGTTAGTGTAAGTTTGGTTGTATATGTAGTGTATTAGACACCTAGGATTTCTAGGTGTATATGTTATCTTAGTTATATTTATTTGTCCTTATCTCTCCCTACTTTATTCCTCGTCTACCAAGTCAATATTGACTTAGTTTTGAAGTTTAGGGTTAGTTAATATTTGCAATAATTCCTTTATTTTTCTTTTATTTTCTTTATTCATTTATTGTGTATTTAAATACATGTATTTATGCTCTATTTACAGACAAAAGTTAGAAAGTTAATTTGTACAAGTTAGCTATTGTGATGCCCCGTCCCTCCGGATACCGAAACCGACGGGACAGGGTCAAACTTATGATCCAAGTACGCCCATTTTGCTTGGAGTCCATAACATTTTCTAATACAAATGGCATGTGGAAGATAAATGGAATCTCATGGACCTATATCAAGGTACGTATCAAACTGTATGGTCCTTATTTGATATAGTTACATGATATCTACGAATTTGAAAATTACCATGAAGGTGAGATGCATATCTACGATTTTAGTGGAAAGGTGTCAACCAATATACTTATTAATCAACTTTTAAATCAATACAATGATAACAACAACTCCCAAGATAGTATGAATATGAGTAATGAATTTCGATTTCATCAAGGATCAAGGAGACTACGTTAATGACATGTTCATGCGGTTAGAAATTCTCATGATAATCTTCTCCAAATGTATATGGTAAAAAAGAGATATGACAACATAGACATAAACCATCAATATTACTGGAAAAGAGGCGGAATAATACCCAACCATAATTCATTGCATGAAATAAAAGTCCTTAGGCTCTACACGAATTATCAAACACATATGTACAATAGAATCATATGAAACCAACAATAAGAAGGGAATGGGACATTGTTATCTCCGAGGATGTTCCCTCAAAATCTCCTCTCACGCAGAAACAATGCTTCTACCACTTGATCGTAGCGCGAATATGTGCACGATGGTGATATCAAGCTCTCATGTGTAATGGTGGTTGCAGATCTTTGATCGAAGCACTTTCTCCGACGTCGACGGTGGCCTTTTGGCGATTAATCCGACCAAGGTAATGGCGTTCCAATGAGGAAGAAGGATGGTGGTAGTTAGTTTTTTGAGAGGGCATCCTATAATATCAAATTTATAGAAGAAGAGGTAAGAGGTGAAAACATATCCAAATTCGGATACGGTTCAGATCCGACTTGGATCCATATATGGATCTCGATCATTGAACATAAAACATCAATATCTTGGGCTATGAAAGTTAGAATTGATGGTCTTCGGCTCGTTAGAAAGATCTTGATGGGCTCTATGAAATGATGCAATAATTAATTATTTTAGATGTAAAAAATACTCCAAAATTTAGGATAAAAATATGGAGTTTCACATCATAAAAATCTTAAAGGAATTCTCTTCCTCGAGACATAGGATTTAACATATATGTTTTGAATGGGTCTTGTATCTAGATAAAAAAATCTTAAAGAGAACGAAACCCATACAAATCTTAAAGAGAATTGAATTAGAGTTTGTGATCATACTTTTAGCATATCTGCCTCAGGCTCCCTTGAGGCCTCCTCAACATCTGACTTTGTCGCAATACCTTGACTAAAAGGATGTCTTTTCATCGTAGCTTCTTGACTGTCCGATCTAAGATCTACGTTGATGCCTCAAGGAAAGACAAATTTGAATTAACCGTGAGGTTCTCTAGCTAATAACATGTCGAGGGTCTCGAATATACTTTCGCAGGTTTGACACATGGAATACATCACGCACACTTGGCAAGTGCTAGAGAGGTGCTACTCGATATGATACCTTTCCAATACAGGTTAAAATCTTGAAAGGGCCAATGAACCTTGATGCCAGCCTGCCCTTGACACTAAATTCTTGAATACCCTTCATTGAAGATACTTTTAAGAAGACAAAATCTCCGACCTCAAACTCAAGATCGCAACATATTTGATCAGCGTAATCCTTCCAATGACTCTATGCAGTCAATAACTTATTTCTAGTGGTTTCTATGGCTTTTTTAGTATCTACTATTATCTGAGTGGAATAAATGCTTTTGTCGCACACTTCCTGCCTATACAATGGAGTGGTGCATCTTTGCCCATACAATGCCTAAAAAAGTGTCATGTCTATACTAGTATGTAGTTGTTGTTATAAGTAAACTCAATCAAGGAAAGATGATCCTTCCAAGAACCTTGCCACTCAATGGTACATGCTCAGAGTAGGTCATTAAGGGTTTGAATTGTCCTCTCTAATTGATCATCTATTTGTAGATGATAGGATGAACTAAGACACAGTTCGGGTTTTAGGGCCTTCATGAACTCTCCACAACAATGTGATGTAAAACAGGAGTCTCTATCATATACAACCTCTCTGGAATCCCATGCAGATGAATAACATGCTAGATATATAACTTAACCAAATGTACCGAAGTGCAAGTCATGATCACTGTAATTAAATGTACAGACTTGGTCATTGATGAACGTGAATCTGCCTCTTTAATAATGGATAATTTTCGTAGCATAGGAGGCGGATTCGGTTCAGCAAAAACAACAATCTTTGAATGTTGTGGACTATTTTTACTTGGTAAATCTACCAAGGTCGATCACAGGGACACGAGATACTCTATCTATTTATCGAATTTTGATCAGTTCAGAACATGTGTGAATTATTTCTTGATTCCAGGTTTCTATGAATACGCATGATGCACTATGCAAATTACAATGCAATAAAATGATGCATGTAATTTTTAGTTGATTTTTATGCGATTATAAGATGATGCATGAGAGTAATGCAAGGTAATTTTTATTCAGAACAGAAGATAACAAATATACTCTAATAAGATCACTGAAAATGAGCAACATAATAAGAATTGAAATCAAGGTCATTTTGATCACAACAATAAGGTCAGTCATCAAATCAGAGCAAGGACAAGTAGAACAAGGTCATCATCTAACATTAAAAAAATCACTTCTTTTAATATGATGTCGGATGAGAAAATTAAACATGCCATGAGATAGATGAAGAAACAAGGATCAAAATGACACTAAATTCATGCAATTTGGACCTGCAATGCTCAAGTTATGAAGAAAACAATATAGGGACATAATTGTAAATAAAATGCAAGAAATAAAAAGGATAACTATTACAAATAGGACCCTGGAAGAACCATTTATAAACAAAATCCTCCTGGGCCATAGTGTAATTTTTCCATGTGCGGAAGGCATTTTTGTAATTCTTTAAACTCACAAGGACCTCCCTATAAAATACCTAGGCACGCACGTACTGAGCACGCGCATGGGGGCCAATATGTAATTACCAAAACTTCCAGGGTCGTTCATGCAATTTACCCAAGCCCACACGTGCGGAGCACATGGGGGCCCTAGGCTCGGGGCTCGCAACTGGCTCGGGACAGGTGGCAGCACTAGGATGGCTCAGTTCGAGGTTCGGTGGACCAGAGTCTGTAAGTTTGGCTGGAGGCTTGATCCGCCACGTGTCGTCTTACAGCCGTCTGATCCATATGATCGGATGACACCTGTAGCGTCGTCTCCTCCGCAGGCCGCTGGAGAAGGCGGGGCTCCGCCGACCTGCCCTTTGCTCCCCCATGTTCTAGATCAACATCTGAATATCGGGGAAGACTGCTGGTAGGCTGGCGAAGATCCTGGAGATGCGGCGAAGCTCCGAAGCTGGTCGGAGGGGAAGGTCGGTGGAGCCTCGCTGGAGGACAATCACATGAAGGAGCGCCAATGCAAACTCCATCCATTGAAGATTTGATTACCTGCAATTGTTAGATAGCCGAAGCGTGCGGTGAACGGTGAGTGATTAGTGAGTGAGTGAGGGTCGTGGGGCGTCGGGAGGTGCTGGCCCGAAGCCTTCTTCTCCGGAGAAGTGGAGCAGAAGGGGGTTGAAGCGTGGGTAGGTCCTGGAGAAGAGGAGGGTGGTCGGCGAAGGTGCTCAATGAGTGGTGAAGGTCGGAAGGTGGTCTGGTGAGGGTGGCGGCGAGTGTGAGAGTAGGAAAAATTATGTGAAATTAAGAGAAAAAAATAAAGAGAGTCACCTCGCCGGAGCGAGGTTCTTGGTGAAGGCAGCAGCTTGGGATGAGCACCTTGGAGGCACTCCGGTCATCGCCCGGCGAGGCCAGTTATTCCTCGGAGCTCAGCGGTGGCGGAGCTCAGCGGTGGCGGAGCCAGCCATAGCACGACCATGGTGGCTGTGGGTCGATACCTGGCCAAGAGACCATGATGGCCCTTCCTTCGCCTCAGTCTGTCACAGGGAGGAGGAGAGGGGCTAGGGTTTAGGCCGTTGAATGGTGGACCGGTTGCTCGGAGTGGAGGGGGTGGTTTTATAGGAGGGGGTGGCCGGGAGTTATGAGGTATCGAGGCATTTTGCAATGGTAGTTTAATGGCGAGGGAGTAATGGCATTGAATTATGGTGGTCGCATGAGGATGGCGGAGGGTAGGGCTTCGTAGAGGCGACGTTATGGAGAGAGGGGGATTAATGTGGCGCCTTCCAAAATAGGAAGGGGGCGGTGCAACGGAGAGGGTAACAGCTGGGTTCGGAGGTAGGAGACGACTCGGTGGCCGTTGGATCATGGGATCCAACGGCTGGGATGGGTGAGAGGATGGAGGGCCGAGATGAGATCATCAGATCTGATCCAACGCCGGGGTATGGGATGTGGCTCGATGGTCAGGATAAGGCCTAAGGGTTTATCCTACGGTGGAGATTGATCGGGTGATGTGGAGAATGGAGAGACGTAGCATGAGTGGTTGATCGAGTGGTTGATCGAGTGGCTGAGGTGAAGGGGAGGCGTGGAGTGAGGGGCACTGTTGGATGATGGAGAGAATCGTGCGGTTGAGAGACATGCGGAGAGGAGGGGCTAGGATCTGATCTGAGATCAGATCTTATGGCTGGGAGCGAGCGATGGATGGATGGTCGAGATGGAAGCAGGATAAAGGGGATCAGATGACCTAGGAAGGAGCCGGGTGGCGAAAGGAGAGGCGAGCCACGTGGGCGACCCTGAGGGCGCCACGTGGCCCAATCAGAAAATTCGAAAACGAAAATACAAAGAAAAATACAAAAAAATAGTTAGAGGCAAAATTAGAAAAAAAAAAGTCGAAACATGAAAGTTGTTCGTCTTGATGAGATCTACAAGTTTCATGATGGATAAAAAGTCAAAAGAGGTCATTTGTACAAAAAGTATTTTTGGGGGGTATTTTTAAGAGGGTAAAAACACTGACTTTTTGATTTTAAGTTGTTTTTGTTTTTTTAGTATATTTTAAGGGTTAGGGAGTTATCGACAATTGCTCTACCTAATTTTTAGGGGTTTTTGATGGGAAAATAATTACAAAGAAAATAATGATAATTAAATACAATTAATTAAGGGTTAATTATACACAATATGTTACAAGATAATACTAAAGAATTAACGGTGATTTTTATTGGATTGATTAAGCCAGGGGTTTAATTTGTGGCTTTTAGCAAGATGAATACGAGATTCATCATACCCCTATACGTAAACCATGCTCATCCTCGAGCATCTAAAGAATGAAGGAGTCGGATAAATTCCGGGCACTTCAAGTGAAGATTTCAAGGCTCAATCTTTCGAAGACCCTTAATTTAAGTAATCCTAATATTCTGGGCTTATCCATGCTTTAGTCAGAAGGAATCCAACTTCTCTAATTATCAGGCTCTCTTTTTGTACATATAGTATAAGGATATGAAATTTAGTGTACTGCATTTCATGAGAGTCGAGTGTAGGCATCACCCAAAGTTCCAAGCCAAGAGACTCTAATCTAGACATCATCCTCAATACTAGGGAATAAGTCTATTCTTGCTTCAGTCAACCGTCTCATTAGTTTGTCAGACTTGAAAGTGTAGATGGACGACCAGATGATGGAAGGCATAGGATTGTGTCTATTTTTCTCTTCCTCACATTGGGACAAGGGGCCTCTCGAGTGCCTTTATACTCAACACATGTAAATTTTTAGATTCCTGATCAATGTGCTTGTCAAGAGAGTTCGAGTCGTCTGCACTTGTTTTTCTGGGAGTACACCGGGGTGTGTCTCTTTTGAGTATCTAAGATAACTTCGACACCCAGACTTGTAGCATTTACGATGAGAGCCCTTTTTTGGTGTCAGCCCGGCTCCTTGGTCCTAGTTAGAGCTTGGTCCAAGTGGACACTTTGAAAAATGTTTGGGAGCGCTCGTCATTGGTGGAAGCTCATTTATGATTTTGACTTTGGATGATAGAGCTTATTCTTTGACATTTCATTGCTTTTGTTGGCTAGCTCCACTGCTTTTACCAAATGTTGGCGCACAGTGATCAACAATTATCATTACGTTTCATCACACCCTGGCACATAGGTAGATATCAAAGAGATAGCATATGAATCTTGTTCACATACTGGCTAGGGATTTACTGACACTCAGGTTTTCTGAAGCCTTCATTAACTTTATCCCATCCTCGAATATCATCATATCAGGTCTAAACTCAAATCTCTAGTCCTAGTTCCTCAAGTGATACTCAACTCATCTCATCAATCATGCAGTTGTGGAAGTGATTATGCTCATCATATTCTTTTGAAGGTAGATGTGAAGAGTGCAATATAGCGCTCAAATCTTTCAAACTAGGGTAGTATGGATAATTAAGTTTAAAAACCCTAATAACTACGACACGTTAACTCAGACTCTTTAGATCACAGAAATCAAGTGTCCTCAAAATCCTCAAGCTTTGAGTGAATGTGAATGTGTCAGGAATACACCAACTCCTTAGTTGGTGATTTTTGTGTAATTTTTGTTTTTACAGGTTTTTATGGATTTTAATTTTTCAAATTTTTTTTGGAAAGACAATGACTGTCCCAAGCTCAAATGAATAAAAGTATCTACTCTCAGCCAGTATGGGTGTAAGTACGGGCTGATAGACGGACCCATGTTCCTTAAGGACGGTGTCTTTCGCAGTGTCCTCTAAACCACCCACTCTGCTAAGGGAGACTGAAGTCCCCTCACTGAAAGTATCTACTAAGCCTAATAGTCAAAGTCAATTTTTTATTTTTTTGTTTTGAATAGGGGTTATTTACACAAATTAATCCCTCAATTTTTGAAGAAAATATTTTTACAAGGTTTTTACAAAACTCAGTTCACAGGTATACTAAAACCAAACCCGAGAAAGAATTTTCAAAAAGTTTTAAAAATACAAGCTATGGCTAAAGTAAATATAGAGTAATATACAGTATACCCCCCTATACTTAAATTTTACTATGTCCTCATAGCACAAGTGACATGAAGCCATGGCTCGATCAAATATAGGGTGATATAGTCAAACTGAAGAAGAGGGCCCCCCTATACTTAGGCCAAAAATTGACCTAAGTATTAAGAAGACAATGCGAGGGATGGACGACTAAGCGACCCCCCCCCCCATACTTAGGCTACAAATTGCCTAAGTAACATATCTGAGTTTGGGGTGCAGTTATTGTGTTTGGAGGAATAGTTACACTATGAAACGAGGGTGGTGGGGTTGTTTTTACAGAAGATGACGATCGGGTGGAGAGAGAGAGAGTGATTGTGGATTATACAGAGAGATGGGGGTGAGTGTATATGTGCAAGTGTGTGTGTAGGAGGGGGGTGATGAAGCTACATTTCATCATCTTTATTCTATCATTTTGGTATCAAAAATCCTAGCAAATGCGTGTAAATAGCATTAAATTCATCATCTTAGCATTCATGCATGTACATGTAAATAGTGTATAAAATACTGTAATTAAAGCCAAAATTATAAAATAAATAAAAGAAAAGAAAAAAGAATAAAATATTGTAAATATTTTATGACCCGAGACCCCGAAACCTAGGCATCTTGATGAATAGGTCGACAAGGAATAAAGTAGGGGGAGATAAGGGTCAAAATACAATACAAATTCCTTTTATTTTATTCATTTTGGGACCTATTTTTGGTTCCATTTTTGTAGATAATTAAATAAAGAAAATACAAAATTGATTTCACTCAAAAATAATGTACAGATAAAAAGTTATGGTATGAATAAGATTCCAGAACTCCAACTTCCCAGACCTGTATCTTGCAAATAAAAACTCGAAATGTACCAAACTCACCTTTAATTGTATATAGCTTAAAACAATCTATTTTATGGAGTGGTTTCGTATTTTTCTGAGTTACGGTTTGAAAGTTGAGTTTTGGACCCTACTTGTATACTTGTACAGATTAAAATATTCAATTTATTATTTATTCATTATTTTTATAATTTTATATTTTTATAAATTTCTAAATATTACTTATAATAAGTATGTACATTAAAATCAGAATAAAACCCCAAGAAAAATCAAAATAAAATACTTGTATATTTATAATACATAGGTATAAGACCTATCTACATACCTATATAATACATACTTCTATTTTATTAAATATATAAAACACCTCAGAAAAATAAAATAAAAATATATTTATGTGTATAAAAATACTTTATAAATTTATAAAATAATACACAAAAATAAATGAATGAAAATCACAAAATAAAAATAAAAGAATAAAATATTTAGGTAATAAACCTATAAGGGCTATAAAAGGTAATTTGTAAAAATGCACCTCATAAAAATAATTAAAAATCACTAGAAATAAGTTTATAAAATAATAAACATTTTTTATTTAATAACCTAAAATTAAATAATTCATTTTCTATTTTTAAATTAATTTTTAAATAATTTTCCAGAGGTTTTTCCTGGTTGGTCCACGTGGACCAACCAGGTGGTCTGGACTGTTGACCAAGGTCAACAGTCTGACCTTCCCTCTGGGCTGTGTCAGACGTGATTTTGACCATATTTTCACCCATTTTTCGAGGTGTCTCCTTGCACCCTTTCATGATGCGCCTTCTGTGACTTTTGCTCCTCGACATTCAGCCATTCACGCCCAGGTGAAACATCGGGAATGGAGCATCGATTCGACCGCTATGCCTCGGTCTTCCCCACATGGCCGTCAACCCTACATAACCCAACCTTGATTTTCGATTCGAATTTGAACCCCATTTCACCCCGAATTTTCCCCTTTTGCTCGAGCTGGAGACCTGGAGGTGACAGCTTCAGAGTCCCCTCTTCAAAGTGGTGGATCGTCGCGGGCTTAGGCGTGTTCCACACCTCTGGCGAGCCTTGCCATTGAGATACCTTCAACCTCGGGCCTTGTCCCTTGAGGTATATATCTCCCTATTTCGTTTTGCTCTTTTTATTCCCCATAGTAGCAGCATCACGAAGCCACCTTCCATCTCGTTTTTCGCTCGTCGATTCACATAATCGAGCCTCTCACCGGAGCACTCCTCCGGCCAACTGCCACCTTCGTGATCCTCGCACCCATTTGTTCCCCCAACCTTCGAGGCACTTTGACCTCGAAGGTCTAACCTTTCCTGCAGGTTCTCGCGCACTTGGAAGAACTGGAGGGTCGTTCTGAGTTCCGCCGGAGGTTCCTGGAGCAAAGTCGCTCCTCCGCCTCCGCCGGCGTGCTCCAGTAGTCGTCGACTCATTTTTGGGCCACCAGCAAATAGGGAAGGACAACAGGAGCATCTTGGGCCTCTCACGAGCTTCAGTTCACGCCGAAGGGAGGCGCTATCACCGGAGGAAGGTCACCACGGCGGACCTTCTTCCCTATTCGTTCACCATCCGCCTCTGCCGTCTGATCAAGAACCAATGCCCATATGCAGCAGCAGCCGTAGGATCTGATCGTGTCCCAGTCGTTCGATCATCTTTGCACGTTCTAATCCAGACCGTTGGGAGGCGAAGCGGCATCGCGCGTCGAGGGTGCGCCACGCATCAAGTGGACGGTCCACAGCCGTCCGATCTACCACTGGACTGGGTATTTTTGCAACCACACCCGATCCCTTTTTGTATTTAATTAATAGCACTTAAACTTTCAGCTGTTGTTAAATAGTTTTTGTAAAATTTAATTTCACCCCCCAGCACTTTGGGATATTGCGTTCCAGTCCACGCCATATCACCTCACGTGACTAGTACACGTGAGGTGCGGTCATTTTGCGAGGGAACCTCCCAGGGTTCGGGTATTTCGTTTTGATCCAAGAACTTTAATATGCAGTGTAATAGTTTTTGGGATATTTGCATCAAAGCCCCCGGATTTTTGAAAATCATATCTAGGTCCTTCCCAGGCACGTGCTAGTCACGTGCCCTGGTGGGTATTTTGTAGGTCAACCCCCACGGGTCTTGATATTTGTAACTGCTCTATTAAATGCAATATTCAGTGTTATATTTTGTGTGAACATTGCAACTTGGCCCCTGGATGTTTGTTTATTTGCACTTATACCCCTGCTAGGCCTTGTATTTTTACTTGCTTTCCCTATTTATTTAGTGCCTCATTTTAACTCAAAAAATTACCAAAAAAATATGCTAGGCTCATGTTAACTTTCTTGTTCATGCTATATTTTTGCATTGCATTTTTATTGCATTTTCATATTTATTAAAAATCAAAAACATGCATTTTCAACACTGTTTGCATTAGAAAATCCATAAAAATTATAAAAATGTTTTGAAAAATTCCAAAAAATATATTTTTCTTGTATTATCATATTTTAGTGTCAATCCCAAAACCACTAAACAAATTCAAAACAAAAACCTTAAAAATAAAAACACCTAAAAACTTCAAAAAATTCTAATAGGTTCTCTATTTTATTGTCTTTGTTTTAAAATTAATTTGAGAAAATTTGTTACTGTTTGCTATTTTTCATTCCCATTTTAATCTCGGCCAATTGTTTATTCACTGTTTTCTCTTATTTTTGACTTTAAAAATATCAAAAACATTCTGAAAAATCCCCAAAAATAACAAAAATAGTAGAAAATTATAAAAAGACCAAAAATATTTTATTTCCTGATTTTTGAGCATTTTTACTTATTTTTATAAATAGTCATTCCTCTCTTTCCTTGTATTGTATATATATATCCTATTATTGAAAAAGAAAATATAAAAATATAAAATATAAAAGAAAAACACAAAATCAGAAAAACAAAAACCAAAATACAAAATTAAAAATTAAAAATAAAATATAAAATATAAAATTAAAAACCCACAAAAATTTGCATATTTGTAAACATTTAATCACATCACATTGTGCATCATTGCCTTGATCTATCCTGCCTTGCTCCCTGTGTTCGAACTCTCTACATACTTACACCTATACATATGTTTGTAGAGTTAAAAATAAATTTGACTCCACATTAGTTTTCATTGCTTGATTTATTATTGTGGGTTCATTGTTGATTAATTACGGTTTCTTGTGGGTCGCCACAGGGACATAGTAGTCCCGCCTTGTGTGGACTATTTAGACCCACGATAAATCGTGATTATCAGGGGGTAGATCATAAAGTGATCTACTTTTTTCTTTTTTTTTTCTTTTTTTTACAACATGCAAGCCCTCTAAAGAGGGCTGTTAAAATAAATATCCACATGCAACAACTTTTTTACAGTATGCAAATGCAGGCCAACTGATAAAAGATCCTATAATTTTCTTCACCAATTCTTTTGCAGCCTCTTCAGCGGAAGCTCCTGACTTCACGCCTCCATAAAGATCAAGCGTCCTCGATTTTCATGGGACCTACCACAAAAGAGAAAAGTTAGAAAAATAAAGAGGAAATTAATCAGCAGTTGTGATGCAAGAAAATGATGCTTGAAATGAGAACCTGTAATTCTTAAAACAAATTCAACAAAGATATATCAAAATTCAACCAATAAATTAAGTTAAGTTGTGTCCCCGGCAACGGCGCCATTTGATGAACGTGAAATCCACCTCTTTGATAATGTGTAATTGTCTTTGTATAGGAGGTGGATTCGGTTCAGCAAAAACCACAATCTTTGAATGTTGTGGACTATTTTTACTTGGCAAGTCTACCAAGGTCGATCACAGGGACATGCAACTCTATCTATTTATCGAATTTTGATTAGTTCAGAACATGTGTGAATTATTTCTTGATTCCAAGTTCCTATGGATATGCAATATGCACTATGCAGATTACAATGCAATAAAATGATGCTTGTAATTTTTAGTTGATTTTTTTGTGATTATAAGATGATGCATGAGAGTAATGCAAGGAAATTTTTATGCAGAACGAAAGATTACAAATGTACCCTAATAAGATCACTGAAAATGAGCAACATAATAAGAATTGAAATCAGGGTTATTTTGATCATAACAATAAGGTCAGTCATCAAATCAGAGCAAGAACAAGTAGAACAAGGTCATCATCTAACATTAAAAAAATCACTTCTTTTAATATGATGTTAGATGAGAAAATTAGACATGTCATGAGATAGATGAAGAAGCAAGGATTAAAACGACACTAAAATCATGCAATTTGGACCTACGATGCTCAAGTTATGAAGAAAACAATGCAGGGGCATAACTGTGAATAAAATGCAATAAATAAAAAGGATAACTATTATAAATAGGTCCCTGGAAGGTCCCATTTGTAAATACCAAAATCCACCTGGGCCCCAGTGTAATTTTTTCATGTACGTGGGGGCATTTTTATAATTCTTCAAACTCGCGAGGACCTCGCTGTAAAATACCCAAGCATGCACGTGCTGAGCACGCGCATGGATAACCATATGTAGTTACCAAAACCTATGGGGTCGTTCTTGTAATTTACCCAAGCCTTTACGTCCGGAGCACGTGGGGGGCCTAGGCTCGGGGCTCGCAGCGGGCTCGGGACACGAAGCACTAGGATGGCTCAGCTCGAGGTTCGGTGGACCCGAACAATATGATCGGACGGCACCTGTAGCATCGTCTCCTACGCAGGCCGCCGGAGAAGGCAGGGCTCCGGCGACCTGCCCTTTGCTCCTCTGTGATCTAGATCGGCATCTGAATGTCCGGGAAGACTGCTGGTAGATTGGTGAAGATCCTGGAGGTGCGATTTAGCTCCGAAGCTAGTCGGAGGGGAAGGTCGGTGGAGCCTCGTCGGAGGAGAATCACATGAAGGAGCGCTGACATAAACTCCGGCCATTGAAGCTTTGATTACCTGCAATTGTTAGATAGGCGAAGCACGCAGTGAACAGTGAGTGATTAGTGAGTGAGTCAGGGCCGTGGGGAGTCAAGAGGTGGTGGACCAAAGTCTTCTTCTCCGGCGAAGTGGAGCAGAAGGGGGTCGGAGGGTCGGTAGGTCCTGGAGAAGAGGAGGTTGGTTGGAGACGGTGCTTGATGAGTGGTGATGGTCGGGAGGTGGTCCGGTGAGGGTGACAACGAGTGTAAGAGTCGGAAAAATTAAGTGAAATTAAGAGAAAAAATAAAGAGAGTCACCTCACTGGAGCGAGGTTCTTGGTGAAGGCAGCAGCTTGGGCTGAGCGCCTTGGAGGTGCTCCGGTCGTTGCCCAGGGAGGCCAGCTATTCCTCGGAGCTCAGCGGTGGCGGAGCCAGCTGCAGCATGGCCGTGGCGGTCGTGGGTCGACACCTTGCTGGGAGACATGATGGCCCTTCCTCCACTTCCGTCTGTCACATGGAGGAGGAGAGTGTTGGACATGTGAGCCCACGGCGAGCCATTATGCAATAAATGTTATTGCGAATATCATTCCCTGATCTGAAATGAAGAATAAATAATTTGCATAATAGGTCCCTCTGTACAATTAGGGTTATGTACCATGGCTATCTTAATGATCATACAGCTGTTGATTCAATTATTGAATCATAGAGGCTGGTGCTTGGATGAATATCTAAAGAGTTAGATTGAGGACTCATCAAGCACCGTCAAATGATTGTTAAGATGTGATCTCCAGCCTGAGTAGGAGATGGCAATCCTTTCTCACATAGGCTGATATCTGACCGACCTCTTGATGCAGGTCCTCTGCATAGGAATAGAGATTCGGAGGTGTCAGATTAGTTAGGTCAAAGAGTTGACTTAACGAGATCGAGATAACCTAAGTCCTGTGTTGAATGCTGTCACAGCATAGGCATGCATCCTCTGACCGGAGACAGATGTATTGCTATATGTCTGAGTATGTACATTTGACAGACCAATAGGTTGATGACCTAACTAAGGTCTATACACCGGCGCGTTGGTGTGCATATAAGGGCATATGAGTAATACGATCTCTCAAAGGGATCATACAGGTTCACTACTGAACCGGAAGACATGAGCTCACTCATGAGATATTGGGAAGAATCAAATTCCGTGCACGGTCGTCTTGCTTTGGAAGCTTGACTGAATTTGTAGGTTTGATATATACTTTTGGAAAGTATATGATCAAGACCTAGGTATGATATATGCTTTTGGAAAGCATATGATCGATACCAAATCCCAATGATCAAATGAGAAACTTAGTGATCAAACCCTGAAGAAGACAGTGTAAAATAGATCTTGATCTTCGGGTTGACCATGGGTCTTCCAGTATGCAGGATGTACAGGTATTGGGAATACCTGAGGGTGATGTGATCATAAACGATTGTATATCCATGACGCTTCCATTCCGAGGGAGTGATGAAACAGGTCTGGATTTTAGTGACTCCTTTCAGTAGAGAAGCAATCTGATCTTAGTCCAAGTGTTGGACATTGGTCTGAATGAGATTCAGATACAATCAGAAGATTAGATTTGCGGTCTTGATTTAATCAAGCATCTATGGGAGGTTCGTAAGATCTGGATTTGAGATAATATCTCAATATCCAAGTCACTATACGTGGAATAATACAATCGCCCTATCCTTATCTCCAAGTATCCGTGGAGAAAGCACATTATTCTTGAAGGGATTCAAGAATAATTCATTTGATGAAATATCCAAGCAAGGACTTGTTGATTAAATGAGATTTAATTATCAAGCTTAAATATGAATATGATTCATATTGTGAAAATGATTATCTAAGATAATTAAATGGGATTTAATTATCAAGGATTAAGAGAATGTGGATAACACTATCCATGATATATGTGTGTTATAAATATGATTTATAATATACATATATAAGAGAGAGAATTTATGTAAATAGCATTTGTTAATTAATAATGTGGATTGGATTCACATTTATTAATTAATTGGAAATGCAATTTACTAATTAGTTTGGGTTGTGAATATGATTCACATAATGATCAATGGCATGATTGAAATATTCACAAATTAATTTGGAATTAATTTGGTGGATATTATTGCAATAATAGTTATTGCAATTTATTAAGAAATAATTAGATAAAATAAAAGGAGACAAAATAACCCCATTTTTTGGGAGATTGGTTGACTCCATTTTTATTTATCACATTATCTCTTAATTAGTTAAAGTTAAATTAAATTATGTTGATAATGTTGCAACATTTTTTAATTTAAATTAATGTTGTTGGTTTTAACCAACAACAATCATAGCCATTGATTTAGCATGGACCAAGCATAGCCTTTGGATCCATGTGTCCCATGGATTGAGATCCATTGGATCCTAAACTAATATAAATAGAGGGCTAGGGTAGCCTTCCATGGTACATCATTAAGAGTTGTGCAAGGTTACAACTCTCTCTCTCTCTTTCTCATTCTTGCCCTCTCTCTTTCTCTTCTCCATCAAGTGGCCGTCCACTTTGTGTTGAGAAAGGAGAGACTCTCGGCTTCTTCTTCGACGCTTGGATCTTCATCGAGGATTGCGGGAAGGAACGTGACTCATCATCACGCCCGCAAGTGCGTTCTTCGTGGATCGGACTTAAGATAGGAGGATCTCTACTTTGGGATCTCGCGATCAAAACCACGCTTCAAGAGGTATTCCTTGTACTTTGTGGTTTGATGAAACGATCCGAGAAGTGTTCTCGTGATCATGTGGTTTCATCTTTAAAGTTAAAATTTTTAATTTCCGCTGCATCTAGCATCTAGTACGACTAGTTGCTCCGATTGCATACGATGTGATCGACACGCTTCCGTGATGCGCTTAAGGATTCTCAGTATCCTTCAAGTGGTATCAGAGCCATAGGTTGAATAAGGTTTTGGATATGATCCATACACCTTAGACGATTTGGTTCTTGAAAGGGTTGCGAAATTTTTACTGCATTTCAATTTTCGCACCTCTGTCTAATTGAATTTTTCCGTACTGTTTAAAATGTTTAAACACGAAATTTTCAATTGGATTCTGTTCCCCATTAAACAAGGAAACCATAGGACTTGAGTTTACTAAATTTGGACTTTATTTGCTCAAGATATGGCTTTTTGAATATGACTATATTCACTGTTGCGGGAACTGCGGATTTGAACGTAATTAATGAGATGATTACGGTTTTAATCCGCCTTGAAATGCGTGAATTATCACTTGGGTTCTTTAATAAATCAAATAGGCAATCTTTGGAAACTGAGTTTGCATTTTTTGGATTTAAATTGATCAAGATAAGTTAATTTTAGTGATTGGGGGTCACTGCTGGAAATTAACAATTTCTTGATCTTGAACCTTGTGATATGTCATTCAATTATCATGATGAAAATTAATTGTTAATTTTCTGGAATAATTAGTGTTAAATATTTGTGAAATATTTAAAGAAATAATTATTTCATTGAATGACACTTGCCTAAACCACAATGATGAGATATTAGATCTTGATCATTGGTTCATCAACAAACATTGCCTTCATGAAAACTATAGTTTATCCTACAATAGTTGTAGGACAACTTTTACATGAAAAACCCTTTTGCTTGAATAGGAATGGGGATTTGTCTAGCAAATCTCCTTATAATCAAAAATGTTTTGATTTATATTATATGGTATAATTTCGGTTGAAAAACAGATGAACATCTCAAAGTACATGATGGTCTATCTGGTATTATCCTTTCCCGAGGCGGATGTGGTGCCTAGTCGGAGAGCATTGGGGTCGCGGGTTGCAACGTATGTGGTCTGTCCCACTCTCGTCGGTACTGGCCATGACAGCGGGTAGGGACTATATAATACCGGAGACAGACAATATGTATTTTTCTAATTATTAAAATTCGAATAATACGTACTTTGAGTATATACCTACTATTCAAGTAAAAGACATGTTTGTTGATTGATGATTGGATTAATGATTAATTTAATATGATTAAATTAATTATATCCAATAAACACTCTATTTTGAATAGATGTGTATTTCCCTTGGAAGAATTAATTATGTGAATATGATTCACAATAATTAATTACAATTTGAATATGAGGTGGAGGATCACATAAGTGACATCCATGGTCTCCCGTCAAGGCAAAGGATTTCGTCGCCAGTTGTTGTGTATAGGAGACGCCTGTCCGAAGTGATAGATCCTGTACATGATTTAATTGGATCGGGTTCTTTGCTTCTCGAAAGAGTAAGGCCGTATACAGTGACCCCAATATCGGGTCCTCATATTATTGGGGCGATATTGGATTGCGTATAGCGAGTATTAAGCCTGTTGACGGTTGGTTCAATTAATGACGGGTCAACATCATCTTAGGGGTGGTGGGCCCGGGTGTTAAAGACCGAATTGGGAAATGCAAGTTGGACTTGCAAGGCGGAATGTGTTCCCGCTTCTTTTTATCCGAGTTGTAGGTTCTCATATTATTGGGATGCAACGAAGATAGGAAAGGAGATCCCAGATCTTGCTAGAGATATAATGGTAAGAAAATCTCTTACATTGAAAGTGATTAAGGGAATGAACTTTCAGTGTTGACAAGGCAAGAAAACTTTGATATAAAAATTCCTAAATCAAAGTAAAATATGTATATATATATAATATATATACCCTTATGCAAATTTCTTATTTCAGATAATCCTTCATTAAACCCACTCAATGTTATACTCAATGATAACCAGTAAAAATATCTTGGATTGGACTCATGATCCAGAGATTGTACTTGCAATTGAACACATAATGTATGTGGTTGCAATGTGCAAGTTTCCTCAAATAATGAGGAATGACAATTAAATAAGACAATAAGACATCGCCTTAGGGTTTGTATGTCTCTGTAGTCTTGATCCTTCATCGAGTGTACTTTGGAAGTGACATGTCGATGGTGATCGTAATTGTCGAATAATCCTTATAAAATAAAAGAAGATATTTTGGCATACATATGTGCTCTAGACATTTAATCATGAATGACATGGTTCTCTACATTATGCAGAATGGTGGCTCGAAAGAGATGATGTATTCAAAATGTTTGAATACCTGCCTGAACCTAAGTCTCTAAGAGTTAAGATGAATGTAGATATGATGAGTGTCATCATTCTACTATCTATACTCAAGTCATTCATGAAGCTTCATAATATTCATATTGTATGAATTTAGTGAAGCATGTATAAATGTTGAAATGCTCTTACATTGAATTCTTTTGAATTTAACATAAGAGATCCTTAGTCTTAAGCAATGGTTGTTTATAGATTAAGAGAGTGCAGTGGAAGCATGGGTCGGACCCGAGTAAGAAGGAAAGTCAAAGAGTTGACCTACTTCTGTGACTTCCATATGACATCCAAAGAGTTGGATGAATGCCTATACTGCAATAAGTTGATGTGTTGATAGTATGACTATCAAATCTATCTAAAATCCTTAGTGAAGGACTCAGATAGAGCATCGGAATAATCTACATATAATCATTGACTCTGACTTTCTTATTTCATAAGATAAAGTCTGACAATTGTATCCCAATCTTCTAATGACATTTGCAATTGGTTGCATATATATACTAGAAGATTAGAAATTTGATCTTAAGGTTTAATAGTCATCTACATGGATATTGGTGCAATTGTTGTGACAATCTCTGTTGGATAGATGGACTTCATATTCTCAGTGGGAGAGCCCTTAGTCTTAGAGAATGTCTCTATGACGTAGATATTAGAATACCCTCATTGTTTGTTTCTAAATGTTGGAAATAAACATGAATTCTGAGATAGAACTATCATAAAGAGTTATGATGGATATATTTCAGATAGTAATCTAACATCTAGTGGACTCCACAAAATTAGAAAATTAATGAATGATTCATTAAGATTTCTAATACTGAAAATCAAACCTTATAAGATCAATAGGAGGTTGAAGATCATTTGACAATGATCTGGCATCAAGCCTTGGACATTTGTCTATTGATTTGATCAATAGACTAGTAAGATACGAAACTTTAGAGTGTCTAAAATTTCAGATCTTACATACTTGTGAATATTGTATTCAAAGTAAAATGTCCAATACACCCTTCTCTGGGAATGGTGTTAGATGTCGAGGTATTCAAGATCTCATACATATTGATGTATGTAGATCATCTATATCATAGTAAACATTATGGATATGTGATATCTATTGATGATTATGTATGATATGAGATTTCTTCTCTTCACCTGAGAAACCTTTGAAATGTTCAAAGATTTCACAATTTTGGTTTAGAACCAAAGTTTGAAGAAAGATGAAATGAATTTGATCTAACCTAGGTAGCTTGTACCTATTAGATAAAATTCAAAGAATACCTTATGGAGATATGAATATCATTTCTCACTCCTCCTGATAAACCTGAACTCAATAGAGTTGTAGGGAGATACAATTGGATCATGTGTGACATGATTTGATCAATGATGAATTTTAGCATAATTATCCTCTTAGTTTCCTGGTATATATGTGTAGTAGAAACTACAATATAAATCCTTAATAAGGTTCCATGGATGTAAGCTGGAATCTAGCACTTGAGAGTGCTACTTCATTAGGAAAATAAAGTATGGTATTGGATACCTACTTTATGACCTTGAGATTCTTAAAAGATCTCATCTTGAGAATGTGATTCTTGGAGGATTGAGAATCTTGAGAATCAAGATGAAAATGAAGTAAAGGAACTCATTTAATCTTGAGAAGATAATGAGGCTCCTGAAATCAGAAACTAAAAGGACAATTAAAGATGAAACATTAATACCTCCTCAAATGAGTTTGAGGATGTATTCCATGTGTCAGCCAAGTCTGACAATGATCGGACTTCATGTGATGAAGCTCCTGAGGATCGTGACATGGAAAGATGGATATTAGCAATAAAGTCTAAAGTAGACTTCATATACAAGTGTTGTATGTGGACCCTCGAGGATCCACCTATAAGGGTTAGACCCATTAAGGTGTAAATGGATCTTCAAGAGAAAGGGAACCTGATGAGAAGGTAGAGACCTTCAAAGCTCGGTTCGTAGCCATAAGCTACACACCGGAAGAGAAGACATTGCTTGCAATGAAACTTGCTCTTCGGTAACCATGCTTAAACTCATCATAATATTGCTAACCTCAGCTACACAACTTGACTATTGCATCTTCAGGATGAATTCAAGATTGCATTCCTCTAAAGAATACCTCTCTGAGGATATTCACATGAAGTAGCCCCATGGCTTCATGTTTGGGGAAAGTAAGGTGTGAAAGCTAAAGAAATCCATCTATGGACTCAAATAAGCTTCTTGTAGTTGGAACATCAGATTTGATGAAATTATAAATGTTATGATTTCAAATAGAATCTTGATGAACCATGTGAAGCTTAGTGGGAGTGCCATTGTGTTCATCGTGCTAAATGTAGATAATATCCTAATCATTTGAAATGATATAAGGATGATAATAAGTGTTTTATATTCTGGCTATTCCATACCTTGAGATATGATCTCAAGAATACCTCTTAGATCTTAGTTCTGAAGGAGTTCAGAAGCAAAGAAAAGAGGGTATTGGGACTGTCACATTTGTAGTACACCTTGGACATATTCCATTCCTGGAAATTCCAAGAAAGGCTTCCTTCCTTGAGATTTGGTACTGACCTATCTAAAGGAATAGCACCTCAAAGAGTTGAGGAAGTGAATGCTAGAACTGCTTGCACTTGTGCATCAGTTACGAGAAGCTTAGTGTATGCTAGATGTGTACGAAAGCCAGATATCTGCCATGCAGTGGGAGTAGTAAACTGTTACTAATCCTACTATGGAGAAAGAACATTTGATTGCAGAAATAACGATATCTTCAAAGATGACAAGGCTTTAGATATGGTGATCTCTGAGTCTTATCTTTTAGAGCTTAAGACTTTGTAGATAGAGATCTAAAAGGTCTTAACTGTGGATACCTTGAGAGATAGTGATCTCCCGGAATAAGGTTATTCTAACAAGGATTATGGAAATACTGGTTATAATAGTTATTGAGCAATAGTGTCAAGGACACTATAATTGCTTTGTCAAGATTGAGTATAGGTTGCATTAGATGCAACATTCGCATTGGATGCGAGCACTGTTACCTAGGGATATGCAAGTACCGTAAAAGGACTTGGCATAGTCTTTTGGGAATAGAGTGACTGATCAGCTTACCTAGCTATTTCTAAATAGCCTATGATTGTCACATGAGTGTGAGTTTAAATGATTAGCCCATTAATGGCTCTTTGGGCTAGTGGGAGATTGTTGGACATGTGAGCCCACGGCGAGCCATTATGCAATAAATGTTATTGCGAATATCATTCCCTGATCTGAAATGAAGAATAAATAATTTGCATAATAGGTCCCTCTGTACAATTAGGGTTATGTACCATGGCTATCTTAATGATCATACAGCTGTTGATTCAATTATTGAATCATAGAGGCTGGTGCTTGGATGAATATCTAAAGAGTTAGATTGAGGACTCATCAAGCACCGTCAAATGATTGTTAAGATGTGATCTCCAGCCTGAGTAGGAGATGGCAATCCTTTCTCACATAGGCTGATATCTGACCGACCTCTTGATGCAGGTCCTCTGCATAGGAATAGAGATTCGGAGGTGTCAGATTAGTTAGGTCAAAGAGTTGACTTAACGAGATCGAGATAACCTAAGTCCTGTGTTGAATGCTGTCACAGCATAGGCATGCATCCTCTGACCGGAGACAGATGTATTGCTATATATCTGAGTATGTACATTTGACAGACCAATAGGTTGATGACCTAACTAAGGTCTATACACCGGCGCGTTGGTGTGCATATAAGGGCATATGAGTAATACGATCTCTCAAAGGGATCATACAGGTTCACTACTGAACCGGAAGACATGAGCTCACTCATGAGATATTGGGAAGAATCAAATTCCGTGCACGGTCGTCTTGCTTTGGAAGCTTGACTGAATTTGTAGGTTTGATATATACTTTTGGAAAGTATATGATCAAGACCTAGGTATGATATATGCTTTTGGAAAGCATATGATCGATACCAAATCCCAATGATCAAATGAGAAACTTAGTGATCAAACCCTGAAGAAGACAGTGTAAAATAGATCTTGATCTTCGGGTTGACCATGGGTCTTCCAGTATGCAGGATGTACAGGTATTGGGAATACCTGAGGGTGATGTGATCATAAACGATTGTATATCCATGACGCTTCCATTCCGAGGGAGTGATGAAACAGGTCTGGATTTTAGTGACTCCTTTCAGTAGAGAAGCAATCTGATCTTAGTCCAAGTGTTGGACATTGGTCTGAATGAGATTCAGATACAATCAGAAGATTAGATTTGTGGTCTTGATTTAATCAAGCATCTATGGGAGGTTCGTAAGATCTGGATTTGAGATAATATCTCAATATCCAAGTCACTATACGTGGAATAATACAATCGCCCTATCCTTATCTCCAAGTATCCGCGGAGAAAGCACATTATTCTTGAAGGGATTCAAGAATAATTCATTTGATGAAATATCCAAGCAAGGACTTGTTGATTAAATGAGATTTAATTATCAAGCTTAAATATGAATATGATTCATATTGTGAAAATGATTATCTAAGATAATTAAATGGGATTTAATTATCAAGGATTAAGAGAATGTGGATAACACTATCCATGATATATGTGTGTTATAAATATGATTTATAATATACATATATAAGAGAGAGAATTTATGTAAATAGCATTTGTTAATTAATAATGTGGATTGGATTCACATTTATTAATTAATTGGAAATGCAATTTACTAATTAGTTTGGGTTGTGAATATGATTCACATAATGATCAATGGCATGATTGAAATATTCACAAATTAATTTGGAATTAATTTGGTGGATATTATTGCAATAATAGTTATTGCAATTTATTAAGAAATAATTAGATAAAATAAAAGGAGACAAAATAACCCCATTTTTAGGGAGATTGGTTGACTCCATTTTTATTTATCACATTATCTCTTAATTAGTTAAAGTTAAATTAAATTATGTTGATAATGTTGCAACATTTTTTAATTTAAATTAATGTTGTTGGTTTTAACCAACAACAATCATAGCCATTGATTTAGCATGGACCAAGCATAGCCTTTGGATCCATGTGTCCCATGGATTGAGATCCATTGGATCCTAAACTAATATAAATAGAGGGCTAGGGTAGCCTTCCATGGTACATCATTAAGAGTTGTGCAAGGTTACAACTCTCTCTCTCTCTCTTTCTCATTCTCGCCCTCTCTCTTTCTCTTCTCCATCAAGTGACCGTCCACTTTGTGTTGAGAAAGGAGAGACTCTCGGCTTCTTCTTCGACGCTTGGATCTTCATCGAGGATTGCGGGAAGGAACATGACTCATCATCACGCCCGCAAGTGCGTTCTTCGTGGATCGGACTTAAGATAGGAGGATCTCTACTTTGGGATCTCGCGATCACAACCACGCTTCAAGAGGTATTCCTTGTACTTTGTGGTTTGATGAAACGATCCGAGAAGTGTTCTCGTGATCATGTGGTTTCATCTTTAAAGTTAAAATTTTTAATTTCCGTTGCATCTAGCATCTAGTACGACTAGTTGCTCCGATTGCATACGATGTGATCGACACGCTTCCGTGATGCGCTTAAGGATTCTCAATATCCTTCAGAGAGAAGCTAGGGTTTAGGCCGTTGAATGGTGGACCGGTTTCTCAGAGCGGAGGGGTGGTTTTATAGGTGGGGGGCCGGGAGTTATGAGGTGTCGAGCAGTTTTGCAGTGGTGGTTTAATGGCGAGGGAGTAGTGGCAGTGAATGATGGTGGTCGCGGGAGGATGCGGAGGGTAGGGCTTCGTGGAGGCGATATTATGGAGCAAGGGGGATGAATGTAGCGCCTTCCAAAATAGGAAGGGGGCAGTGCAGCAGAGAGGGTAACGACTGGGCTCGGAGGTAGGAGACAACTCAGTGGTTGTTGGATTATGGGATCCAATGACTGGGTTGGGCGAGAGGATGGAGGGCTGAGATTAGATCATCAGATCTGATCCGACGACTGGGATTGGGATGTGGTTCGATGGTCAGGATGAGGCCTAAGGGTTTATCCTACGACGGAGATTGATCGGGTGACGTGGAGAACGAAGAGGCGTAGGATGAGCGATTGATCGAGTGGCTGAGGTGAAGGGGCGGTGTGGAGTGAGGGGCACTGTTGGATGATGGAGAGAATCGTGTGATTGAGAGACATTCGGACAGGAGCGGCTAGGATCTGATCTGAGATCAGATCTTATGGCTGGGAGCGAGCGATGGATGGATGGTCAAGATGGAAGAAGGATGAAGGGGATAGGACGGCCCAAGAAGGAGCTGGGTGGTGGAAGGAGAGGAGGGCCACGTGGGCGACCCAGAGGACGTGGCCCAATTAGAAAATTCGAAAATGAAAATACAAAGAAAAATACAAAAGAAATAGTTAGAGGCAAAATTAGGAAAAAATCAAAACATGAAAGTTGTTTGTCTCGTTGAGATCTACAAGTTTCATGTTGGAAGAAAAGTTAAAAGAGGTCATTTGTATAAAAAAAGTATTTTAGGGGTATTTTTAAGAGGTTAAAAACACTGACTTTTTGGTTTTGAGTTGTTTTTTTGTATTTTTAGTATATTTTAAGGGTGAGGGAATTATCAAAAGTTACTATACCTAATTTTTAGGGGTTTTTATGAGAAAATAATTACAAAGAAACATGTTACAATTAATTAAGGGGTTTTATAAGAAAATAATTACAGTTATCTACAGTTACTCTACCTAATGATAATTAAATACAATTAAATAAGGGATAATTATACACAATATGTTACAAGATAATACTAAAGAATTAACAGTGATTTTTATTGGATTGATTAAGCCAGGGATTTAATTTGTGGCTTTTAGCATGATGAATACGAGATTCATCAGTCATCCGGTGCACAATAATCCAGATGGCACCATATCCACCTACTGTACAAGGTAAGGATACCACGAGATCCATTGAGATACTCCATTTCCACATCAGGATAGGAAGTGATTGTAACAAGCCAAAAGGACGCTTGTGCTCCGCCTTCACCAAATGACAAGTAAGGCAATGACTAACATGTTCTGCAATATCTCTCTTCATACCTTCCCACTAGAGTGTTGACGGAGGTCTCTCTACATCTTGGTGCGTCCTAGGTGGATAGGTAATCTAGAACTATGAGCCTTATCTAATATGTCTCTCCTCAACTCATCATCATCAGGGACACAAACACGATCTCTCTTCTACATGACAGACTCACAAATAAATCCATCAAACTCCTCCTTCAGACATTGATGGAACAAGTCTTATAATTTCTGATATTCTATTGATCATGCACAATCATGTCCCATAATCCATTGAACTAGGCAGGTATAATTACGGTATCTGTAGTACTATCAAACGAGTGACACTCACTGAGTGCCATGAGCACATCCCAAGTCTGTAACCATGATGTAATGCCCTCAGTATGCATTCTCCTAGTCAAAGCATCTGCTACCACATTCCCCTTACCATGATGGTAAGAGATCGTATAGTCGTAATCTTTTAGTAGCTCCGTCCATCGTCTTTGCATCATCTTCAACTCAGGTTGGTCAAAAATATATTTAAGACTCTTGTGATCTGTAAAAAACTCAAACATGACCTCATATAAATAGTGCTATCGTATTTGAATGTGAAGAATATAGTTGCCAACTCCAAGTCATGAGTACGGTAATTCTGTTCATGGTTCTTTAGTTTTCGTGATGCGTATGCCACAACATGACCACGTTGCAGCAATACTGCTCATAAAACCTACTTCGATGTATCAGTATACCCCTGAAATGTAAGGTGCTTGAAGAAAGGCTTAGATTAGGAGTGTTGGTTAGTCTCTCCTTCATCATGCAAAAATTTGGCTACCACTTGTCGCTCCAAATGAAAGGGACATCTTTCTGTGTCAAACGGGTAAGTGATTAGGGCTAGTTACAAGGGCCCCATGACAAAACATCTATAGTACCTATATAGGCCTAAGAAATTGTGTATCTCGGTACTGTCTTCAGCAGCTCCCAAGACATTACTACCTCTATCTTGGCTGGATAAACTGTCATGCCTGCTTCTGAAATTACATGACTAAGGAAAGCTACCTCAGTAAGCCAAAACTAACACTTCTTGCATTTTGCATACAACTTGTGTTCTCTGAGTGGCTCAAGAATAGTATGAAGGTCTATCTCATGCTCATGCTCATCACATGAGTGGATCAAGATATCATTAATGAACACCACCACAAAAGGATTTAAGTACGGATGGGAAATTATGTTCATCATGTCCATGAATGTGGCAGGTGCATTTGTGAGTCCAAAAGCATGACCACAAAATAGTAGTTGCTGTATCTGGTGCGAAAAGCGGGCTTAAGCACGTCTGTGTCCTTAGACCTTAATTGATGATAATCCGATCGTAGGTCAATCTTTGATAATACAGTTGTACCTTGTAACTAATCAAAAAGATCATCTATTCGTGGGAGTGGATATCGATTCTTTACCGTCCTCTTATTCAATTATTTGTAATCGATGCACAATTGCATAGATCCATCCTTCTTCTTTATGAAGAGAATCAGTGCTCCTCAAGGTGAAGTATTGGGATGGATAAATCTCTTTTCCAACAACTCCTGCAATTGTATCTTGAGATCCCTGAGTTCGGCTATTGTCATTCGATATCAAGGGATGGAGATAGATTGTCTATCGGGTACTAAAGTGATCTCGAACTCAATCTCCCTCACTAGTGGTAGTCCAAGTAATTCCTCTGTAAATACATCAGGAAAATCCCACACAACACCAGTATCTTCAATCATATGATCCTAGGTAGATGACTCAACAACATAGGCAAGAAAACCCATGCAACCCTGATTGAGAAATGGTTGGGCCTTCAACATGGATACATACAAGACCTCACTATCTGTGGTACGCCTATCGAACTAAAATATAGGTACGCATGGGAAGGAAAATTGGCATCTTCTTAAAGCAATCAAGACACGCATGGTACCATTCGAGCAAATCTATATCTAGTATAGCATCGAAATCTCTTAACTATATAAGTAAAAGATATGTGAGCATCAGGTGACTGTTGATCTGCACTGCTACATCCTCAACTACATGTTGTACTATGAATAGTTAACCCCCTAGGCCCTTGATATAATAAGGAAAGGAAACACAGACGATCGCTTCATCTAATTTGGATATTTATCGTTGCACTAGAAAAGAGTGTGTGGCTCCTAAATTAAACAAGGCATGTAAAGATATATTGTACACTGAAATCATACCTCGTACTATGGCTCATGAGGATAGGCTTGCTCATGTATGATTGCATTCAACTATCCTTAAGACTGTGGTGGGGAGATAGAACCTGCAATATTGAAGGTTGGTCATGGTGGAGGACGTTGTAAACCTCGACCTCTACAACGGAATGCTGATCCATGTGACTGTCTAGATGAGAAAGTTGGTCGTACACTAGGTTGAGGCCGCCTGAGTTGCTGGAAAGTAAAGAACATTTGGCCTTGAAATGACATGGCTGCTGGCAAGTGGAAACATCGATGATCTCCCGACTAAGAAAAGGAGCCTCTAGAGACAAGGCTAGCACCTTATGTTTTGTGGCTCTAGGAGTGTGTAGGAGAGAAGAAACAAATAGTACCACAACTAGCCAGGCCCTACCCCAAAGTAGGTATGGGGACAAATTTGTAAATTGTTGGATTGTCTCCACTGTGTGGAAGCGTCGCTCTCTTTGGGATCCATAGAAATCTCGGTGAGTGGATCTCCCTGCCTATTGCGGTTGGAATTGTGATGGGCCTCCCTGAAGTCGACTTTGAGTTACCTCCATCTTGGTAGCCTTAGCAGCTACCTCCTTGATGGAAGTGAAATCTAGTGTGGACAACTGTTGTTGCACATCATCAAGCAAACCATAGATAAACTTTTGTAGATTCTCCTTAGGAAAAGAACTAGTTGCTGGTGAGTGATAGGATAGCTCAGTGTAGCAGATATTCTTGGAGTGTCATCGATCCCTATTTCAGCTCAGCAAACAACCTCCTCTCGTCTTCCATCCAATGATTAGGATAGAATTGGCTGCAAAACTCATCAAGAAATATGTACCATGGGATGGGATCCGCTAGATATTCCTTGGTAGCGTACCAACAATGCTCAGCATAGCCTGCAAATGAAAACTCAACAAATGTAATATAAGACTCTTCAGGAGCATAGATCATCCTTAGTACCTTAGACACGTGATCCATCAATAGCTCAGTCTCATCTTATGAGTCTGTGCCAAAGAATTGGGTGCCTTAGACCTCTGATATGCCGCGTAGGTTGCCTAATGGTCCTCTGATCCTTCCAGGTATAGAGACACCGAAGGATGAAAATTGTCCTCTTTCTTACGAGAGGTATGATACAAGGAGTCATCATGCTGAAAGAACCTCTTTTCCAATTCTTCTTAATGATGATGTATCATCTTCATAGCATGTACTAGTAAAGCCAATTGTTGTGCAACATCAGGATCAACACGAGGTGACATGATTCCCTACGAGAATCATTATATTAGAAATTATTTCTATGTTTATAGAGACAATGGACACATTGAAACAAGACTTGAATTATTCTCCTTAAATTAATGCCAAAGTTATAATACTTTGTCACTAGGAATGGAGTATCGGACTTTGATACCATCTGTGATGCCCCACCCCATCCGACTATCAAAACCGACGCGATGGGGGCATCGAACATACGATCCAAGTATGCCCACTTTGCATGGAGTCCATAACATTTTCTATTACAAATGATATGTTGAAGAAAAATAGAATATCACGGACCTACATGGAAGTACATATCAAACTATGTGGTCCTTATTTGATATAGTTATATGATATATATGAATCTGAAAATTATTGTGAAGGTGAGATGCGTATCTATGATTTTTTTAATGGAAAAGTGTTAACTAGTATACTTATAAATCAACTTTTAAATCAATACAATGATAACAACAACTCCCAAGACTATGAATACAAATATGTGAATTTCGATTTCATCAAGATCAACAAAAACTTTGTCAATTCATGCGATAAGAAATTCTCACGATAGTCTTCTCTAAATGTATATGATAAAAAAAGATATGACAACGTATACATAAAACCATCAAAACTGTTGAAAAAGAGGAGGAATAATACCCAACCATAATTATCTCATGAAAAATAAAGTCCTTAAGCTCTACACGGTTAATCAAGTACATTGGTACAATAGAATCATATGAAATCAATATCAAGGGTACGTGACATCGTTACCTTCGAGGATGAACTCTTGGGTCTCTTCTCACGCCAATTCTTTCGTCATTCGATCACAACACAAATACGTGCATGATTGTGACCTCGAGCTCTCCTACATGATGGTGAACGCAGATCTTCGATCGAAACATGTTCTCCAACGTCAACGGTGACCCTCCGACAACTAATCCGATCAAGGTGGTGCTGCTCCAAGGAGGGAGAAGGAAGGTGGTGACTATGTTTTTGAGAGGACATCCTATCATATCCTATTAATAGAAGGAGAGGTGAAAACGGATCCAAATTCGGATGCGATTCAGATCCACATATGGATCTCAGCCATCTAACTTAAAACGTCAATATCTTGGGATAGGAAAGTCAGAATTCGATGTTCCTGGGCTCGTTGGAAAGATCTCAACGAGTTCTACAAAATGATATGGTTATTTAACTTTTTTGGATGTCAAAAATAATCTAAAAATTAGGACAAAATGTGGGGTTTTATAGTTATATTTACATGTATTTAGATAAGGTTTTAAAGACAAAATAAAATAATAAAGATGCATGAATGGGTATTCATCACTACCCATCTTCCAAGGACAATGTTTTGAATTGGTTGGCGTCGGCTTTCGACGATGACCTGAAAGGTTTTCAAGAAGGGGTAACTAAGAAAAATTCCTTATTTGTATAAGATGGGCTTAATGGGCGGTTGAGAGAGAGAGATTGTTTTATAACATGTCATTGTCAATGGATAGTGGGATTGTTATATTAGTTGGACAATTTATGGCAAGGAGCTATGAGAATCCTCATATCTCTAATGAATGAAGAACCACCTTTCAGTTATAATGCACAAGTAATCAACTAGACTTTAAACACGAAGTTCTCGATCGTGATGAAGATCTAGTTGAGTTGATTGGAGAAGGTCACTTTTTCACATTTCCGAAAGACGTGGAAGAATCTATAGTCCGAGAAAATAAAATATCTTTATTGAAGCTCTTATAAGAATTATTCAGAATAAAGGTGAGACACAATGTGTCTTTGTTTAACATAACCGATGTTCTTGTCTTGATAAGGTAGCTTTTGGCTGCGAAGGATGGATTTCTGAATAGTTGGTGAGATAAGAAGACATAGTTTCAACG
The DNA here is from genome assembly GCA_037367405.1 of Ottelia alismoides. Taxonomy (NCBI): domain Eukaryota; kingdom Viridiplantae; phylum Streptophyta; class Magnoliopsida; order Alismatales; family Hydrocharitaceae; genus Ottelia; species Ottelia alismoides. The sequence continues at coordinate 172,497 of JAZKJV010008093.1, read as the reverse complement.
ATGGATATGGATATCATTTCATTTTTTTTGAAGATATGGATACTAATAAGATCGGGTATTGACTGATACGAATATGAATTTCCGTAATATCTAATCCATGTGAGCATATAGTATAAACACTTAGTAGTGTGTAGACATGTATCTTAATTTGTTACAAATTTACATGCAATACGTTGCATTTTGGAGTCATTTTAAAATGTAGGAAGAAATATATGTATCTTTATACTATTTGTTATTAGCTATATATACTGGTTATTGATTTAAGCATATATTTTTATTATTTTTAAATTTTCCATCTATGCAGTTTTTGCAACTGTAATTTAATCAGCTATTAATTTTAATTTTACAAAAATATTTCTTCTGAATCCACGTGCTACAAGATAATTATTATCAATATGATAGTTTGTATGCGCTTATTAAAAGGATATATGTGATTAACAATTTTCAATATCCATAAAAAATATCAATTTCCACATCTTTGCCTATATCTTAAAATGGATAAAATGTGATACCGTTTATATTCGTAACTATATCCGTCTACTTGCATCCTCGACCTCAATGACATCCGATATTTTGACCAAAGGAGATCTCAATAATCATGACATGCATAATTTTAAGGAGAACCTCTCCATCAATAAGAGTATGATTTTGCTACATTAATCAATGACCAAGGTAGAAATCCACACAACTGCGCACGAGCCACTCGATCAAGATCGAGTGGTTCAAACGATAAAACTTCAAAAACACCGAGATTTCATGTGAACCACTTGATCTTGATCGAATGATTCAAACACGATTAGGAACAGCAAACCTCTACATTACTGCAGAGGATTACCTCTCCAGTCCCACGTTTGGAATCTGGGTTGGATAACGAGAAACATATCCGGGATAGCATGTGATGGATATCGCCCGTGCTCGAGAACAAGGGTGCTAGGCTGCTATCTTGTCCTTGATGAAACGATTGGTGATCAGGGGCCTCGTTCTGATGCCTCCGGCCGGACACCTCTCCGGCTGCCTCGCGATGTAGACCTGATCCCCCGCGCTCGCGTACGCTTCCTGGTTCCGGTGCCACGTCCAGAGCGCATGCGTCTCGTTCTTAACCTACATGGACTCCCATGTCAACACCTCCATTAAAATTCAACAACAAAACATATCTATAACAACATATATTTCGAGCGTCATTATCATATAAATCGTCCGTGGAAATATAAAGATTGGTATTATTTTTTTTTGTAGAATTGTAGAAAAAATGTACTATACCTTCTCTCATTATAAGTAGGGACGGCTACATGGATTCTTGCTCAAATATATGTTGAAACATTCGATTATTTTTTACGCTCGTCGTCGACTACCCAACGCAACCCATGTAAGAGTGGGATTGAAACCCCGGTCTTTTGTATAGTAAATACGTTGTACTAATACTAGACCATTAAGTAGGTACATTTTAAAAAATTGATCTAAGACAACGAATAATACAATGTATATCATATCTTATGTAGTGAAATATTAATAATGAATTGTATTTATTACTTGTTCTTTAAATTTGTAACAAAAACCCATTGTTATATGAATCTCAACGATGAATATAGCACATCAGGAAGATATGACAACATATTTTAAATTATTAATTGCATTAGATCAATTTTTTTAGTGCAGGTTCACATAAAACAACTTCGTTGACTATTTCTGAAATTTGTAGTAATTAATGGCTGCAATTTTGGAAGTAATTATGAGACAAAACATAGTATTCCTTCTGAGTACCAAAGTATAAAGACTATTATGCAATCGTATTTACTAAATGTTTAATTTCGATTTACTATTTTGTTGTTGTATACCTCGAGGATTCCGTGGCCGAAGCTGCTTTCCCTGTACGCACTGTACTCCGGCTGCCGGTCCCAGCAAAAGTTGCCGGCAGCTGGGCCGTTGGCGAAGGAGGAGGCGCAAGAGGCACTCTCGTGCTTGTTGTGCGTCTCGGACAGGTCCGGGCAGTTCCCGGGCTCGTCCGCGTAGCCAATGGCCATACTCTCGCGATTCCCTCCATCTCCGACGACGATGTGGACAGGGCCACAGGGGTCAAGATTGTAGTTGTACACCCTGTTTGATCTCTCATAGGCATGGACCTGCAACAATGGAGACGATTAGTTTTGTAACAAAACACGTCGGTAATTAGGGAACTGATCCTCTGCGATAATCTCTGCAATAAATTTTGATGAGGACAAAAGGGAACCGCTATTATATTAACCGTCGCTATTAATATAGCAATGGGTATTCCATTGGACACGGATCCTCTACAGTGGTGTTGTCCTTGCTATAGGCTTGGGAGCCGCTCGATCTTGATCGATCGGTTCGTATGGGTCCACAAAAAATATAAAATCGTATGAACCGCTCGATAAGATCGAGCGGCTCCCACGCCTGCGGCAAACTCTGCTGCACATCCTCATGCAGCAAATGATCCTCTCTATATTCCATTTGCCGTGTATTTCATGTGCAGGCTGTGATTTTGCAACGAATTTTGCGATATATTTAACAACAGGCGATTTACCAACAAATTCATGTTCATATAGACACATTTTGTTGTTGCGAGTTTGACGGCTCTACACGCTGTTCAACCACCAGATCATTTAAGTGAATGAAAACTTACATGGCCGTTGAAGACGAGGTCGACTCCGTAGCGGTATAGAATGTCTTCTATCTGGACTCCCATGCACTCTACTTCCTTGTAATGGGCCTTGAAGGTGCTGTACCACGGCGCGTGCCAGGCTGCAACCAGCCATGGCGTCACCGATCTGTCCACGCTCTCGAGGTCCTTTTCCAGCCACCGGTACTGCTCACCTTCATATCAGCAGCAGATAAAGCATCAATTCAGCTTCTAATTGTATCCTTTGATTACAGTAAGCCGAGATATGGGAACACGTTAAAACAAATTGACACAAATTTTGATAGAAAAGGTAGGGTGGAGCATTGGGCTCGACCCGTCCCAACATGTAAAAGTTCGGTCCGAGTCCTTCAATTTTTCGTAAGCCTTGAGTCAGGTCGAGATCCGTTTTTTTAGCGAACCGAGGACCCCCACCCGACCCAATGCCCGCGTGATCAGGCTTGGGTTCGGGAAGGATCGGGATCGGGCCAGGCTCAGCCCACACTCATTTTGATTTCATGAAATTGCACTTTGATTTCAGTTTATTGTTATTGATATAATCCATCCATAACACATGAGTATCGGATGTATTGTTATTATACAATATTACTATTCATAGATGAAGGAAATATTTGATGTATTGTGACTATAAATAAATGTCTCCTAATTTGATTATAACATGATAGTTTCAAATATGAAGACCCGGCCTAACCCATTTATACATCGGATTCGGACCGAGTTCGGACTTTTACGGATCGGGTCAGAGTCAGGTCCGGATCGGCCCGACCCAATGCTCCATCCTAAGAAAAGGTAATGGATAATCATTATTGTATAAAACATCCCTAATGAAATACTCACATGTTCTGTCATATTTATAGAAAAATAGATATGATAGTGATAACTAATAAAGGAGAATATGCATATTATACGCACACATATAAATATACAAATATTCGTCATTTGATTAATTTTATATGTGCTATTATGTTTGAGATTTTAGGTATATTTGGTTATAATGACAATAATGGGAAAAGATTTAGAACATTTTTTTTAACAAATGGGTTTATATTAGAGGCTCAATGTTCTTAATTCAGATATAAGACTTGGGCCTAGTACAGAATTGCTTGCGGAACTACTGGGAGGCAATGGTCACATTCTATTTCTGATCAAGAAATAAAAAAAAGTTTTTATAGTTGTGCCATTCTGCAATTACAATTATGCCTCTTTTTTTTGCAACAATATTTGTTCCACTTACTCTTACAAAATTCACAGTACTATCGCTCTAAATAAGAGTATAAGCGTAATAACAGAAGGACAATACTGTAAATTTGTAATAATATAGGGTGAGGTACAAGTATTATTGAAAAAAACAAGGGCATAAATCAGTGTTTTTGAAATCGGACCGGACCAGCCAATTCGACCTGTCCGGTTCGTTTCGATTATTCAAATGTTATTAACTCGTCTGTTTCAACCTATTTTTTTACTCGGTTTAACCAGGTTCAACTGAAGTTGAACCACATTTAATTTTTAAATTATTTAAAAATTTTGTTGGTAGTGGGAGTTGAACCCATAACCTTTGGTTACCTATTTCACACTTCCAACCTATTACACTAAAACAACTTTTTCATGTATTGGGTTTTAAATATAATTAAACTATCATCATGTTATAGAGCATCTAATCCAAATAGTATATATATGTATGATATTTGATGGTGTATAAGAAAAATACTTTGTGAATAGTGTGAAATATATACATTATCTATGTATTATATATATATATATATATATATATATTTCAAGTATATTAAGTGTATATTATATATATATATATATATATATTATTTCATTTCGATTTGATTAGCCGGTTCAACCACTTTTTTTCACCGATCCGGTTCAATCCGGTTTTAAATAATGATGACCTCAGCATCCCGTTGAACCAGTTTGATTACATGATTAGACCCGATCCGACCATTTTAGCAAGATTTCCGATTCGGTGTCCGTTTCAGTTTCTAAAATCTTGGCATAAATGTTGTTGCAGAATCTCGTAGGGCACTAGTTTATTAAAATCCAAAAAGGCGGTTTCTAAATAGGGGATTTTCCCCTTGTGTTACTGTAAAATATCGAAACTATAATTTTATTCTTTTCGTAATTAAAATAGTGGGAGCAGAAATGAAACAAAGAAAACCATTTCCGTTTGCATATCCCAGATGCTAAAGTTTTTTTCATTAAAAGATTTTTTTTCCTACGTCTGCTCAGTTTTTTCTTTTTCAATTTCCTTAACAAATTAAATATAAAATGTTTATTTTTACTATATTTCCGTTAAAGCACAAACACATCCATTTATGTTCCCATTATTTTCCTATTGATTTTTAATAAATGTAAACTGATGAATGAAAAATGATTTTTTTTTCTTTCATTCAGATTACTTTCCATATAACCGTGAAAAATAAAATTCCACTTTTTTATGTTCACGTCCAATTATAAAAAATGGTCAAATTCAAGTTGTCAAATAATAATCGCATTCTTATACCACACTCACTCCCTTGGTTACTAGATTACCCAAGGGGCAACTCGGTTTACCCCCTTGATTCTAGGTCAATCCTGGGTTGGATCAGCATCACCAATCAATGTGGCATCACATTATATTCCTTATTCCAACCATCAACCAACCCTCATACCATCTAAACAGTTATTATTTACAGGAGGTTACCTCAACCCATCTCAACCCGATAACCAAACGAACCCTTAGGATAACCCGATTTACCACTGCATTCTTGGGTCAATCCTGAATTAGAATTCTACCACAAACTAATATGACAATCACATCACATTCTTTATTCCAATCCTCTATCAACTCTCATAAGTGTCCAAACCATTACTATTCACAGGAGATTACCTCAACCCACCCCAACCCAGTAGTAACCAAACAGACCTCATGTTAACATATCTTATGTAAGGGTGATTTGCAGATGTTACCTGATTTCTTATAATCAGCGTAGGCCCCCAACATGATGAAATGCACACCTCCTGCGTTGAAGGAGTAGTAGAATTTCGAAGGAGATCCGCTTTCTTCAGAAGGGAACGCAAATCTGGCGCTGTAAGCTTCGAAGGTCTTGTTGTTTGCTTGAAGCTCTATTTCGTGGTTCCCCTCCACCACCATCATCGGCACCTCCGACACCAGTGGCTCCATGAACCTTCAATATCAAACATAATACAAAGAAATCAAATTCCATGTACATACATACGTATCTACATACGTACATACATATGTATAGAGTTGATAAGAACACCAACCTGCCCCAATAGTCCCAACGCGGCTGATAGGTCTCGTGGATAGGCGTGTCGTTGAAGGAGCACGAGTAGCAATCCGCACCCGTTCCGTTCGTGAGGTAGAGATTGGCGTAAGTGACGTCGCCGATCAACAAGAACAGGTCAGGATTGTTCCTCCTCATGTGCTCCACGGTCGCGGTGGTGTTGTAGGTAAGCCCAAGGTCTCCCACCACAGCTATCCTCTCCGGGTAGCTCCGGGGTCCGGCGACCGGCATCGTCCTGAATGCATGGATCTGGCTCATGGGGTCGATGGATGGATCCCCACATTGGTAGTGGTATTGTGTTGATGGCTTTAGACCTGCAATAGGGAGAGAGGGATTGAGCTTTTTTTTCCATGTTAATTCTGATTACATGGATTTTTCTTCAGCTTCCCGACAAAATTTGAAAGGCATTTCTTACCGGACAAACCTTATAAACTTTGTCAATTACTTCCACGATCTTTGAAACAACATAAATTCCCCCTCGACCTCGTAAACTTGCTAACTTTTACCCCCCATGAACCATACGGTTACTCTATTTGAAGTTCGTGAGGGTTTTTGGAATAATTTATAGGGTCGATGGGATAAATACGTTATGCAAAAGATCGTAGAGGTAATTTAAAAAGTTTAGAAGGTTTACCGGGTAAAAATTCCAATTTGAAATCTGATGGATGGATTACCTCTGAGGCGTACGTGATGTATGATACCGGAGGTGTAGTTCTGTAGCCCTTGGAAGGGATATAGTTGATTGTACACGAGGGAATGTCCGGTGGCCTCCATTTCGAGCTGCCTCTAGGACTCGCCGTAGCGAACAACGCTCGCCACCCTCGAAGGATCAAGTGGTTGGATATTACCCCCTATTTGGAACTCTCCTGTTGCAACATATCAAGTAAGATTAATATTGCAGTAAAAAGGAGAGCAACTGCACAAGATCCCAAAACAATGTGGAAATCCGGTGAAAAAATCCGGCAGGAGAAAATGGATGAGGTATGGACTTTGTGGGCATTCTTAATGGAGAGGGCCATCTTTGGGTTCCCCTCCACCTATTCAGTATTAGACCACAACCAATATGACGAGCAAAGCGAGGTATATATATCATACCATCATGTCAGTATATATCTATTCACACACACATGAATATGTCTGCACGCACGCGTACAAGTGTGTATCAATTTATAGGGCTTGTTTGGTTGCTAGGTTGAATTAGGTACACCAGTCTATCCCTCTTTCCAATCCTCCCAACCCTCCTCACAGTTATGTGAGTGTCGTGTATAGTCCAAGCCACAGTTGCAATATTGGACTGAATAGATCGAATATTCTATTCGGAGCGGGTTGACTGAATAGAATATGACTATTGTGTCAATATTCGGTCCAATCCGAATGTTTCTGAATATTAGGCCACTATTCGATCAGCTATTGCATCATATTGTTTTTTTTAAAAAAAATATTTTAAAGGTTCTCATTTATTCGGTATCATTACAAATATTAAAACCTCATGTAACTTGTTAATTGTTATGTGTATCTTAATGATAAATGATCACATATATATAAGAATATATAGCGTTTGGACCAAGCCAAGGCCTATAAAGTCTATTAAAGTCTGGCCTAATCCCAAACCCACTCGAAATCAATGGACCGAAACTTGGGTTGGGCCGGATCAAACTATTCATATATCTAACGAGCAATCATAATTATAATAGTCTATGTTCCTCATTCAATGTTATTGCCAATACTTTTTTGATTCCTTATTAAGAATGACCTAGTTGTTTTTAACTTGGATCATGCTTTAAGGATGAGATTCCTTTTTCCCCCTTCATTGCACTCCAATCTCAATCTTAGGAGCAGCTCCTAAAAATGCCACATCCTGTTTTTGTTTCCAAAATAAAAAGTTCGAAGATTTAGGAAATATGCCAAAAGGAATTGTTCAGTTTGGAATTTTAAAAATCACATTTTTTGGCACTTGCTGGGGAGATTTTTTTGAAACATGCATAGGATCGGAAACCCACACTGCTTCGTTACTTTAAATTTTAAATTTTGTGGAGATTCTCATTATTTGCCACTCCCAATGCCCTTAAAATGACTACTATGCCTGCGACCATGGGAAATGTTGGTCCCACCATCTCAGCTTGGTCCAATATAAGTGGGGAGAGGATCGTCTGCTGTAGAGGTTGTTGTAGCAGACTCTGCAGTAGACATACGTGCCGTTCGAGCTTGATTGAACGGTTCACGCGATTCGCAAGATAGGGGTCCACAAAAAGTGTGACATCGTGTGAACCGTTCGATCAAGATAGAACGATCCTCACGTCTACTGCAGAGTCTGCTGCAACAACATCTGCAACAGTCGATCCTCTCTAATATAAGTGTACATCCAAACTAAAGAAGTTTTTGTTTTTTACAAAGTATGATCAAGGTGAATTATTTTTTGGCATTGAAATTTTATCCACATTATGGGCTAGTTTGGTTACTGGGTTGGGTTGGGTTAGGCTAACCTTCTGTGAATAGTAGTTGTTTGGATGGTTACGAGTGTTGGTAGATGGTTGGAATAAGGATGATATGTCAGATTAATTAATGATAAAATTCAAACCTAGATTTGTAGGATGGTTTAATGAGTTACCAGGGTAACTTGGGACACACCAATAACCAAACGAGTCATAGAATTGTAGCGAACAGTGGGTAACTTTTTTTTGGAGGGTTAAGATGGTGGGAAATTGTTTATTTCTTTTTGTTTTTTTGGCTGAAGGAGCAGTAACCGAAGAATAGTTGTGATGAGACTTCCATTTAAGTTTATATAATGATCAGAGTTTGATGATTTTGTAATTCTTAAATACTAATATGCGATAATATATTATTTTTACTTAAATAGAAGAGGGGAATAAGAGACAAGGGAGAGAAGAGTGTGTATCCATTGGGTTAAATGAGAGAGAAACGATGTATTAATGGGAGTTTGCCTTAAAGAAAGGAAAGATAGTTTGTGGGGCCCATGAATAGGATAGCGCATTTGAAGGTGAGTAACGTGAGAGCTAAGTAAGATTATGGGTAATGCTTTTTTGAAAGGTAGTCCACCAAGTGAATGCAACCTAAGGATATGTCATGAAAGTTGATTGTTACATGGAGCAATTTTCCTTATTTTTTTCAAAAATTCTACATATATTTATCTATTTATCCCTCATATATGTCCTTCGAATTTCGTCAGAAATAGAGACATCTATGTCCTCCAATAGAACAGGTCATTTACAACAAATTTGAGACAGTTAAAATAACATGTTCTAGATGGAGGGTATAGGAGTTTCTGTTTTTTATGAAATTCAAATGACATATAGAGGAATATATAGATGAATATATAGGATTTTTTTTTGAAAAAAATAAAAAAATAGAGGAAATTGCTCCGTGTAACAATCGTTGTTCTTCTTTTTTCTGTATTGTAAAGAGGACGGGGAAGTTGAAAATTGAAGTATCTATGTTGTTCTGGTAAAAATAAAAGTTGGAAAATCATTCTTGTAAAAAATGACACTTGTACGTATGAATGATTGTTTACCATAAGAACATAATATAACACTTATTAAAAAAATATAATTTCTCTAAATTATTATAAACACTTATACAATTAAGATGCTCAATAATTCAAATAGACAATTTGATTTAAGAAAGGCAACGTGTGCTAATCTTAACATTTACATTATATGGTTATGGAATTTTTACACGTGTACCCTTCCGCATTTTTCCAATAACATGTATGCTCATGTTTTATTGCAACTAGACTTATACTTTGCATCTTACAAAATTTGCAGTGATTTTCGAGCTTCAATTTTGGTGATATTAAAGTACACAAAAGTTCATGACCTAATATATCCAATTTCAATGTGATACATGAATTTATAAATTACTATCTCACTTTGATCTTTAAGATTTCTCTCAGATCGATTTGCAAGTAATGCGAGTTAAGAATAGAAAGACAAAAACAAACAATAATTTATGTATTGGAATAAATCTTAATGATCAAGAATTATATGATTATTTTTAAATTTTAGTTTCGACATTGAAGTCAAGGTTGCAAAAGTCAGGATACTCGATTAAGGGTCACCGACTAAGGATTAAACGAATTCATTTGGATTTGAGTAGGTTTTATATTGTTTAATTATTTTAAATATATGGATTGTTTTTTAAGCATACATTCCTATATATTTACATTTATAACTACAGTTTCTATACTATAATGATGAAATAAAAAAACAAATCAATCAAGCATTAAGCATCTTCGATTAAGCTTTCTTTATAAAATACAGGAAAAAGAAAAAATGTATTCCGGATGTGAAAAGTAAGTGATCGACTAATCGGCCTACAAATTGATTGGTTAACTAGTGACTGATCGGTCTTAATCAAGTTGACCACTCCCTTACTCGACTAAACGGATCGATTAAATGGTTTAATCGACATTTTTTTTGCAAGCTTGATTAAAATTGAATGTATAGCTCAATGTTTTTTATGTAATTTACTCTAAATAATATATTCCGAGTAAAATTGCAAAATATGTCATGGTAACAATATGCACCCACATGGACCGGCTACCTAGACTCTCACTTAACAAGTGCTACATATCGATCTATTTAGAAACTAAATTCCGTTACGCATTAAAACTTATATAAAGATACCTTACCTTCAAAATATATAGATCTATCAATAGTCAAAATCCTATCCCCACCACAACCAAAAGCAACAAAAACTTTATTCCTTCTTTGTCCCAATCCCCCAACAAGCACGGCATCATACCTGTTATCCACGAAATCCAAACGGAATCGTGCGTGGCGGATAGCGACACGGAGATCTGCTCCGGTTCGAAGCCTTTCGCCGTCCGTCGCACCCTCGGATCGGTGTCCGGCAAGTCGACCGCGTGCCCCCGGAATCCCTCGTCTTCCAACGGCACGGTCACGGGCTCGAACGGCCCGTCCAGCGTTGTCGGTATCGCAGATGCCGCCCTCGCGATGGAGAAGAGGAGAAACACGATCGCTGCTCCCATTTCGATCTGTTTGAGAGTAGTGATGTGGATGGGAATTGGAGGGGGTTTAAATAAAGGGGTAATAGAGTGGTGCGGGATGGAGTGGAATGGAGTGAAAGAGTATCGTTGGGGAGAAGAATGGAATATTCCGCTGTTCGTTTGGGTGCGGTGCCCATGACGATACCGTTGGGCGGGAGTTTCGTTGCCGTTCGCATCCCTACAAAAACTACTGTTGTCCTTTGCAGCCGGCTGCGGCTCGAGTCCTTATTTACGTGATCGTCTCAGCCCGGACGTAGTTTCGACTCTAAACGGTCCGAGATAGGATGAAAACGGATCTATATTCGCTTATCTCTATCGAATACGGATCTGAATATGATTCGGATATGTATTATAGAAATTATATCTTTAAAATACAGATATGAATTCAAATCGGATATTTATCAAATCCGAATACGGATAGAATAAAGAGCAGGCCCGAATACGGATCGAATAAAAAGCTAATCCAAATATGAATCGAATAAAGAGTAAAATCCAAATATGGATCCAATAAACATGAAATCCGAATACAGATCGAATAAAGACCACATACAAATATGAATTGGTTTTTTTATCAAAGTTCATAATGATTTTAAAATGACAATGAAATATAAATAAGTTACATCATGATAAAAGGAAGTGTCGATGTAACTTACATTCTTGACCGGAAGCAAAAAAGGGATAGAATTTCATAAATTTTGTTCGTGTTCATCCCTAAGAAAAACGTGAATTTATTGATATCATTAATATTGTATAATAGTATGAGGAAAGGGAGCCTACTTTGTGAAGTATATAACCTTACTTACTTTACATCCATTTTTAGCATTTTTTTAAAAAAATACCATCGTAGAATTTCATAACTATATTCCTCTAATATGTCATTCAAATTTCATCAGAGTGAGAGACTCCTATGTCCTCCATCCAGAATAGGGTAAATACGACAAATCTGTGATCGTTAAAAAATGATTGTCTGGATGGATGCCGTAGAAGTCTCTGTTTCTGACGAAATTTGATTGACATATTAAAGGGATGTAGGTATGAAAATCCACGATGGTATTTTTCAAAAAAAATAAAAAATTGCTAAAAATAGATGTGAAGTATGTAAGGTTACCTACTTCACAAAGTAGGCTCTAATACTTAATATAATAATATAGGGCTACCGCTTATATTATACTAACTAATATATAAAATAATATTAAATATTGTATTCGAATATCCGTATCTGAATCCGGATATTCAAGGCATAACTATCCGTATCCATATTCGTATCCGAAAAATTTTTACAATCCATATCCATATCCGATCCGTATTCGATTAATATTCGAATACAGATATCCATATCCAATAATTTTTCTAATAAGGTAAACGAATATTCAAATATATCCGTATCAGCCGAGATGCCCGTCCTCATTAATAGTACTACATTATTACCTTGTAAATTTAATTATGACGTTGAAATTATGTGCATAAATCAAGGACCTTTTGTAATTTGTTTTGTCTCTATATCTATTCGCTATTGTATTTAGTGGAATTTTTCATCAAGGGGTTGAGATAAATGGTTGAGATTTTTACACTTAAGCCCTTCTCGAGTTTTCGCGCATACATATACTCTTACCTTCTTTGAAATTACATTGTGCCCTTGTATTTATTAAAAATTACAATATTGATTTTTATTACACTTGTGCCTCTATTTCACGTTAAAGATCACTAATTGCCCTACAGCTCCAGTCCTATATTACACTTTTGCCTTCCGAAGTGGTAGATCGACTGCTTTGGCATTGACAATTATTGATTGTTGATCTAAAATAAATACGAAGGCTTTAATTTTAAAAATAGACTTGAGAAAGGCATGTGATACAATTACATTACCCTTTCACCCTTCATACTCTCGAGAAGGCGAGTTTGCATGAAAATTTTCTTACTTGGAGCAAGACCTTATTAGTGTTGGGGATAAGCACACAATCAGGAGTATCCCCAAAAACTATCCTGCAGCAAAGATGTCTCAACAAAATATATGTTCTCACACGGGAACTCAATGACAACAATGATAGCACAAGCAATCACAAGCAAGCAACCACACGAGATAAGGATTTTTACGTGGAAACCCTTACTCAATGTGAGCAAGGGAAAAAACATGGGGTAAGACCGGTAACCAATCCTTTATGGTCAAAATGAGCCAATGTTCTTCCCGATTTTGTTGCCCACAAAATCAAGATACAAGCCACACACACAATGATAGTTCTTCTACAAGAAACTAACTATCCCTAGGTATCTAACAATACCAAATCTTCTCAAAATAAGAAGATAGGTGGCTTCCCTTATGGGCTCCCGGATGGAGACCCATATCGAAGGCTCAGCTCCTTGAGGTTGTTCCCAACGACCTAAAATGGCTGCTCCCAAACCCGAGCTTGCACAGTCCATGGCTTCTCTCAAGCTCGCCCAGCAACTGCTCACCACGTTGCACCTCAGCCCGCGGCACCTCAGTAGACGAAGAAGGGAGGAGGAGCACAGCTGCCCTCCCTCTCGGCTCTCTCTCGCGGCTAGAAGAAACGAGGCTTCAAAACACTTTCTGTGTTCTCACTGGAAATGGGGAACGAAATGGGATTATCGGAATGGGTTCCCCGATTGGGGATTTGTCCTTGGAATGGGACCTCCAAAATCTTGGGCAAATAGTACAAAGGCCCCTACAAAAAAGAGAATTTTGCAATTTCATGTTGGGGGCTGGACATAAAAATCCAACAACTTCCCCCTCCAGCCTTAACGGAGAGTTGTTGTCCTGTGATGGAGATCAAGAAGACGGGACACCGCTCAGCTCTCTACAGAGCTGAAGCTTGTCACGAGTGACTGCCTCGGTCAACATGTCTGAGGGGTTCTCATCAGTGTGAATCTTCTTCAACATGAGTTGCTTCTTATCTATTGCATCCCTAGCCAATGGTATCTCACATCAATGTGTTTTGTGTCCTACCATATTTACATCAGTGTAGCCACAAAGTTTGGGATCTGACCTTCCAAACACAAGACACATACTTGAGGTCCCTCTCAAGTATCTCAAGATCCATTTCACTGCCCCCCAATGGTCCTTTCCCGGATTGGACATGAATCTGCTCACCACACCCACTGCATGGGCTATGTCGGGTCTAGTGCAAACCATTGCATACATTAGGCTCACAACTGAGGACTGATCTGGGATCTTGGCCATCTTTGATTTCTCCTGAGAAGTAGAAGGACATGACTCTTTGGTTAGCTTGAAATGAGAGTCTAAGGGCGTGCTGACAGGCTTGGCATTCTTCATGTTGAACCATTCCAAACGCGTTCAACATAGCTTTCTCGTGACAACCACAACATGCGCTTCTTCCTGTCCCTTGTAATATGCATCCCAAGGATGTGACTGACCTTGCCCAAATCTTTCATCTCAAACTCTTTGGATAGTTCTTTCTCGAGCTTTGCAATGAGGTTGGAATCATGACCTACAATCAACATGTCATCCACATGTATCAAAAGAATGACGAACTTGTCATTGGGAAGACGACGAACATATAGACATGGATCAGTTGTAGTCCTCTTGAAGCCTTGCTTTGCCATGAAAGCATCAAACTTCAAGTACCATTATCTCGGGGCTTGATTCAAGCTATAAAGACTCTTTCTCAACCTGCAAATCATGTGTTCTTTCCCTTTCTCTTGAAAACTCTGTGGTTGTTCCATGTAGATCTCTTCCTTCAGATCTCCGTGAAGAAATGTCGTCTTCACATCCATTTCCTCCAGCTCAAGGTCCATGCTAGCAACAAGTCCTAGCACCATTCTCACTGAATTCATCTTCACCACTGGGGAGAACATCTCATCATAGTCCATTCCTTCCTTCTGATTGAATCCTTTCACTACCAACCTAGCCTTATACTTGACTTGCTTGCTACTGTCATCAGGCTTTAACTTGTAAACCCACTTGTTCTTCAAGACTCTCTTCCCTTTAGGAAGCTCAACAAGGTCAAAAGTGTGATTCTTTCTGAGAGATAGCATCTCTTCATTCATTGCATTGCGCCAATGACCCTTATCCTTGTGCTCATGTACCTCCTCAAAGGTGTACGGCTCACCTGCATATGTGAGCTTCACATACATGGAAGTAGGGTAACAGGATGATGGTTGGCGTACCCTCTCAGATCTCTTGACCTGAGGCTATGTTGCGTCTGTATGTGAATGAGTCTTCTCCCCTCATGTCCTAGGTCCCCTGAACCTGCATCAACGGGGTCTGCATCTAACTCGTGCTGCTCTAGCTATCCATCTTCTCCATCTGGTACTGGAGATGGATCAGTGTCCTCATCACTGTCATCATCAATGGAAAACTCATCTGCATCACCACTCTCAGTGGTGTCCTCAGCCAATGTCTGATTCTCATAGAAAATGACATTCTTGTGTCTGGTGACTGTCTTCTTCCTTGGATCCCAAAGACCGTATCCAGACTCATAATCTCCATAGCCAAGAAAAATACAAGGCACCGCCTATCATCTAACTTCTTCCGTTGCTCCTTGGGTATTAATGCATACGCCTTGCATCCAAACACTCTCAAGTGAGCATATGAGGGGTCCTTCCCTATCCAAACACACTCTGGAATCTTGAATCCCAAAGGAACTGATGGAGATCGGTTGATTAAATAATAGGCGGTGCGAACCGCCTCAACCCAAAAGGGCAACTTCAATGTCTTCAGCATGCAGCAAACTCTCTCAACAATGGTCCTATTCATCCTCTCGGCAAGACCATTGTGTTGGGGTGTTCCTGACTCTGTCCTCTCATGTCTGATGTCATACTCTGCACAATAGCCCTGAAAGCTATGGGAGGTGTATTTTCCCCCATTGTCCATGCGTAGACACTTAAACAATTTTCCTATCTCACACTCAACCATGGTATGGAATTTTTTGAAGCAATAAAACACCTGATCCTTCGCTCTCAGCATATACACCCACACCTTTGTAGATACATCGTCATTGAAGGTGACAAAATGCATGTTGCCACCCAAAGAGGCCATGTCCATAGGACCACAAACGTTAGAATGAATCAACTGTAGAAGGTCTCCCTTCACCTTGGATCTGGCTCTGTATAGTGCACTCCTGCTCTTCCCAACCTCGCATGCATCACAAGGAAACAAAGTGATGTCATTGTGGTAGGGGATGAACTCTCTCTTGCTCAAAAGCTGTAAGCCCTTCTAGCTCATGTGCCCAAGTCGACGGTGCCACAAATCTGAATTATTTGCCCCGCTGGCATGCAAAATGTCATCCATGACCTTCACTCTAGTCATATAGAGTATGTGACACAAACTACCTCTAGCCATGATGAGAGAACCCTTGCTAATCTTGCATTTGCTGTCGCTGAACTTCAGATGGTAGCCTTCACTATCTAGTTGTAAACCAGATATAAGGCCAAGCCGCACATCAGGAACATGCCTCGCATTCTGGAGTGTCATTGAGCACCCAACATCCGTCTGAATCGAGATGGTTCCCATGACAATGACCTTAGAGTAACTCTCGTTACCCATCAAGACTCTACCATAATCACCACTGGTGTATATGGTAAAGAACTCCTTGTGTGGAGTCACATGATAGGAGGTGGTTGTGTCAACGACCCACTCCAAATCCTCCCTGTGTGCAAGCACTGATCCTGGATGGTGAGAATCACCTCATCTGCATTGTCATCTGCCACGGCTTCCCATCTTCCTTTTTCTGGTCTTTCTTGGCTTCAGCTTGCTCTCTCTTCCAAACCCTGCAATCTCTCTTCCAGTGACCTAGCTTCTGGCAATGGTGACACTTTCCTCTGCTCTTGGACTTGTCTCTGGATTTCTACCTCTCCTATGATGCTCATCTTCTACTGGATCTTCCTCTCCTCTCAACCGCATACACATGTGAAGAGGATGATGTATCTCCGGACGAGCGATGTCTAATCTCCTCATTGAGGAGACTGCCCTTGACCATAGACATGGTTAACTTGCTGTCCTTCGTAGAGTTGCTCATGGTGACTACTAGTGTCTCCCAACTGTTTGGCAGTGAACCCAACAAGAGAAGTGCATGCAACTTGTCATCAAGTACCAATCCCATGGAGGTCAACTGATTGATAATGCTTTGGAAGTCATTATGCGCTCTACCACTTTGCATCCATCTTTGTACCTCAAATATACAAGCTTTCTAATCATGAAAGCCTTGTTGGTTGCGGTCTTCTGATCATAGAGCTCCGACAACTTGTCCCACAACTCCTTTGCATTCGTCTCCTCAGTCACGTGATGAAAGACTGACATGTCAAGCCACTTTAGAATGGTCCCAATGGCCTTTCGATTCAACTCTGTCCACTCTCCTGCAGACATATTTTCCGACTTGGCGCTCTCTCCCTCCACCAGATCGTGAAGGTCCTTGCAATACAAGATGTCTTCCATCTTGGCCTTCCAAATCTGCTAGATGCTACTTGTGAGATTAATCATAGTGTCTTCATCATCTTTGCCCATTTTTGCACAATCTGTATTCTAATACCACTTGTTGGGGATAAGCACACAACCAAGAGTATCCCCTAAAACTGTCCTGCAATAAAGATGGCACAACAAAATATATGTTCCGCGCACGGGAACTCAATGGCAACAATGATAGCACAAGCAATCACAAGCAAGCAACCACACGAGACAAGGATTTTTACGTGGAAATACTTACTCAATGTGAGCAAGGGAATAACCACATGGCAAGACTGGCAACCAATCTACTACAGTCAAAATGAGCCAATGTTCTTCCCAATTTTGTTTCCCACAAAATCGAGGTACAAGCCACATGCACAATGATAGTTCTTCTAGAAGAAACTATCTATCCCTAGGTATCTAACAATACCAAATGTGCTAAAACAAGAAGATAGGTGGCTTCCATTGTGGGCTCCCGGATGGAGACCCAAATCGAAGGCTCAGCTCCTTGAGGTTGTTCCCAACGACCTCCAATGGCTGCTCCCAAACTCGAGCTTGCACAGCCTATGGCTTCTCTCGAGCTCGTCCAGCAACTGCTCACCATGTTGCACCTCAGTAGACGGAGAAGTGAGGAGGAGCCCAGTTACGCTTCCTCTCAACTCTCTCTCTCTCTCTCTCTCTCTCTCTCTCTCTCTCTCGCTCGTGTCTGGAAGAAACGAGGGTTCGAACCCTTGTTGCATTCTCACTGGAAATGGGGAATGAAATGGGGTTATCGGAATGGGTTCCCCGATTGGAGATTTGCCCCTAGAATGGGACCTCCAAAATCTTGGGCAAATAACACAAAGGCCCCTGCAAAAAAATAGAATATTGCATCTCCAAGTTGAGGGCTGGACATAAAAACCCAACAATTAGAAGGTTAGATAGGCTTTCAAGTTAAATGGTTCTTTAATTGATCTACTCAAACCAACTAGGGAGGTAACATAGGGGGATCCTCTTTCCCCTTTACTCTTTATTCTATCTCTATCCATACTTGACTCTCTGCTTGCCAACTTGGTTGCCACCAACAAATATAGGGGCTTCTTCGAAATGGGGTGGCTGCACCAATCACAAACCTACAATTCGTTGATGACCTCTTGATCTTTCTTGAATATGACGATTCTCAGCTAAAAAATGTTTTATCTCCTCTAAAAATATTTTCTAATTTTTTGGACTGGAAATAAGCAGAACCAAATCTGAATTCTTTGGATTTAATCGTTCAATCAAAGAGCTTGATAACATTGCTTAGACTTTAAAGGGATGTTTACAACCATACCCCAAAAACCCTCGATAATAACGAATTATATACAAGACATTGAGTAATGCTTAACTCTTACACACATAACACTGTGTTAACTTCCATCCAATTTTTTGTTAACTATAACGGTATCCATCAACAATTTTATATTTTATACCCTTTGACTTTTTATTATTTACAAAAAAGGTCACTATCCCCATCCTCCTCCTCCCCTCTTCATCCTCCAAGCAGCACCCATCTCCTCCGACCACCTCCTCCTCCCCTTCGTCCTCCAAGCAACACCCCATAACCTCGTATTATTAAGTAAAATTTGTGACACCCAGGTTGTGGGGCTTCTTTCACATAAAAAAATTGTGACACAAGAGTCACTTTCCAAATTTGATATCTCTAATGTAAATCGTTGTTTCTTATACCATGAAGATTTAGAAAATTATGAGCATATTTTTGAAATGTGCACATTTACAAAGCACATCTTTTGGCAAGTGGGTCTTGTTAATCAAACTTTCAATCTCCAAAACTTGATAGAAGGCAAGTTCGAGAGGTTAAAACTCTAACCTTTCTTGGCAACTATTGGCGATCAAGGTATTAATCCAATGGTCGATTTGGAAAGTTCGCTACATGAATGGCCCAGATTGTTTGATGATATCGAGCAAAAGCATAATTATTGCAAGCTCGCAAATTTGTTGGGTGTGTTTGGGTGTTACTTTACTCCTGAGTGAGTGCTCTACCTAATTTTTCCTAACATATTCTCGCCTCATATTATTTAGGTTTTATTTTCATTGGCATGGTTAGTTAGTTATTCGCCTTTCTCCCTTTTTGCTGATTGGTGGTCTCTCAAAAAGCAAGGGCCAGGCAGATCACTCTCTTATTGGGGGATTACATATAAAACCCTAGTGCAAAACAAACAATGGCAACCAGGATTGGGAGCTCGATTTATGTTTGAGCTCTTTTCTATTTGTGTGGTCCGGCTTATGTTATTCTGAGTTGGAGCTTCGGTCGTCTTCCTTTGGGAAGGGTTGTTATACCTAAAGATGGCCATATAGATATCGGCATTATATCTTACGATATATCGTCGGTATATCGACGACATATCGATGTCATATCATCGATATCGATCAAGATTGTGAAGAAAATATCTTTGGAAGGTCAAATATCGACACATCGACGATATATCGGTCACTTGTCGATACCGATATATCGCTGATATATCGTCGATATATCGCGATACGGCCTTCCATGGTACTTATATATGCAATTTCCCTCTACCGGTTCTCTAACTGTAAACTCTATATCTCTTTCTAGTGCGATGAATGAATGGCTCTTTTGATCGTTCAAAAAAATCCTATATTTCATACAAAATAAAAGATGAATCGAAAAAAACGATCTTACTTTTTTATTCTAATTATTTTAATCTCGATGGTAATTAAAGAGTCCTACAAATTTTGGTCTCATTCTATTCAAGGGGCGCATTATGCACTTAGTGGTGCAAACTCAAAAAAGTTATGGTAGCTCCACAAATATGATATATGCATGGGTATATATTACATTGTAATGATATATTACTTATTACCCATTTACAATTCTATAAAATAACATGAATTTTTTATACTAATATCATTACGAGTTTTCATGTCAGGTTTTAAATCTCGATTTCGATTTTGTTTCGAGACGACGAAGAAATGAAACAATTTCAAATTTTTATCAAACAATTTCGGTAGAGTGTTACCCTAAATTTCAAATTTTAGGGTAGAGTGTCACCCTAAAATGAAACAATTTCAATTTCAATTACCATAAATTTGTGAAGTAAGGATCCATATTGAGATTTATATTTCGATTTTCGGTAGAGTGTTAAAATCGAAATTTCGATGACAAAATGTTGTCACCCTCCTCAAATCCGAGAGCGTCAACTCGGGTGGAGAAATGGTGAAAAGGGGATTCAAAAAATGGAAGAAGCTCGAGTGGAAGGCTATGTACAAGTGACTGGAGGGTGACAAAGAACGAGGTCCAACGGCACAGTAGCGATCCACAACTCATGGAATTGCACCCGTGTAATGGAGGGAAAATAGGGAAGAAAAGCCAAGACGGAATCTACCCCAAAACACGAACACATTGGGGGTGAAACTCGAGGAAGAAGTGGACCTACGATGTTCTGACAGGTCTTGCACCTAGGTCAGACAGTTGACCCAGGTCAACGGATGATGTTCCCTGATTGAACCACGTCATCTGTAAAAAGACAAACTCAGGAAAAAAATCGAAAAAAAATTAAAATAAATTAGTAAATAATTTTATTAATTTTAAGTTATAAAATAAAAATTATTTTTTATTTTTCTCTAGTATTTTGATATTATTTTATTTATTTTTTCGAGTTTATTTATTACAAGTTGATTTTACGGTTTTATTTATATGTATATTTTATATGTTTTTGTATATTTTTATTTTTTTATTTTTTGATTTTATTATTTTATTCTCTGATTTTATAAAATTATAACTTATTTCTATATATAGAAGTATATTTTTATTTTATTTTTATGATATTATTTGTACAATTAAATAAATATTGGTGTATATTATATAGGTATAAGTATAGGTCTTTCATCTAAGTATTTTTATATATTATTTAATTTTTGTGTTTTATTTACTGTTTTATTGTATTTTAAATGTGTGCATATATTATAAATACTATTTACGAAATTTTAAAATTATAAAATTATAAAAATAATAAATAAAAAAATAAATTGAATATTTTATACAGGTAAAGTATATAATATGGGTTCAAAACCAACTTTCACACCTTATCTCCAAATAAAATGAAACCACTTTCATTAAATAGCTTATTAAAAGTTATATAATAAAAGGCGATTTTGATACATTTTGAGTTTTTATTTAGGAGATATGGGTCTGCGAAGTTGGGATTTTGGCTTTTTATTTTGAGAATAACTTGTACACTTTATATTGTTTTTTATGAAATTGATTTTGTATGTTTGTCTACAATTTTCATGTACAAAAGTTTCTTTATTTGAGGTATAAATAATAGAAAATAAAATAGGTCCTAAAAATGGACTTATTGAAGAATAAAATGATGGAATTTATTAGTGAGTTTTGGCCCTTATCTCCCCCGACTTTATTCCTTATCGACCCAATCATCAAGATGCCTAGGTCTCGAGGTTTAGGGTCATAAAATAGCTTTGGTATTTTATTATTTTTCTTTTGTTTTCTTTATTCTATAATTTTAGCATTAAAAACAATATTTTATATATAATAGATGGAATAAAGATTGAATGTTAATTTGTACAAAATAATATTATATACGTGCATTAGCTAGGATTTTTAAAGCCAAAATGATAGAATAAAGGTGATGAAATGGAGATTCATCACCCCCGCCCTATACTTACCTTTGCTAGTCCCTAGTAAACACTTATGCAATAAGTGCAAAAAATAAAAAGAAAGAAAAGAAAAGGAAAGAAAGTGGATTGATTTTAATTTTCGAACTTGTCTTCATCAAGTCAAAGTTTGGATCTTAAGTCAGACCTTTGGATTGTAGGGGCTTTCGTAACCTTATTGGGAATCGGATTTGAAACACAACAGCCTTTGAGAGTCCCAAAACTTGCTCAAGTCTCCTCAATAGTCAGGTAAGAATACTTCAACTCATACGAAAACCTTTATGACTATGAATCTATCTTGGACAGTGTGTGAGATATGTAACTCTCCTCAGCTGAAGCGGTAAAAATCATCCTTCTCCAACATGGTGACCCTAATTCCCCAATCCAACAACTCTATCGTCAAGAAGCGGGGTATTCCCTTCTAAGTTCAAGTGATAACCAGCTCAAAAAGAGGAGGCAGAGAGAAGAATGGATGGTAACTATTGTAGCTACCTATCCTAGGAGGATTGACCAGTATAGCCAAGTCACCATGTTGCAGGCTCACAAACACACAATTTTGAAGCTTAATCCTGCTTATTGACTATACAAATATATACACTCCGAAAGGCATTTTATTTTCAATCAGGCTTTTCCACTTTTTTGAAGTTTTTTATTTTTTGATTTTTTTAAATACTACATACGACAGCATTTGCATTTTTTCTTCTTGAGCCAATAGGTTGTCCCACAAAAGCTTTATTACAACCCAAAACTTCTGTCTTTAGGCCTCATAACCATTGGATCGGTTTGGGGTACAATAGCCACAAAAGTGTGACTTCTTATGTTTCCACTGGCTTGAGTCTCATACCGACAAATCGAACCATATACCACTTCAACTGAGGTGAGCATAGTGTAAGATGCAGGTGGCAAGCTAGGTCATTATCAACAAGAGTCGTGTGCGTGCTCTGAAATACTCTAATTAGGTAGTCGATAAGATATTAAACCAAGTCTCGTGACCTCAATGAATTAAGTCAACTAGACCAGAAGTGCCTCAATTTCAGTTCCTATAAGGTTCCTGTGAGTAAGTATATTTAAGGTCCAACCAATCTCCAATCTTTGAATTTTACTTAGACTTGTTCAAGTATCAAACTCAATTCGAAAAATGCAAATGGTATGCACAATGCAGAAAATATTTTTGTGATGTAATGTTCACTTTTTGAACTTTTTATGGGGTTTTTGAAAAGGTTTTGCAAATTTTTATGCAATTTTTTTAAAATATTTTGCAAGTGTTTTTCGGATTTTTCAAAACAAAAAAGTTTTGACAAAGAAAAATAGGTACATATATTTACATGAGAAAGCACGTGTAAGTCTATGCGGGTATGTTAATTAAATTTATATATAGAGAGAGCGAGAGAATTAGTAAAGAATTTTTGTGTGATGTTTATATTCCTTAAACTTATTTGAAAATGATTTTTCAGATAATTTTAAAAACTATAGTCCAAAATATTTTTTGCAAATATTTTAATACAAATATTTACAAACATTTGAAAATCATTTTTTAAAGATTTTTGAAATAGTATATATAGATTTTTCAATATTTTTGTAACTATTTTCCAAATCATTTGCAAAACAGTTTTCAAAATATTTTATTTCTTATAAAGAAAATAAATATTTGCAAACAAAATATTTTTACAAAATTTGAAATATTTCACAAAATATTTTCCATACAGTTTTCAAAATATTTTTCAAATAGATTTTCAAACACTTTTTAAAAATTTTGCAAACCATCTTTACATGATTTATTAATAAGTATATATAAAAAATGAGGAATAATGATCATCTTTTTATTAAATGATTTTAATGAATTGTATAATATATATTGTGTTTTAGCCATACTTATTGAAAATACGAAAGTACAAGCTATGGCTAAATATATACGAAGTATATATGACCCCCTATACTTAGCTTGAGTTATGTCCTGATAGATCTGTAAAGAAAAAGAAAAGACATAACTTCTATTTAGTATAGAAAAGCTAAAAAGAATAACGAATAAGGAATGAATGAAAGAATAAATGAATGAGAAATCAACCATCCCCCTATACTTAGGATTAACTAATCCTAGATATAGCAAATTGTGCACAAGGCAGGGAGGTTCGAGGGTCGGAGTGAACAGATCGTACTCAGACTATCTCCATTTATACTTATTGTAAGATATCTCTATATATAGACAAGAAGAGGAGATAGTGGAGGGGATCGAAGAATGAAAAACTCGATGTGCACATCCCCTATACTTAGGACAAAGTATGTCCTAAGTATAGCAGTGAAGATGGGTGACACATTTTTGGAAGAAAAGAAAAATAAAAATGAAAAGAAGAAACAAAAAATATCACTTAACTCATCCACCTCCCCTATACTTACGACAGAGTATGTCCTAAGCAAGGCAAAACACACAGAACGAGATGGATGAACAAAAACGAGAGATAGAAAGAAGTAAAATAAAAGTGAATATAGTTAGAGATTTATCTACAAAGGATCAAGAGGCAGAAAGCGGACCTTCTTGCGTGATCACTGAGGAATGGATCTAACAAGCTGCATATCGATATCGGGGTCCTCAGTAGACACAAACCGATCCTTAACAGTCTCATAGCAGAAAGGCACGAACTGGTCAGTGGAAGTAGTGCGGTCGTGTTTTGCCTTGGGGGTCTCAGCTAGGTCAAAACAAAAAGGAATGAACTCATCTATGGAAGTAGTCAGGACATGTTCGTCCTCCGAGGCCTCAACTTGGTCATCATCGAAAGGCTCGAATTCCTTTATGAAAGTAATAAGATCAAGTTCTACCTCTTCACACTCTATTGCGTCTGCCCTCTTCACACTTGGTCGTGTTTTGCCTTGGGGGTCTCAGCTAGGTCAAAACAAAAAGGAATGAACTCATCTATGGAAGTAGTCAGGACATGTTCATCCTCCGAGGCCTCAACTTGGTCATCATCGAAAGGCTCGAATTCCTTTATGAAAGTAATAAGATCAAATTCTACCTCTTCACACTCTATTGCATCT
Source organism: Ottelia alismoides (assembly GCA_037367405.1). NCBI lineage: Eukaryota > Viridiplantae > Streptophyta > Magnoliopsida > Alismatales > Hydrocharitaceae > Ottelia > Ottelia alismoides. The sequence goes on along the minus strand of JAZKJV010008093.1, from coordinate 147,400 downwards.
GCCCTCCGCTCTAAAGTGTCAATCATGTAAATCCCGCTGATATTATCAATGCATCTGCACTCACCAGAAGGAGAAACTCCAATGTCTATGCTTTACGGGTCTTCCTCCCTGGAGAGAAATTCTTGGGTCGCAATATCATCCAATATACAACAAAGCCTCTTATATCATAAATAAGGTCGTAGTCCTCAGGGTCTGCTAAGATATGCACACTCTTGTGGGATGCGAGTCTCTGGTCGGTATTAGGTATAGTGGTTAACCCATCGCTCCTGACATCAGAACAGAAGCGAATCTCTCTATATTCATAATCTATAACGGCTCTTGCGGAGTTGAGGAAGGTTTGTCCCAGAATGATTGGAGCATGCTCCACTAGGGTGGAGGTCTCCATGGGCAATACGACAAAGTCGATAGTAAAGCTCATGCCCTGAATCCGAATGACAACATTCTCAAGAATAATCTTCGGCCTCTTTATTGATCCATCAGCGATTGGACAATCATCCTGATTTTCTTGAGAGTCCCAAGATGAAGAGATTGTACTAGTGAAAAGGTTATTATATTGATAGAAGCACTGCCATCAAGGAGAGTGTAATCACATGAATATAATCAGAAATCGTACAACTCACAAGAGGTGTGACACTTTTCCCTTTCCTAGTGTGTGGATGATGAGAAATGGCACAGGCAGTGGCCATGGTCAAAATTTATCGCTCAGACATGCTCATTTGCTTTCTCGTCTTTAGTTTAGGAGCAGATAATTGATTCATGGCCTGATGAAGTGGGGCCTTAATGATCTCATGAATATCAGGTTGAGTCGATTCGTTTTTTAAATTTTGGATCTCCTCCATGATGAACCCGAAATTTGCCTCTTTAAAAGTGATGAATTGTAGTATACGAGGTGAATTTCGATCGATCAAAGTACCACAAACTTTGAATGTTGTGGAATATTTTTACTTAGGAGGTCTATTGATGAGCCGAAGGATCCCCCGAAATCCGAGTAAGGGTAAAATCAATCCAGGGTCGTCGTGACCCGGATCTCAGAGATCGGACTCAACAAGAAAATTAGACCACCAAAATGAATAATCAGTCAAAAAGCTGAATAGTGGTCTCGCTATTTATTTAACCTAGTATAGCGACCAGGGTCGAACTCAAGGAGCATGGGTTGGCCAAGTGGCCTACGAAGTAGTCAGAAAATGAATAAAATAAGAAAATGTATTTTTGGTGGATTTTATGTATTTTTAATTTTTTTGGTATTTTTAATTATAAAGAAAACAAGGGAAAAGCAAGAAAAGGCACAATCAATGAATTATTAAACACCACAAAACAATTCCAAAAATTGCAATAAAAATATTTTTGGGTTTTATATTTTTTAAATGTTTTTGGTAATTTTCTCAGAATTTTATGATTTTTAGTTGATTTTCTAAAAATAGAAAAGGTAAAAACAATGAACTAGTGTGCAGCCAGATTTGAAAGACTAATTAAAAATATATAATTAGCCTCTAAAAATCTGGAGATATTTTTTATGAAAACTAGAAATGAAAACTAAGCTACAGGAACAAAAACTACATTTTTTGAATTTTTATGGATTTTGAATGATTTTTATAAAATGTTTAGGGTTTTTCAATTTTTAGGTGTTTTATATATCCAAATGGAATGAAAATTGGTCTGAAGCAAGTAAACAAAAAAACAGTACCTAATTTTTTTGTAATTTTTAGATGAGTTTTTGTATTTTTAGTGGATTTTATAATTCAAAGAGCGATAAAAATAAGGGTTTCTTAATTTTTAAAAATAACAAACAGTAATAAAAATGTCCCAAAAAATTAGTGAAATTTTTACAGTGACAGGAGCCACAAGTCTAAATTTCACCAAATTTGGAGTTGATTTGACATTTTATTCACTCACAAAATAAGGCACAACACACAGGGACCAAAGTGCAAAGAAACTAAGTTCCAGGGGCTTAAACAAAACACCTACGAAAACTGTAGGGGGTTCAATGTAAATTTCGCATCAAATTTAGCACATGTTCCAATTCAGTGTGCACAGGAGCATAAACGCAATTATCCAAAAAAACTTCAATGCATAACAGACAAAACCCAAGCCCTTACATGCAATTAGCCCACAAAACTCACGTGTCGAAGCACGTGTTCCACACTCACAGGGACTAAATCGTAAATAGGAGGAAGTATAAGGTCCTCAGTGCAAATTAACCAAAATAAAAATAACTACACCTAATATTTACAGGACTAAGCTATAAATGCAAAAAGAACAGGGGCCTAAGTGATATTACCCCATTATTATTATCCACGGCTGAAGGGGGTCCACGTGTAAGATCTGACGGCTCTGGTGCACGAGTACTCGTTCGATAATCGACGCTCCAGATGAGATCTCGAGCTCGATCCAATGGCTGAAAGCTCCCCAAGCACGAACTGTGGCGATTAAAACTGGTGCGGGGACTCTATCCAACGGCGGAGGAAGGTCCTCGAAGAATAAGCCACTGACGACTTTCGTCGGGCCAATGCGCGCGATCAGGACCTCCTCCGATGTTGTTCTGAGAGGGGAAACGAAGCCCGAAGTCGTCCGCATCTACTGACGGTCTCCGATGAGGCTAAGGACGCCTGAGGCGCGTCGGTGGCGTGAAACTCCTGGAGCTCCTGTGCCCGAGTAGTTGGACCTCCAGATGAGGTCCTTCTTCGATTCGACCTGCACAGGAAGAAAGCTGGGTGAGGGCAAAGTGCATCAACCCGGTTATGGGTGGAATGGGTGATGGGGCGGAGCGTGGGTCTCCGGCGAGGCGACAGGGGAGGAGACCTAAGTCTTGGTTCCGGGGCGAACCAAGATGATCGGAGGGACGAAGGTGGTGGGGCAAAATCTCATGAAGGTGTTGGTATGGTCGGGAGGGGAAATGGTCGATCGGAGCGCGGTGAATCGGCCGGCGGAGGGCGGTGGCGCAAAACCTAAGAATCAAGATTAAAGCTAATCTAAGGGATATCAAGGCTACCTGATGATTAGATGCATCTAGGCTCGAGATAATGAATCTCCTACGGTCTTCGCCTCGATGGAGCGACGCCTCCAGAGGCTCAGGCTTCGCCGGTGGCGGAGCTCGACGATGATGGTCGCCGGACCTGGGGTACACACCTCCAATCACTCTCTACAACACCATCCGCACTTGTTATCACTCGAAGAAGAAGATGGAGGTCACGGGGATCGAAGATGGTGGCCGAAGGTGTGTCAAATGGCGGAAGGAGGCAAAGCTTTATACTGGTAGGGGCGCGCAATCCAAAGCTCGGACCCCTAGAATGATGGTCGGGCATGGATCAGGGATGTATCGTAGTTAATCGGGGCCCAGGGTTTGAGGAGATAATGATCGGATCAGTGCGAGATAATTCGGTGAAAACGGGCCGGCACAAGGATCCACCTAGAAGTGGTCCAGGGGGGAGTTGACCGGGGGTCAACAATCCCCCATGGACCAATCAGATTATTTCTTTTATTAATTCTTTGTAAATTCATTTTAAAATAGTAAATGATTTTATTTCGAAAAAATTTCAACATGAAAAATGTTTATTATTTTTCAAAATATTTTTTGTGATTTGTATTTATTTTTTTGAAAAATAAATTAATGTATATACATAGTATGATATTATATACAAGTATATGTACCTATGTATTTTTTATTTTTATTTTTAATTGTTTATTTTTGTACAATTATACCTATTTTATATTTTATTTATTTACAACATAAAATTTGGGATATTAAATAATTTTTACTTAATTTTTATTATGTATTTACAAGGGTAAAATAAATAAGTCTATATACATATTTACATGGTATATGTACACTGAGGAGAGAGAAATTATTTATTTTTGTTTTTATTTTATTTTATCCCATTTTTATTTTATTTTTATAAATATATCCAAAATATGGGAAACACCTTATATTATTATTTTTGGAAAATAAAATATCTACACTAAGAGGGAGATTTATACAATGATGAATGGCCCTATCTCTCTCTACTCATTTTATTTTGCGGTCAGGCCCATATTGAGCCCTCCCTTGGGTTTGGATCACTCAATATTTATTCTAAATATTTCTCTCTTTTTCTTTATTTCTTTATTCCTTTATTTTTGTGCAAAAACATGCTAATTATAGTCATTTACATGAAGCATGCATTTTAACAATTTATTGTATTTACAAGTAATTACATGGTATTTTGCCAAGATTTCTAGCTAAAATAAAGGAATAAAGAGTGATGAATGGGGATTCATCACCCCCCTATACTTTACTTTTACTAGTCCCTTAGCAAACACTTATTTTAAAAAGAAGTGAAAAAGAAAAAGAGAGGAAATCAATGTTGATTATTAAACTTTCCTTCATTAAATTGAAATATGGAGCTCAGTCAGACCTTTGGATTATTAATTTGTCGGAACCTTATTTGGACTTAAGCTTAAAACTTAATAGCCTCTAATTTCCACCAATCTATGGTCAAGACTCCTCAATAAACCAGATCAGAACAAGTCTACATACACAAACTCTAATGATCATGAATCTTCCCTTGTACTGTGTAAGTGATATGTAGCTCCCTACCTCATAAATGACAAAGAAACAACCTCCCTCAACCTGGTAACTCTAATGTCTCGGTCTATCAACTCTTTCCTCGAGGAGCGAGGTATTCCCTTCTAAGTTCAAGTACAACCGGCTCAAGAAGAGGGGGAAGAAGATGGACTATGACCAGTGTAGCCATGTATCCTTGGGAGCTCTAACCAGTGTAGCTGAGTCTCCCGCTGCAAGCTTCATGAGATGGTCATGTGTAACATAAGCTTTGCTTTATTTGACTATATACACTCCGGTAGGATTATTAAATTTTCAATCCGACCCACCACTTTTTTGGAATTTCTCTTTCTAAATATTTTTTTGTTGATGTGCATATGTACAACATATCTACATGGTGCAACATATATACATAAGGAGTTTTTCCTCTTGAGCCAGTAGACTATCCCTCTTTTGAAGCTTTATTGCAACCCACAACTCCTGTCTTTAGACTTTATAACCACAGACCAAGTTGAGACGCACTTCCTTCACTATAAGAAGAAGAGGTGTACCGCCTAGAAGTACTACCCTCATATGCTACCCCAAGCTAAAGGAAACTGCCTCCTCACCACCTCATCCGTGGAGAGCTATGTGTAAAGTGCTGGTGCAAGTAAAGACATTGTCTCTGAGAGTCATGTGTGTGTTGTTAAGTGCTCTACTTAGGCTCATCAAGATGACATATGTTCATAGCCTAGTGGACTCAAAGAATTAAGTCGCAATGGACCTGAAAAGTCTTAATCCTAAGCCCTATAAGGTTCCTCTTAGAATTAGGTGGATTAAGGTCTTAACCAAGTTCCATTTATCAATTTAATTCCATGCTAGTTTAAATGTCAACTATGATTTGGAAAAATTGTACAAATATTTACAAATATGCAAATTTTTACAAGATTTTACAAATGTGCAAAATTTTTGAAAAATGTTTGAAAACATGGATGTATGCATGAATGCGAAGTTTTGCAAAATATTTACAGAAATTTACACAAGGTTTTTGTAAACTTTTTGTTTTCCAAACATTTTACAAAAAGTTTGTACTATTTACATAGTTTTGATATGAAAATATTTACAAACTATTTACACAAATCATTTTTACAATCATTTGTACAAAAATAATTTGTATAAATAAATAGGTATGTGCAAAAAGAACTTTATGTACAAGGGAAAAAATTTTAATTTTTATGGATTTTTAACCATTTTATTTTTTAACACACTCACACAAAGTACGAGTTATGGCTAAAGTATATATGAAATATATACAACACCCTCCCTACACTTAGCTCGAACGATGTCCTCAAAGTGATCAAGAGCGATGAAGAAGACATAACTCGTGCTTAGTATAGAGAAGTGAAAAGGAATGGTATATACAATGACGAATCAAAGGATAGAATGAAGAGAACTCGGTGTTTCCCCCTATACTTAGGATCAAGTAATCCTAAGTATAGCAAGATGTACATGAAGGGAAATCCGAGTGGAAGGATGTACATGGTCTACCCCCCTATACTTAGGGTAAAATATCCCTAAGTATAGGCAGCAAAACAGAGGTAGAAAGAATGAATCGAATACCCGAGAGTCCGACACCTCCTATACTTAGGGTAAAGTACACCCTAAGTAGAGCAAAATCATAAGATGAGAAAGGGGTGTGGGACTAAAGAATAGAGTGATATAGACAATTGGATCTATACAAATCGGAAGAACAGTGATAATCAGGCGTGAGATGCAATAGATGTGAGTCAAGAGACCACATCTCACGCAAAGTGAATCGGGGCAACATCAACGGTCCGTGGCTCATGATCTAGATATGGCTTGAGCCACTTACCGTTAACACGAAAGGTAGCATCAGAAAACAACTCAGATATGTCGATACTCCCATTGTCATGTACCTTTCGAATCAAATAGGGTCCCTTCCATTTGCTCTGTAGCTTCCCTGGAAATAAACGAAGCCTAGCATCAAACAACCATATTCTTTGTCCTGGCTCAAATTGCTTGTGGCTGATATGAGAATCATGCCACTCCTTCACTCTCTCCTTATACTGTAGGCTGCTTGAAAAGGTGGTATCACGAAGCTCCTCCAGGGCTGCTAACTCTGCCCTCCTCTGATCTCCTATACTCACTGGATCCATAAGTATATCAGTAACAGCCCAAAGTGACCTATGTTGCAGCTCAACAGGTAAATGGCAGGGCTTGCCATTAACGAGGCAAAAGGGAGATATACCCAAAGGAGTCTTGAAAGACGTCTTGTATGCCCACAAGACCGAGTCCAAAAGTTGTGACCAATCCTTTCTGTCTGGGCGGACGACTTTCTGCAATATAGTCTTGATCTCCCTGTTCGACACTTCAGCAAGACCATTCGTCTGAGGGTGGTATGGAGTGTCTACTCGATGGTCTATGCTGAACTCGCTAGCAAGGGCCTTTACCTTATCGTTGACGAAATGAGATCTCCCGTCAGAAATCAACACTCGAGGTACCCTGAACTGTGAAATGATATTATTCCTCAAAAATCTACAAACAGTCCTAGCATCTGCGGTTCAGGCGGGGATGGACTCAACCCAACGACTCACATAATCCACGGCCAACAGAATGTACTCGAATCCCTGGCTCTTAGGGAATGGACCCATGAAATCGATGCCCCATGCATCAAAAACCTCACAGAAGTGTATGGGCTACATCGGCATCATATCACGATGTCCACAAGTGCCCATCCTATGATAGTCAGTACACCTCTTCACGAACTCATCAGAGTCCTTGAAGAGAGTAGGCCACCATAGGCCGGATTGGAGCACTTTATGTGCCGTTCTCCTCCCAGAGTGATGTCCTCCTGCCTCAAGCTTGTGGCAATAAGTAAGGACGCGGTGGTGCTCCTCCTGAGGAATGCATAGACGCCAGATACTATCCCCTCCTTCATGATAAAGGACGAGATCCTCCCAATGGTAAAACTTGGCCTTCACGAGGAAGGTCTCAAGTTTCTGCCTGGGCCAATCTTGTGGAACTTTCTTGGCGACAAGATAGTTCACAATATCGGCATACCATGGGAGAGAGGCGATAGCAAGGATTTCCTCATCTAGGAAGGTCTCACATATAGGCTCAGTCTGCTCAGAATCCTCAAGATACTCCAATCGGGAGAGATGATCCACCACCACATTCTTGACTTCAGGCTTATCCTTAATCTCTATATCAAACTCCTGGAGTAGAAGGATCCATCTGGTCAATCTGACTTTGGCATCCTTCTTTGCCATGAGGTACCTGATGGCGGTATGATCAGTATAGATGGTCACTCTAGATCCAATGATGTAAGATCTGAACTTATCTAGGGTGAAAACTACGGGTAGCATCTCCTTCTCAGTGATTGTGTAGTTCCGCTGGGCGGCATCCAAAGTACGACTAGCGTAGTGAATAGTAAAGGGGACTCCATCCCTCCTCTGTCCCAACACAGCCCCCACGGCAAAATCGGAGGCATCCGTCATGATCTCAAATGGGAGAGACCAATCAGGCGGCTGGAGAACAGGAGCCTCTACAACACGACTCTTGAGAGTCTCAAATGACGATAGACACTTATCATCGACAAGGAACTCGGTGTCTTTCATCAGCAGATCAGTCAACGGTCGGGCAATCCTACTGAAATCATGAATGAAACGACTGTAGAAACCAACGTGCCCCAGAAGCCGCAAGTTGGACGGTGGATTGAGTTTTCTAATGACATCCACCTTGGCTGGATCAACCTCCATGCCTCTGTTGGAGATGATATGGCCAAGCACCGTCCCCAGAGTCATCATGAAGTGACTCTTCTCCCAAGACAACATAAGGTGAACCTCAATGCATTACTGAAGTACTCGGTCTAGGCATTCAAGACAAGAATTGAATCCGTCGCCGTAGATCGAGAAATCATCCACAAAGACCTCCAAGCACTCCCCCACCATGATCGAAAATATGGACAGCATGCATCTCTGGAATGTCGCCGGAGCATTGCACAATCCAAATGGCATGCGTCTGAAAGCATATGTCCCGAAGGGAAAGGTGAAGGTGGTCTTGTCCTGGTCCTCGGGCGCTATGGTCGCCTGATTATATCCAGAGTACCCATCCAAGAAATAATAATGGCTCTTCCCTGCCAACCTCTCTATAATCTGATCAAGGAAGGGCAGGGAGAAATGATCCTTCTTGGTGGCCTGATTCAATCGTCTGTAGTCCACACAGACCTGCTAAGAAGTGGGTACCCGGGTAGCAATCTCCTCTCCAGACTCGCTAACAATTGTGGTGATGCCCGGCCATTTGGAGTCGGAGATGGGGTAGATAAAATCGACGCTCCACCATTTCGAGATCTCCTTCACGACAATATCTTGAAGATTAGGGTTCAGCCGCCGCTGGAATTCCCGCGACGGCTTTGCGTCCTCCTCGAGATAGATATGGTGGGAGCATAGGGTCGGACTTATCCCCTGGAGATCGGCTACACTCCATCCTATCACCTTGCAGATCTTTTCAAGAACCCCCATCAGACTGGATTCATGCTCTTCAGTCAAATCAACGGAGATAATGATTGGGTACATCTCATGCTCACCCGTAAGGAACCTATACTTCAGCGAGGACGGGAGCAGCTTCAGCTCTGGACAAGTAGGTGCTGGAGGATCTGGCCTCTGAAAAGTCTGAGTGAATGTGGCCAAATCTGCATAGGAGAATGAGAACTCTCGCTCGCAATCTGAATCTGGAGAAGGCTGCTCTGCTGGATTGTCTCTTCTCTGTATGGAATCAGCCTCCTCCCTAGCTATAGGCTCAGTGGAAGTCAGACATGGTATCAAATCGTCAAACTCTGCCCAATCAATATCTGACTCTGAGGGATCTGTATCAGACTAACAAAAATCTGCCTCACGAGCGGGAACCTGATCTGTTGCCTGAGATGTATCCCAGACCAGGAATGTGCTCTCCAAGCTCTCCTCTGCTAGCGTCTCTGCATCAGCAAACTCTGAAGGTGAGATGATGGCATGTGCTACTGGATCTGCCTAAACGGCCTCGTCATCTGTGATCACAAAATCGCAGTCCTGGTGGATATCTCGCCCTGCCTCTATCATCTGCTCTGAATCTGAAGTCGGCTCTGAGCAAGCTGAATCTCTGGCTCTAGTCTCCTCGACTGTCTCTATTTGTATAATCTCGCCCTCGACGCGAAAGTACACCTTCCCACTATCATGGTCGGACATTGCCTTGGTTGTGGGCAAGAACGGGCATCCTAGAATGATCGGGGTATCGGTCACGGACTCAGGGATCTCCATGTCCAACACGACGAAGTCCACAGGGAATTTCAGGCCCTGTATCTTACGACAACGTCCTTCAGCAACCCCTTCAGCCTCTTGACAGGTCGATCAGCAAACTGAAGGACCGTCATGCTCTGTCGTAGAGGGCCCAACTCGAAGCGGTCGAGAAGGGTTGCCAGAAGTAGGTTGATTGAAGAACCGCTATCTAATAGAGTGTGGTCGAACCTCTACTCATTGATGTGGCATCTAACATACGGGGCTCCTGCATGTGGCCTCTTTGCTAGTAGACGGTTCTGAATCGCGAAACATGTGGCACGAGTAAGCACATGGATCTCTGACTGATGGTTCCACCTCTTCCTCCTAACTGTGGTCCTGTCTCTGAGTTATCACTGGAAGAGAGGTATGTGCTCCAAGGCCTCCTGTAGAGTCAGCTGTATCTGAAATCTGTCCATCATATGCTGGTTGAACTCTATCTGATGGTTCTTTTTGAGATTTTCTTTTTTCTGCCCCTTAGCCAAGTGGAGTTCTCAGGGAAAGGGGACTACAGGGTCCTTCTCAGATGAAGGACTAGGAGAGGGTCTGGAATGCTCATAAAGAGCAGAATCCATACATACATCATCAAACATCACAGGTGGATCCGAAAATAATATTTCCTCTCCTTTATTTGCAGAAATGTCCTGAGATACATGTACAGAAGGAGAAACAGCAGGACTAGCAGAACTGAAAATGGTTGCTTGAAGGCACGCCAAGTGATCAAGGCAAAGGTGTCTAGATGGTCGTTGCGACCTAGATCACCTGGCTATGTCAATCAAGAAAAAAATCGAACCACTAAATAAATCAATCAAGCACGAAAAAGCGGTCCTGCTATGTGATTAACCTGGTATAGCACCCAGGGCCGAACTCAAGGAGCACGGATTGGCCGAGAGGCCTACGAAGTAGTCAAAACAAATAAAATAAAAGAGGAAAATATTTTTAGTGGTTTTTAATTATTTTTATATTTTTTTTTGGGTTTTTAATATGGAAAGAGAATAAGAAAAGCAAGGAAGAACACAATTCAACAAATTATTTAAAGCACCAAAAATCAACCAAAAATAAAAAAAAATATTTTTTTATGTGTTTTATATTTTTTATGTTTTTGGTGAATTTTTGATAATTTTCTGATGTGTATTTTATTTGCTAAAAATCAAACAGTGGCAAAAATAAAGGGTACTGTCCAGCCGAGCCAAAAAGCCCTAGATAAAATATCTAAGGGCCTCAAAATGGCCTGGAGGTAATTTTCCTGTAAAATAGAGGAAACAAGGAAAATTTAGGTACCAAGTTTATTGTTTTGGGATTTTTAATGTCTTTATTAGAATTTTTATGGGTTTTTAAATATTTTTAAGTTTTTAGTGGTTTTTAGCAATGGAAAAGAGCCAAAATTGGCTGGAAAATCAAACAAACTAAACTAACCAGTAGCTAATTTTTAGGGAATTTTTGAAGGAGTTTTTATATTTTTTTGTGATTTTTCAATCTGGACAGTGACGAAAATAGAGGTTTTTGAATTTTTAAAAATAGCAAACAAAATTAGAAATGTCCTCAAAAATCTGTGAAAATCCTACACCATGGCAGGAGCCATGTGTCAAATTCTCATTGGATTCGGAGGTGATTTGATATTTTATTCAAAAATAGAGATAGGGCACTGTGCACAGAGACCAAAGTGCAAATACCCACAGTTCTGGGGGTTCTGGTGCAAAATACCCAGCAAAACACGCGCCACGCGCGTGCCTGGGGCACTCAGGGACCTAAATGTAAGAAAAATAAGTCCAGAGGGCTTATTGGTAACACGTACCAAAAGTCCAGGGGCCTTAGTTGCAAATAACCCAAGATATCACGCACATGCGAAAATAAACCATTCACAGGGGCATAAATGCAAATATCAAAAAGATTTCATTCCTTTAAGAACATCCAGAACTACAAGGGCATAGACTGCAAATACACCAAAATAACACGTGACGAAGCACGTGGCTCACAACAGGCAGGGGTATAGATGCAAATAAACTATAGTACGAGGTCCAGTATGCAAATTACCCTAAAACTAAACAGCTGGTTTGAATATTTACAGGACTCAAACAAAATAGAACAAAGATAAGGGCCTAAGGGTAAATTACCCTTTATTAAGCGGGGTCGTTGGATGCGCTCCACGTGGCTGATCGGAAGGCTGGGACTGGTGGGCGCTCCAGATGACGTCTCCTCGGATCTGACGGTGAGGGCTGCTCCGGATATGGACGGCCCGGATTAGAACTGGAGCGAGAGATGAAGATCGACGGCGCGGGAGGATGCTGGAAGAACAAGGCCCCGGCGAGCTTCGCCGGGCTCGTACGTGCGCTGCGCTCCTCCTTGGAGCACTCTGAAGGTCGGAGAAGAATGCTGGAGTGCTCCCGCGTCGGATGCGATGCTCCGATGATCGGCCCGAGCTCGGAGGAGCTCAGGGGCGGTCGCCGGAGCTGGGTCTCCTGGCCTGAATGACCAAGCCCTCAGATGGGCTCGGTGGAACCTGCAAGATGGCTCAAACGAATCGCGGGTCGAGGGCAAATTGCCTCGACCCGGTTAGGCGATGTGAAGGTGGTTGGTGCGTCGGGGTGGCGGGCTCCGGCGAAGGTGGTGGACGGAGGAGCCCGGTTCCCAGCTCCTGTGCGAGCTGGGTTGAGTGCGTGGGTGCAGAAGGTGCGTCGGAGGGAGACGGTGATGGCGGTCGATTCCGATGATCGAGATAAGTGGTAGGGTGGTCGGAATCAAGGAACGATGGCGGAGCTGCGATTTGGGCGTAAACGGAAATCGAACAAAATAGCGGGGCTAAGTAGCTACCTGGGTGGTCGATGAGACTGGGGAAGAGCAGGGGGTGCTCCTGGTCGTCGCCTCGAGGTTCGTCTCGGCCCGAGGCTCGAAGCTCGCTCAGGTGGCGGAGCTGCGGCGGCTACGTCGCCGGATCAGTGGAATCCTCCTCCTCGCCTCGCTGCAACAGGTGAGGCGCTCGCTGTCACTCTCGCGGTCTCTCTGGAGCTCACAGGGAAGGAGGCGAATGGCCAAAGATGAAAGAATTAGGTCGCCGGCGCCAACTTTATATATGGTGCTGGGTCCGAGAAGATGGCGATCGGGCGAGTCAGGCGGAGCTCGGATCCAGCAAACCCACCCCGGGCGAGGGTCCTGGATGATCGGGCAGTAAACGGGGCCCGGGGTTAAGGGGAATGGCGGTCGGGTCAACCGTGAAGAATTTGGAGAAAACGGGTCGGGCGAGGAGGACCCGGCTCTGGTGGTCCTGGGGGGAGAGTTGACCGGGGGTCAACAATCCCCCGTGGACCAATCAGAGCCCGCCAAGCTTATTAATTTTAATTTATTTATTTGAGTTAGAAAATGACCGAATTTACAAAAACTTAAAACATGAAATATTTTTATTTTATTTTTTTCTATTTTTTGTAATTTTTAATTAATTTTTGGAAATAAAAATAAGGTATGTACATAGTAGGGTTAGATATAGGTATATATACAATATGTGGGCTTTTGATTTTTGATTTTTAATTATTATTTTTATACACTTTTATCCTTATTTTATATTTTATTTATTTATAGAATAAAATAAGGAATAAAAAGGTATTTTTATTTTATTTTTATTATTTATGTACATAGGTAAAATAAATAGATATATACATCTATATACATGGTATATGTACAATGTATTTTTGTATTTTTAATTTTTTTATTTTTATGTTGTTTTGATTTTAATTGTTTTTATTTTATTTATCTATAATATATAACATAGAATATTAACAAGAATTACAAAAATTACTTTTTATTTATTTACACAGCTAAATAAATATATAAGTGTGGTATATGTTCATGATGAAAGGAGGTATTTTTGGTCTTTTTGCTTTTTAACTTTTTATTTTGTTTTTATATTTTATAGATATATATACAAATATTCACAATCATATTTTTGAGTGAGGAAAAATATTTTTATTTATTTACATAGATATATACACAAGAGCCCCTATCTCCCTCTACTTTGGCTTTTATGCGGTCAGGCCCATGCTGAGCCCTCCCTTGGGTTAGGTTGCTCAATATTTATTCTAAATATTTCCCTCTTTTTCTTTTTAATCTTTATTCTTTTATTTTTGCACAAAAACATGCTAATTATAGGTTTTTTACACAATGCATGCTTTTGGTAATTATTCCTATTTACATATAGCTACATGCATTTGCAAAGGTTTTTGTAGCTAAAATATAAGAATAAAGAGTGATGAATGGGTATTCATCACCCCCCTATACTTAACTTTGCTAGTCCCTTAGCAAACACTTATTTGAAAAAGAAGTGAAAAAGAAAGAAAGAAAAAGAAAAAGAGGATGTACATGGATCAAGGTTGATTATTAAACTTGCCTTCATTAAATTGGGGTATGGAGCTCGATCAGATCTTTGGATTATTAATGTGTCGGAACCTTATTTAGACTTGGGCTTAAAACTCAACAGTCTCTAAGTTCCACCAATCTATGGGCAAGACTCCTCAATAAACCAGATCAGAACAAGTCTACATACACAAACTCTAATGACCATGAATCTTTCCATGCAGTGTAAGTGATATATGGCTCCCCACCTCAGAAGTAACAAAGAAACAACCTCCCTCAACCTGGTAACTCTAATGCCTCGGTCTAGCAACTCTTTCCTCGAGAAGCGGGGTATTCCCTTCTAAGTTCAAGTGCAACCGGCTCAAGAAGAGGGGGAAGAAGTATAGACTTTTTGGAAGCTCAGCCAGTGTAGCTAAGTCTCCCGCTGCAAGCTTCATGAGATGTAACATGGATACCATAAGCTTTTGCTTTATTTGACTATATACACTCCGGTGGGGTTATTAAATTTTCAATCCGACCCACCACTTTTTTGGAGTTCTTTTTGCATTTTGCATTTTTTTTTCAAGGACTTCTATACAACATATCTACATGGTGCAGCATATATACAAGAAATTTTCCTCTTGAGCCAGTAGACTATCCCTCTTTTGAAGCTTTATTGCAACCCACAGCTTCTGTCTTTAGCCTTCATCACCACTAGACCAAGTTGAGACGCACTTCCTTCACTAGAAGAAGAAGAGAGGTTCCGCCTAGAAGTACTACCCTCATATGCTACCCCAAGCCAAAGGAAACTGCCTCCTCACCACCTCATCCGTGGAGAGCCATGTGTAAAGTGTTGGTGCAAGTCAAGCCATTGTCTCTAAGAGTCATGCGTGTGTTGTTAAGTGCTCTACTTAGGCTCATCAAGATGACATATGCTCATAGCCTAGTGGACTCAAAGAATTAAGTCCTTATGGACCTGAATAGCCTTAACCCTAAGTCCTATAAGGTTCCTCTTAAAGTTAGGTGGATTAAGATCTTTTTCAAGCTCCATTTCCCAGTTTAATTCTAGGCTTAGTTTAAATGTCAACTCTCATCCAGGAAAAACTATATACATATATGTACACAAGATGCTTGTTTACACAAATTTTACAATCATGCAAAATTTTTGAAAAATGTTTTGAAATCATGGATGAATGATGCATGAGGTGCAAGTTTTGCAAAAAGATATTTTCACATATTTACACAAGATTTTTGCAAACTTTTGATTTTCAAAACATTTTGGGAAAATTTTGTACTATATACATAATTTTGATACAAAAATATTTACACAAGCTTTACACAAAAGATTTTTGAAATCATTTTTACAAAAATACTTT
Organism: Ottelia alismoides; assembly: GCA_037367405.1. Taxonomy (NCBI): domain Eukaryota; kingdom Viridiplantae; phylum Streptophyta; class Magnoliopsida; order Alismatales; family Hydrocharitaceae; genus Ottelia; species Ottelia alismoides. Next base: position 131,858 of record JAZKJV010008093.1, on the reverse strand, counting down.
GTACACTAGCTATGTGTGTGCAAATAAAAGAAGTTTATGTACATGAAAAATTTTTAATTTTTGTGATTTTTAGCCATTTTATTTATTAACACACTCACACAAAGTACGAGTTATGGCTAAAGTATATATGAAATATATACACACCCCCCTATACTTAGCTCGAACGATGTCCTCAGAGTGATCAAGAGCGATGAAGAAGACATAACTCGTGCTTAGTAAAAGGGAAGTGAAAAGGAATGGCTATGTACAGAAACGAATAAATGAATGGAATGAGAGGGATTCGGTGGTTTCCCCCTATACTTAGGATTAACTAATCCTAAGTATAGCAAGCTGTACATGAAGGGAAATCCGAGTGAAGAAGATACAGAGTCTGCCCCCCCTATACTTAGGGTAAAATATCCCTAAGTATAGGCAGCAAAACAGGGGCAGAACGAATGAAAAGAATACCCGCAGGTCCTACATCCCCCCTATACTTAGGGTAAAGTACACCCTAAGTATAGCATAATCATAAGATGAGAAAAGGGATGTGGGACTAAAGAATAGAATGATATGGACAACTGGATCTATACAAGGCGGAGGAACAGTGAAAATCAGGCGTGAGATGCAAAAGATGTGAGTCAAGAGACCACATCTCACGCAAAATGAATAGGGGCAACAATAACGTCCCGCGGCTCATGATCTAGAAATGGCTTGAGCCGCTGGCCGTTCACTCGAAAGGTACTCTCAGAAGACAACTCGGATATATCAATGCTACCATTGTCGTGTACCTTTCTGACCAAGTAGGGTCCCTTCCATTTGCTCTGCAGCTTCCCTGGAAACAAACGAAGCCTCGCATCAAACAGCCATACTCTCTATCCAATCTCAAAATGCTTGTGGCTGATATGAGAATCATGCCACTCCTGCACTCTCTCCTTATACTGTAGGCTGTTTGAGAAAGCTGTATCTCTAAGCTCTTCCAGGGCAGCTAACTCTGCCCTCCTCTGGTCTCCTACACCATCTGGATCCATAAGAATATCTGTGACTGCCCAAAGTGACTTGTGCCTCAGCTCAACAGGTAAATGGCACGGCTTGCCATATACGAGGCGAAAGGGAGATGTGCCCAATGGAGTCTTGAAAGACGTCCTATATGCCCACAAGACCGAGTCCAAAAGCTGTGACCAATCCTTTCGGTCAGGGCGGATGGCTTTCTGCAAGATAGTCTTGATCTCCCTATTTGACACCTCAGCTAGACCATTCGTCTGTGGATGGTAAGGTGTGGCAACACGATGGTCTATACTGAACTCGCTAGCAAGGGCCTTCACCTCGTCGTTGATGAAATGAGACCCCCCATCAGAAATCAGAACTCGTGGAACCCCGAATCGCGTGATGATATGCTTCCTCAAAAATCTGCAAACTGTCCTCGCATCAGCGGTTCGGGCGGGGATAGCCTCCACCCAACGACTCACATAATCAACGGCCAACAGAGTGTACTCAAATCCCTGACTCTTAGGGAATGGACCCATGAAATCGATGCCCCATGCGTCAAAAACCTCACAGAAGTGAATGGGATGCATCAGCATCATATCACGCTGTCCACAAGTGCCCATCCTCTGACAGTCAGTACACCTCTTCACGAACTCATTAGAGTCCTTGAAGAGGGTAGGCCACCACAAGCCGGATTGGAGCACTTTCTGTGCCGTTCTCCTCCCAGAATGATGTCCTCCTGCCTCAAGCTTGTGGCAGTAAGTGAGGACGCTATGGTGTTCCTCCTGAGGAATACACCGACGCCAGACGCTATCCCCTCCTTCGTGGTAAAGGATGGGATCCTCCCAGTGGTAGGACTTGGCCCTCGCAAGGAAGGTCTCAAGCCTCTGCCTGGGCCAATCCTGTGGGACTTTCCCAGCAACGAGAAAGTTCACAATATCGGCATACCACGGGAGTGAGGCGATAGCAAGGATCGCCTCATCTGGGAAGGTATCTCGAATGGGATCAATCTGCTCAGACTCCTCAGGCTGCTCTAAACGGGAGAGGTGATCCGCCACCACATTCTTGACTCCAGGCTTATCCTTGATCTCAATGTCGAACTCTTGGAGTAGAAGGATCCATCTAGTCAGTCTGGCCTTGGCATCCTTCTTTGCCATGAGGTACCTGATGGCGGTGTGATCTGTGTACAAAGTCACTCTAGATCCGATGATATACGATCTGAACTTATCCAGGGCAAACACTACGGCTAGCATCTCCTTCTCTGTGACCGTATAATTCCGCTGGGCGGAATCCAATGTGCGGCTAGCGTAGTGTATGGCAAACGGAACTCCATCCCTCCTCTGTCCCAGCACTGCCCCCATGGCAAAATCGGAGGCGTCCGTCATGATCTCAAATGGGAGAGACCAATCAGGCGGCTGGAGAACAGGAGCCTCAATTACGCACTGCTGGAGAGTCGCAAAGGACGAAAGACACTTGTCATCGACAAGGAACTCGGTGTCTTTCGTCAAGAGGTTAGTCAACGGTCGGGCAATCCTGCTGAAATCCTGAATAAATCTCCTATAAAATCCAACGTGCCCCAGGAATGACCGTAGCTGCCTCAAATTGGACGGCGGTGCGAGTTTTCTAATGACATCAACCTTGGCCGGATCAACCTCCATGCCCCTATTGGAGATGATGTGGCCAAGCACCATCCCTTGAGTCACCATGAAGTGACTCTTCTCCCAAGATAGAACCAAATGGAACTCAATACATCGCTGGAGTACTCGGTCTAGGCAGTCAAGACAGGAGTCGAATCCGTCGCCGTAGACCGAGAAATCGTCCATGAAGACCTCTAAACATTCCCCTACCATGTCCGAAAAGATCGACAGCATGCACCTCTGAAAAGTCGCAGGGGCATTGCATAGCCCAAATGGCATGCGTCGAAAGGCATATGTACCAAAGGGACAGGTAAAGGTGGTCTTCTCCTGATCCTCAGGAGCGATGGCCACCTGGTTGTAGCCCGAGTACCCATCCAGGAAGCAATAATGGCTCTTCCCTACCAGTCTCTCAATGATCTGGTCAATAAAAGGCAGGGGGAAATGGTCCTTCTTGGTGGCCTGGTTGAGTCTCCTGTACTCAACACAGACCCTCCAAGAGGTGGGTACTCGTGTAGCAATCTCCTCTCCCGACTCACTGATCACAGTCGTGATGCCCGTCTTCTTGGGCACCACATGCAAGGGGCTGACCCACTTGGAGTCAGAAATGGGATAAATAAAATCTGCACTCCACCATTTTGATATTTCCTTCATTACGACCTCTCTCAGGTTGGGGTTCAGTCGCCGCTGGAACTCACGCGACGGCTTTGCCCCCTCTCGAGATAGATATGGTGGGAGCACACTGATGGGCTAATCCCATGGAGATCTGCTACGCTCCATCCGATTGCCTTGCGGTTCTTTTCAAGAACCCCCATCAAACGGGATTCTTGCTCTCCAGTAAACTCGGCGGAGATGATGACTGGGTACATCTCTGGATCGCCCGCAAGGAATCGATACTTCAGCGAAGTAGGAAGCGGCTTCAGCTCTGGAATGCTGGGTGCTGGCAAATATGGCTGCGGAAGAAACTGAGTGAACGCTGCTAAATCTGCCAAATCTGCCTGGGAGAAAGAAAGTGAACTCTCGCTAACTGGATCTGGAGAAGGCTGCTCAACTGTGCTGTCTCTAATCTGCTCTGTATCTGCCTCCTCCTCATCTGTAGGCTCAGGTGGACTCAAGTCTGGCATCTGATCATCGCACTCTGCCCAATCAGACTCTGAATCCGAGGGATCTGCATCAAACGCGGTGGCATCAGTACCACCGTAACACAAGGTGGCCTCAGTACCACCATCACTGAAATCCGTGTCGCGATCAAGGACCGACTCTGCTGCCTCTATGGTATCCTGAACCAGGACTGTGCTCTCCAGACTCTCCTATGCTCCCATCTCGGCATCAGCTGTATCTGAATATGAGAGGATGGTCTGTGCTGCAGGATCTGCCCAAGCTGCCTCATCGTCTGTGATCACAAAATCACAGTCCTGGTGGATGTCTGGCTCTGCATCTGTCGGCTGCTCTGAATCGGTGCTGGCCTCTGAGCGTGCTCTCTCTAGCTCTGTAGTCCTCGACCGTCTCTATTTGTATACTCTCGCCCTCGACGCGAAAGTACACCTTCCCGCTATCATGATCAGTCACCGCCTTGGCTGTGGCCAAGAACGGACGACCAAGGATGATGGGGGTATCGGCCACCGAATCAGGGATCTCCATGTCCAACACTACGAAGTCCACGGGGAATTTCAGGCCCTGAATCGTGACGATAACGTCTCGTAATAACCCCTTCGGCCTCTTGACAGATCGATCAGCGAACTGAAGGATTGTCCTGCTCTGTCTAAGAGTGCCCAACTCGAAGCGGTCGAGAAGGGCTGCCGGAAGGAGGTTGATCGACGATCCGCTATCCAATAGAGTCCGGTCGAACCTCTGCTCACTAATCTGACATCTGACATACGGTGCCCCTGAATCCGGCCTCTTAGCCGGTAGACGGTTCTGGATCGCAAAACACGTGGCTTTCGTCAGCACATGGATCTCTGAAGTATGGTTCCTCCTCCTCCTCCTGACTATGGTCCTATCTCTCAAAGAACGCTGGAGAAGGGGGATGTGCTGCAAGGCCTCCTGGAGGGTCAGCTGGATGTGGAATCTATCGATCATGCTCTGACTGAACTCCTCCTGCTCTCTCTTTTTTGGATCATTTTCTTTTTTCTTCCCCTTCCCCATCTGAAGGGCTCTAGGGAAGGGGATCACAGGGTCTTTCGCAGATGAAGGACTAGGAAAAGTCCTAGACGGCTCGACAGCCGGATCCACACATACATCTAGCACCACAGTGGGACCAGGAGAAACTAAACCTTTTCCTTTATTCAAACCAGAGTTCTGAGATACATCAAGGCGAGGAAAGACAACATCTCTCTCCATACAAACACCGGTGGCCTCAGTACCACCTCTGGCTGGTTCTGCTGCTGCTGCTGCTGGTAGACGTCTCGCGGCATCAGTACCGCGGGCTGGCCCGGCTAAACGGGTGGCATCAGTACCACCTCCTCGAACTGGTGAAGCGGCGGCCTCAGTACCGCCGGTGAGATCAGCATCCTTGGTGGCATTAGTGCCACCATCATCATCTGGAGCGGCCTCAGTACCGCTCTCCTCCTCCTCATGTGGCGCCTCTGAAGTATCCTCGTGGTGAAGCTCAGATGAGGCGCCACCGCCTGCTGGGGTCCTACCGCTCCTAAGGGTGACAAAATCAGCATCAAATAGATCCGAAGATGTATCAACAAATGGGTCACTAGGAGTGGCAAACTCAGTGTGTACTACCTGCTCAGATTTCCTCTTGAGGTTGTTCGGGTTTGGCTCGATCTGTGCAGGGATAGCGGCCTTCCCTCTCACCAAGTCTCGCATCTCCTGGCAGAACTCGTCCATCTCCCGTCTAAAGGTAGCCTGCTGGTCCGTGAGGAGGCGGGCTATGTCATCCAAGGCGGGGCTCTCATGGGAGCCCGACGGGTAGCCTCTCTAGGGGTGAGGCTGCTGGAACTGCTGGTGGTGGTAAGAGGGGTATGAGGAAGGGTGCTGCTGCTGAACTGGGTGAGCCTGCTGCTCACGTCTCCACGACTGTCCCTGCTGCTGATAGGGACGAGGACCGAAGGATGATGGCTGGTGCTGCTGGTGTGCCGGGGGCTGCTGCTGCGACTGCTGGTGATCTCTCTGCTGGGAGTACTGCCCTCCCTGACCTGACGGCTGCTGCTGGGGCTGGGCACCACCACTCCCCCACCTGAATCCGGGATGGTCTCGTCGGATCCCAGGCTGAGGGCGGTCATACCAAATCCCGTTGACATCCGTCAACGGCTCTGCATCGTAGGGGGCTGGCGGGAGTACTGCCAGAGGCTGATCCGGCTGGTAGACCACCATCTGCATGTCTGGAGATGGTGGGGACTGGTAGGTAGGCTGCGGCTGCTGGTACGGCTCCGCCTGTACAAGGTGAACCTGTCTAGGCTGCTGTGAGGAGCTGGAGCGCTGGGACGAGCTGCTGCTGCTGCCGGTATCGCCTCGCGACAGAAGACGGGGCTGTGAAGCCGTCTGTGCCTCCTAGAGACACATGAGCTGGGTCTTCATGTCGCTCAGAACCTGTGCCATCTGTTCCATCTGAGTGATGCTCTGGCACTGCTTCTTCTCAATCAGCTCCATGCGGTCCAACTTCTCGCTGATAATACCCATGTCCGCAGCAGATGACTCTGCCTGTGCTGCTGCGACTGCGGACGAACTGGATGGACCTGCATCTACCCGTGCTATCCGCTGGTACTGCACGGGTCCTGGCTGCTGTGGCTGGGGTCTCTGAGTATACAACCTGGTCTGGGACATCACCATGTAGTTTTCGGCCATCTCCTCGTAGATGGCCCAGACCTGGTCGTGGTCCTTGGCAAAGTAGGACCCGCCGCAAGAAGCGTTCACCAGACCCTGAAGCTCTGGCGTCAACCCGCTGAAAAAGCTCTGAACTAAGTTCGGCTTGGAGATGTCGTGGTGCGGGCATCTGTCTAGGAGCTCTCGAAACCTCTCCCATGCCTCGTGAAACTTCTCGTTGGGGAACATGGAGAAGTTGCTGATCAGGGCCCTCGCTGCATTCGTCCGCCCAAGTGGATAGTACTTGTTCAAGTACTCGGTGCGGAGCTGCTCCCAGGTGTAGACAAACTTCCCCAAGTGTTTCAGCCAGGTGGCTGCTCTATCTGCCAGTGAAAAGGGGAAGGCTATCATCCGAATCGTGTCCTGATCCACGTGGCGATCATGGACAGTGCTGCAGATCATCAGGAACTCCTGGAGGTGGAGGTGGGGCTCCTCAGTGGCAAGTCCGTGGAAACGGGGCAGCAACTGCAAGGTGTTCGGGGGGAACTTGAAGTCCCCCACGATCGCTGGCACTACTACCCAATGATGCATGAGTGTCGATCCGGGGTTGTGCAACTCTCGCATCGGTCGTGGTGGTCCTCCTGCCGCGGCGCCTCCCGCTGCGGCGGCTGCTGCTGCTGCGGCTGCTGCGGCTCGTGCCTCTGCATCAGGTATCTCCTCAGGCTCGCTCTGCTGGTCTCGCTCTGCTCTGAGCCTCTCCAACTCTCGCCTCATCTCTATCATGAATGTCCCCTGATCACGTAACTGCTGCTGAACTGTCTCAAGTGATGCGATCAGGGTGGAGTTGATCGCCCCCTGGTCTAGTACAAAATGCTCGGGCTGACGGGGGTGATCATCTGAACTGCCGGCCATAGCGACGTCTGCAAAATCAAACGAGCCCAACTCAGGTGTTGTCAAATCTGTTAATCTCTCCTCGGGCTCATGTCTCTCAGTACCAAAAGAAAGGGGGTCAAGGGGGAACAGGGCGGAGTCGTACTCGGGCTCGGAGAGCTGGTCTCGGCTCTCGCGGGCCAACCTAGATGATCGGGTAGACGTGCCCGAAAGCGGTGCAGCCAGAGGCTGCCTAAGAGAGCGTCTACCCATCATCTTGATCTGACGAGTAGTGCGGATGAGATCTGGAGAAACTATGATCACAAAACAAACCCCCGGTTCACCAACGCGACGCGAGCTGAAGACCGTGAAAGTTCGGTCAAATTATCTTATCGATTTTATTAGGTGAACACACAAAATATCAGAGCGCTTACGTGACCTGTTAGGATATCCGATGCTAACCCAACCGACTGGCCCGCACGGAAGAGTCGGTAATCAGTCGGGACTAGCACCGGAGGGTTCTACCTAGGGTGCGGGTCACTCTCTCGCGCATCCAAACCATCCAATGAGGGGGTTGCTCTCCCCAAGACAAAATTATTAGGGTGAGCGTCTTTTAAGATCAATAGTGTTAACCAGTCCCAATTTTATGGTTTTTTTCTTTTTAATATTTTTCAAATATCAAACAAACGCCTAACGAATTTTTCGGTTCTCCTGATTATTTAATCCAAAACAGGAGGGAGAAGACGAAAAAGCCGATGCACGATGAAATCAATGATGCATGCAAAGTAAGGAAGGCGTACCTGACTCCAGCACTCTACATGCAATATGATCCGCGTATAAATGTAAAGGCAGGAAAGAAACTACCTATATGGTGTAGCGGTGAAAACCGAGTCCTAAACAGGCAATTTCTACTCGACAGAACCGTCTAGCTTAGTCACTCGCCCTCGATCCAAAGAGTCCGGTCTAGACCCACCCCTCCTCTTCTCAACAAGTCGAGTTCAGGAGTAGCGCTTGACAGGGCAGGCTCGCGGCGCGTAGGCTCTCAGGAAAGCGACTAAGCTATTTTTATTATTGATTTATTAGTAGGTCCAATTATCGTTCTATATGAGCAGGCAAATAATTAGGTGTGGGGATCCTACTAATTACAGCACAGTCAAGCAGAAAATCCTAAATCTAGGGGCTCGAGAAAAACCGCTAAAAACCGTAAAAGGCAGTAAAAAGAAAGAAAACAAAGCCGCGTAAAACCGTGAAAAACTCCTAAGGGTCCCCCGAGCACACCGGTGCTCGGCGAAACAGACCCGCTAGGTCAACCAAGTCCAAGTCCAGTCTGAGTCCCTGTATTATTACAACAATAATAGTCAAATACCCTAATCTAACCTCACCCACTCAACTCTCTCTCGCTCTCTCCTGCGGCTCCGTGCAGAAGGGAGCCGCCTCCGAGTCTCGCGGTTGCGTCGGCTTCTCGAAATCGGCCGCCTCGATCCTCGGGCCCTCGCAAGAAAAAGAGACAAGTGGTCAGTCCAAATTATTATCAGAGAATATCAGAAAAATATATCTACAAAAATCTATACAAAAAGCCGCGAAAATCAGAGCCGCGGAAGAACTCAAGAAAAACGACTACTAAGCCGTGCTCCGCGGCAACGGCGCCATTCTGAAGGCCCGCCAAGTGATCAAGGCAAAGGTGTCTAGATGGTCGTTGCGACCTAGATCACCTGGCTATGTCAATCAAGAAAAAAATCGAACCACTAAATAAATCAATCAAGCACGAAAAAGCGATCCTGCTATGTGATTAACCTGGTATAGCACCCAGGGTCGAACTCAAGGAGCACGGATTGGCCGAGAGGCCTACAAAGTAGTCAAAAAAATAAAATAAAAGAGGAAAATATTTTTAGTGGTTTTTAATTATTTTTATATTTTTTTTGGGTTTTTAATATAGAAAGAGAATAAGAAAAGCAAGGAAGAACACAATTCAACAAATTATTTCAAGCACCAAAAATCAACCAAAAATCAAAACAAAAATATTTTTTTATGTGTTTTATATTTTTTTATGTTTTTGGTGAATTTTTGATAATTTTCTGATGTGTATTTTATTTGCTAAAAATCAAACAGTGGCAAAAATAAAGGGTACTGTCCAGCCGAGCCAAAAAGCCCAAGATAAAATATCTAAGGGCCTCAAAATGGCCTGAAGGTAATTTTTCTGTAAAATAGAGGAAACAAGGAAAATTTAGGTACCGAGTTTATTGTTTTTGGATTTTTAATGTATTTATTAGAATTTTTATGGGTTTTTAAACGTTTTTAAGTTTTTAGTGGTTTTTAGCAATGGAAAATAGCCAAAATTGACTGAAAAATCAAACAAACTAAACTAACCAGTAGCTAATTTTTAGGGAATTTTTGAAGGAGTTTTTATATTTTTTTGTGATTTTTCAATCTGGACAGTGACGAAAATAGAGGTTTTTGAATTTTTAAAAATAGCAAACAAAATCAGAAATGTCCTCAAAAATCCGTGAAAATCCTACACCATGGCAGGAGCCATGTGTCAAATTCTCATTGGATTCGGAGGTGATTTGATATTTTATTCAAAAATAGAGATAGGGCACTGTGCATAGGGACCAAAGTGCAAATACCCACAGTTCTGGGGGTCCTGGTGCAAAATACCCAGCAAAACACGTGCCACGCGCGTGCCTGGGGCACTCAGGGACCTAAATGTAAGAAAAATAAGTCCAGAGGGCTTATTGGTAACACGTACCAAAAGTCCAGGGGCCTTAGTTGCAAATAACCCAAGATATCACGCACATACGAAAATAAACCATTCACAGGGGCATAAATGCAAATATAAAAAAGATTCCATTCCTTTAAGAACATCCAGAACTACAAGGGCATAGACTGCAAATACACCAAAATAACACGTGACGAAGCACGTGGCTCACAACAGGCAGGGGTATAGATGCAAATAAACTATAGTACGAGGTCCAGTATGCAAATTACCCTAAAACTACACAGCTGGTTTAAATATTTACAGGACTCAAACGAAATAGAACAAAGATAAGGGCCTAAGGGTAAATTACCCTTTATTAAGCGGGGTCGTCGGATGCGCTCCACGTGGCTGATCGGAAGGCAGGGACTGGTGGGCGCTCTAGATGACGTCTCCTCGGATATGACGGTGAGGGCTGCTCCGGATATGGACGGCCTGGATTAGAACTGGAGCGAGGGATGAAGATCGACGGCGCGGGAGGATGCTGGAAGAACAAGGCCCCGGCGAGCTTCGCCGGGCTCGTACGTGCACTGTGCTCCTCCTTGGAGCACTCTGAAGGTCGGAGAAGAATGCTGGAGTGCTCCCGCGTCGGATGCGATGCTCCGATGATCGGCCCGAGCTCGGAGGAGCTCAGGGGCGGTCGGCGGAGCTGGGTCTCCTGGCCTGAATAACCAAGCCCTCAGATGGGCTCGGTGGAACCGGCAAGATGGCTCAAACGACTCGCGGGTCGAGGGCAAATTGCCTCGACCCGGTTAGGCGATGTGAAGGTGGCTGGTGCGTCGGGGTGGCGGGCTCCGACGAAGGTGGTGGACGGAGGAGCCCGGTTCCCAGCTCCTGTGCGAGCTGGGTTGAGTGCGTGGGTGTAGAAGGTGCATCGGAGGGAGACGGTGATGGCGGTTGATTCCGATGATCGAGATAAGTGGTAGGGTGGTCGGAATCAAGGAACGATGGCGGAGCTGCGATTTGGGCGTAAACGGAAATCGAACGAAATAGCGGGGCTAAGTAGCTACCTGGGTAGTCGATGAGACTGGGGAAGAGCAGGGGGTGCTCCTGGTCGTCGCCTCGAGGGTCGTCTCGGCCCGAGGCTCGAAGCTCGCTCAGGTGGCGGAGCTGCGGCGGCTACGTCGCCGGATCAGTGGAATCCTCCTCCTCGCCTCGCTGCAACAGGTGAGGCGCTCGCTGTCACTCTCGCGGTCTCTCTGGAGCTCACAGGGAAGGAGGCGAATGGCCAAAGATGAAAGAATTAGGTCGCCGGCGCTGACTTTATATATGGTGCAGGGTTCGAGAAGATGGCGATCGGGCGAGTCAGGCGGAGCTCGGATCCAGCAAACCCACCCCGGGCGAGGGTCCTGGATGATCGGGCAGTAAACGGGGCCCGGGGTTAAGGGGAATGGCGGTCGGGTCAACCGTGAAGAATTTGGAGAAAACGGGTCGGGCGAGGAGGACCCGGTTCTGGTGGTCCTGGGGGGAGAGTTGACCGGGGGTCAACAATCCCCCGTGGACTAATCAGAGCCCGCCAAGCTTATTAATTTTAATTTATTTATTTGAGTTAGAAAATGACCGAATTTACAAAAACTTAAAACATGAAATATTTTTATTTTATTTTTTTCTATTTTTTGCGATTTTTAATTAATTTTTGGAATTAAAAATAAGGTATGTACATAGTAGGGTTAGATATAGGTATATATACAATATGTGGGATTTTGATTTTTGATTTTTAATTATTATTTTTATACACTTTTATCCTTATTTTATATTTTATTTATTTATAGAATAAAATAAGGAATAAAAAGGTATTTTTATTTTATTTTTATTATTTATGTACATAGGTAAAATAAATAGATATATACATCTATATACATGGTATATGTACAATGTATTTTTGTATTTTTAATTTTTCTATTTTTATGTTGTTTTGATTTTAATTGTTTTTATTTTATTTATCTATGATATATAACATAGAATATTAACAAGAATTACAAAAATTACTTTTTATTTATTTACACAGCTAAATAAATATATAAGTGTGGTATATGTTCATGATGAAAGGAGGTATTTTTGGTCTTTTTGCTTTTTAACTTTTTATTTTGTTTTTATATTTTATAGATATATATACAAATATTCACAAGCATATTTTTGAGTGAGGAAAAACATTTTTATTTATTTACATAGATATATACACAAGAGCCCCTATCTCCCTCTACTTTGGCTTTTATGCGGTCAGGCCCATGCTGAGCCCTCCCTTGGGTTAGGTTGCTCAATATTTATTCTAAATATTTCCCTCTTTTTCTTTTTAATCTTTATTCTTTTATTTTTGCACAAAAACATGCTAATTATAGGTTTTTTACACAATGCATGCTTTTGGTAATTATTCCTATTTACATATAGCTACATGCATTTGCAAAGGTTTTTGTAGCTAAAATATAAGAATAAAGAGTGATGAATGGGTATTCATCATTGCCTCAATACCACCCTCAGCATCTGGACTCGCGGCATCAGTGTCGCGCTCTGGCTCAGCAACTGTAATGGTGGCATCAGTACCACCTCCTCCAACTGGTGAAGCGACGACCTCAATATCGTCGGTTGGATCAACATCCTTAGTGGTATCAGTACCACCATCATCATCTCTAGCGACATCAGCACCGCTCTCCTCCTCGCCTGGCGATCCTGAAGTGGTGTGGGATCGTCGCTCAAACGAGGCGCAGCCTGTTGGCATCCTACCGCTCCTAAGTGTAACAAAGTCAGCATCAAACATATACGTAGTCATATCACCAAGTGAAGCACTAGGAGTGGTAATCTTAGTGAATTCTACCTGATCAGACTTCCGATTGAGGTTGTTCAGGTTCGGCTCAATCTGGACAGGGATGGTGGCCTTACCTCTCACAATCTCCTGCATTTCCTGGCGGAATTCATCCATCTCCCGTCTAAAAGTATCTTGTTGCTCGGTCATGAGGCGGGCTAGATCATCCAAGGCGGGGTTCTCATAGGTCGGCCTATGAGAATCTAACGGGTGGCCTCGCTGGTAGTAAGGCTGCTGCTGCTAGTGAGGGTGAGACGGGTACTGCTGATGATACTGCTGTTGAGGCTGCTCACGCCTCCAAGACTATCCCTGCTGATAGGGACGAGGACCATACTGCTGGTGCTGGGATGGCTGTTGCTGCTGGTGTACTAGGGGTTGGGGATACTGGTGCTGCTCACACTGCTGGCCGTACTGGCCACCCTGAACTGGAGGTTGCTGTTGGGAACTGGTGCCTCTGACCGACCAGCGAAATCTAGGATGGTTTCGTCGGATACCGGGCTGGGGTCAGTCATACCAAATCCCATTGACATCCATCAACGGCTCCTGCTCGTAGGGGGTGGGGGAAGTACTGCCAGGGGCTGATCCGGCTGGTAGACCACCATCTGAGTGTCCTGGGATGGTGGTGGCTGGTAAAACTGCGGTGGCTATTGGTATGACTCCGCTTGTACAAGGTGAACCTGTCTAGGCTGACTGGAGTGCTGGGACGAGCTACCACTGCTGCTCGGATCTCCTCGTGACCTGAGACGGGGTTGAGAAGTTGTCTGTGCCTCTTGGAGACACATGAGTTGTGTCTTCAGGTCACTCAGCGTCTGTGCCATCTGATCCATCTATGTGATGCCCTGGCACTGCTTCTTCTCGATCAACTCGATCTGGTCTAGCTTCTCATTGATAATGCCCATGTCTGCGGCTGTAGACTCTGCCTGTACGGCTGTCGCAGATGAAATGGAAGGACCGACATCGACCCGTGCTATCCTCTGAAATTGCACGGCCTGTGGTTGGGGACGTCCCTGAGTGTAAAGGTGGGTCTGGGACATCACGGTGTAGTTCTCGGCCATCTCCTCATAGATAGTCCAGACCGGATCCTCATCCTTGACGAAGTAAGAACCGCCGCAAGAAGCATTCGCTAGGCCCTGCAGCTCTGGTGTCAGTCCGCAAAAGTGATATCATGGTGTAGGCATTTGTCGGTCATCTCTCTGAACCTCTCCCATGCCTCGTGAAACTGTCCCTTGGGGAGCATGAAGAAGTTGCTGATCAGGGCCCTCGCTGCATTGGTCTGCCCGAGTGAATAGTACTTGTTCAAGTACTCAGTGTGGAGCTGCTCTCAAGTGTACATAAATCTCCCCAAATGCTTCAGCCAGTTGGCTGCTCTGTCAACAAGGGAGAAGGGGAAGACAATCATGCGGATAGTGTCCTCTTCCACCTGCCGATCGTAGACGGTGCTGCAGATCATCTCAAACTCCTGGAGATGCAGATGGGGCTCCTCAGTGGAGAGTCTGTGGAAGCGGGGAAGAAGCTGAAGTGTCTGTGGGGGGAACTTGAAGTCCCCCACGATCGTCGGAATTACGATCCACCGGTGTGTAAGTGTCGATCCGGGGTTGTGCAACTCCCGCATCGGTCTGGTTGCTGCTGCGGCTGGACTGGCTCCTCTGGCTGATCTGGGTCCCTCTCTCCCGCGGCTCTCGGCTGATCTCGTGTTGTCCTCATCCTCTCCACCTCATTTCCACCATGAAGGCTCCCTGATCCCGTATATGGCGAAGCGTCGTCTGGAGGGAAGCCAATAAGGTGTTGTTGATCGCACCCTGGTCCAATACGTATGCCGTCCTCTCTGGTCGCTGACCCTCAGTGCGCTCCTCACTGCTGGACATGGTCCCTGCAAAGGCAAAAGACCCAAACTCAGGTGCCGATAAATCATCTGTCTACTATCTCTGATCTGGCTGCGGTACTAGTATCTCAGAATCAGTAGTAGAAGGGTGATCAAGGGGGAACAGGGCGGAATCAAACTCGGGTTCGGAGAGCGGGTCTCGGCTCTCACGAACCAACCTAGATGAATGGGCTGGAGTGCTCAAAAGCGGGGCAGCCATAGGCTGCCTAAGAGACCTCCTACCCATCATCTTGATCTGGCGAGTCAGGCGGATGAGATCTGGAAAACACACAAGATGAGAAAACAAACCCCCGATTTCACCTACGCAACACAAAGTTGAAGACCGTAAAGGTTCGATCAATTATCTTGTCAATTTTTATTTAGGTGATCATGTCAGGCTATCAGAGCGGTTACACGAGCTGATGGGAATCAAATCCTCCCAACAGACCGTCCCGTATAAAAGGCTGGTAGTCTGATCGAAGATCGGATATGGATCTAGCCTAGTATGCGGGTCGTTCTCTCGTTCATCCAAACCAAACAAGGAGGGGGTTGCTCTCTCCAAGACAGATTTTTAGATGAAGTGTCTTTTAAGTTCAAGTGTATTTAACAGTCCCAATTTTATAGTTTTCTTTTTATGTATTTTTCAATGCAAACAACGTCTAACGAATTTTTTGGTTCTCCTGATTATTTAAGTTCAAAAATAGGGGGAGAAGATGAAAAAGCCGATGCGTAAAGAAATCAATGATGCATGCAGAGTAAGAGATGCGTACCTAACTCCAGCAGTTTACATGTAGAGTGATCCGCGCATAAACGTAAAGACGGAAGGAAACTACCTATATGGTGTACGAGAAACTGACCTTAGACAGAGCAATTTCTACACGATAAGAACAGTTGCCGGGTACTCAAACCTAAGTCCGGAGTCCTATCTTGAGAGCCACTCGGTGTTCGCCACAACGGATCCTGCACGCGTTGGATATGACTCTTCAAGGCACGTGGACTAGAGTCTAAGTAATCTGGCTTTTTCTTCTGAGTTAATTAATTAGGTCCAATTATGGTCTAATAAGAACAGGTAGATAATTAGGGATTGGATCATAATCAATTACGTCACAATCAGAAGAAAATCCTAAGCTAAGGCCAAAACCGCGTAAATCAAACAGGCAGTTATAATAAAATGCGAGAAAAACTGAAAACCAACAAAAAACGCGGTGAGGTCCCCCGAGCACACCGGTGCTCGCCGAAACAAACCCCGGTAGTCACTGATAAAGTCCAAGTGTTTGAGTCATGTATTATTACAATAATAATCTGCTGAAAATAAAACTACACTACACTACGACAATTCTACGGTTATTTTGGCTATTCCGCGGCTCCCGCACTCCTGTTCGGCTCCTCGTGCTCTCTTACAGCTCTATGCAGGAAAGAGTCGCCTCCGACTCCCGCGGTTGCTTCGGCTTCCGAAAAAGCCGCCTCGGTCCTCGGAACATCACAAGAAATCAAACAAGAATGTATCAGACATAATTATTATAAAAATATGCAAATAAATAAGAGAGAATATATATATACAACTATGAACAAAAAATCGTGAAAAAGAAAACTGCGAAAAATAAAAAACGAATACTAAGTTGTGCTCCCCGGCAACGGTGCCATTCTGATGAGCCGAAAGATCCCCCGAAATCTGAGTAAGGGTAAAATCAATCTAGGGTCGTCGTGACCTGGATCTCAGAGATCGGACTCAACAAGAGAATTAGACACCAAAATGAATAATCAGTCAAAAAGTCGAATAGTGGTCTCGTTATTTATTTAACCTGGTGTAGCGATCAGGGTCGAACTCAAGGAGCACAGGTTGGCCAAGTGGCCTACGACGTAGTCAGAAAATGAATAAAATAAGAAAATGTATTTTTGGTGAATTTTATGTATATTTAAGATTTATTGGTATTTTTAATTATAAAGAAAACAAGGGAACAGCAAGAAAAAGGCACAATCAATAAATTATTAAACACCACAAAACAACTCCAAAAATTGCAATATAAATATTTTGGAGTTTTATATTTTTTAGATGTTTTTGGTAATTTTCTTAGAACTTTATGATTTTTAGTTGATTTTCTAAAAATATAAAAAAGGTAAAAACAGTGAACTAATGTGCAGCCAGATTTGAAAGGCTAATTGAAAATATATAATTAGCCTCTAAAAATCTGGAGATAATTTTTATGAAAACTAGAAATGAACTACAGGAACAAAAATTGCATTTTTTAATTTTTATGGATTTTTAATGATTTTTATAAGATTTTTAGGGGTTTTTCAATTTTTAGGTGTTTTATATATCCAAATGGAATGAAAATTGGTATGAAGCAAGTAAACAACAAAACAAACAATGCCTAAGTTTTTGTAATTTTTAGATGAGCTTTTGTATTTTTAGTGGATTGTATAATTCAAATAGTGACAAAAATAAGGGTTTTTAAATTTTTAAAAATAACAAACAGTAATAAAAATGTCCCAAAAAATTAATAAAATTTTTACACAGTGGCAGGAGCCACGTGTCCAAATTTCACCAAATTTGGAGTTGATTTGATATTTTATTCACTCACAAAACAAGGCACAGCACACAGGGATCAAAGTGCAAAGAAACTAAGTTCTAGGGGCTTAAATAAAACACGTACGGAAACTGTAGGGGTTCAATGTAAATTTCGCATCAAATCCAGCACATGTTCCAATTCAGTATGCGCAGGAGCATAAACGCAATTATCCAAAAAAACTTCAATCCATAACAGACAGAAAACCCAAGCCCTTACATGCAATTAACCCACAAAACTCATGTGTCGAAGCACGTGTTCCACACTCACAGGGACTAAATCATAAATACGAGGAAGTATAAGGTTCTCAGTGCAAATTAACCAAAATAAAAACAACTACACTTAATATTTACAGGATTAAACTATAAATGCAAAAAGAACATGGGCCTAAGTGACATTACCCCATTATTATTATCCACGGCTGAAGGGGGTCCACGTATAAGATCCGACGGCTCTGGTGCACGGGTACCCCTTCGATGATCGACGCTCCAGATGAGATCCCGAGCTCGATCCAACGGCTGAAAGCTCCCCAAGCACGAACTACGACGATTAAAGCAGGTGCGGGGACTCTATCCAACGGCGGAGGAAGGTCCTCAAAGAACAAGCCATCGGTGACTTTCTTCGAGCCAATGCGCGCGATCAGGACCTCCTCCGATGCTGCTCTGAGAGGGGAAACGAAGCCCGAAGTCGTCCGCAGCTACTGACGGTCTCCGATGAAGCCAAGGACGCCCGAGGCGCCTCGACGGCGTGAAGCTCCTGGAGTTCATGTGCCTGAGTGGTTGGACCTCCAGATGAGGTCCATCTTCGATTCGACCTGCACAGGAAGAAAGTTGGGTCAAGGAAAAAGTGCCTCGACCCGGTTATGGGTGGAATGGGTGATCGTGTGGGGCGGAGCGTGGGTCTCCGGAGAGGCGACGGCGGAGGAGACCTAAGTCTTGGTTCTGGGGCGAACCAAGATGATCGGAGGGGCGAAGAAGGTGGGGCGAAGTCTCATGAAGGTGTTGGTATGGTCGGAGGGGGAAACAATCGATCGGAGCGTAGTGACTCAACCGGCGGAGGCCGGCGACGCAAAACCTAAGAATCAAGATTAAAGATAATATAAGGGATATCGAGGCTACCTGATGATTGGATGTGTCTAGGCTCGAGATAATGAATCTCCTACGGTCTTCGCCTCGATGGAGCGACGCCTCCAGAGGCTCAGGCTTCGCCGGTGGCGGAGCTCGACGATGATGGTCGCCGGACCTGGGGTACACACCTCCAATCACTCTCTGCAACACCCTCCGCGCTCGCTGTCACTTGAGGAAGAAGATGGAGGTCACGGGGATCAAAGATGGTGGCTGAAGGTGCGTCAAATGGCGGAAGAAGGCGAAGCTTTATACTGGTAGGGGTCCGGGAAGATGGGAGTCAGGTGCGCAATCCAGAGCTCGGACCCCTAGTATGATGGTCGGGCGTGGATCAGGGATGTATCGTGTATAATCGGGGCCGAGGGTTTGAGGAGATAATGATCGGATCAGTGCGGGATAATTCGGTGAAAACGGGTCGGCACAAGGATCCGCCTAGAAGTGGTCCAGGGGTGAGAGTTGACCGGGGGTCAACAATCCCCCATGGACCAATCAGATTATTTCTTTTATTAATTCTTTGTAAATTCATTTTAAAATAGTAAATGATTTTATTTCGAAAAATTGTTTACATGAAAAATGTTTATTATCAAAGTATTTTTTGTAATTTTTATTTATTTTTTTGAAAAATAAATTAATGTATATACATAGTTTGATATTATATACAGGTATATGTACCTATGTATTTTTTATATTTATTTTTAATTATTTATTTTTATACAATTATCCCTATTTTATATTTTATTTATTTATAACATAAAATTTGGGATATTAAATAATTTTTATTATGTATTGACAAGGGTAAACTAAATAAGTCTATATACATATTTACATGGTATATGTACACCGAGGAGAGAGAAATTATTTATTTTTGTTTTATTTTATTTTATCCCATTTTTATTTTATTTTTATAAATATATCTAAAATATGGAAAACACCTATATATTTTTATTTTTGGAAAATAAAATATATATACTAAGAGGGGGATTTATACAATGATGAATGGCCCTATCTCTCTATACTCATTTTATTTTACGGTCAGGCCCATATTGAGCCATCCCTTGGGTTTGGATCACTCAATATTTATTCTAAATATTTCTCTCTTTTTCTTTATTTCTTTATTCCTTTATTTTTATGCAAAAACATGCTAATTATAGTTATTTACATGAAGCATGCATTTTGACAATTTATTGTATTTACAAGTAATTACATGGTATTTTGCCAAGATTTCTAGCTAAAATAAAGGAATAAAGAGTGATGAATGGGGATTCATCATCTACCAAGGTCAACACAGAGAACGATGAATCTTAGTTGCGTGGTTTTAAATTAAATTAAATAATTAATTAGTGCTTGATTAATTTCTATGTTAAGACAATATACAATGTAATGATGAAGACGCTATGCAAAGAAAATAAACAGAAACACTAATTCGGCTCAGGATCTGTTATTTTTCACGATTTAAATCATCAATTAATAAGTCAATTAATGCTTAAAAGCACATTACAAATCAAAAGAAATTGTGTCCGGGAATATTTATCAAAATAACTCCAGAAGCAGGCAGAAGGAAAATAGTTCTAAGAGACAATCCTGCAAATTACTGGGATAAGACAAATGATTCTAATGATAAGTCATTATTCTCTTAATAAAATTGATCATGGAAAAGAACGAGAGATCAATATCTATCCTTCATGAGAACACCCCTGCAGAAATGATTCATCAATTTATCCATGAGAGTATGATATGTCAAAATTCAACCTACAAGAGTCAACAGACATCCTCAAATAATAATTATCAATAACATCCTCAGGTATGTTCACAACAAAATGCTTATAAAATGATGCAATGTATGACGCATTCATTTTATTTGATTTTTCAATGCAATTATAAGATGATGAATATCATAATGCATGAATAAATGCAAGGGACATGTATGTAAAATAATATTTACAAATATGCCCTAGAGAATATGAGCATAAATTACGATTCAAATTCAGAGATCAAATTGAGCATAAAAATCAAGAGCAAGCATCTATTAATGGTAAATATTTATATATCAAGAGACACTATATAACATCAAAATTCATCATATTTCATTTAGTGTCAAATCAAGAAATTAAATATGTCAATAGATGGATAATGAAAAGATCTTCAAAATGATACTAAAATCATGCAATTTGGATTAAAGATGCTCAAGATATGCTCAAAACAGTGCTAGGGAATAAATGTAAGAAAATTACTAGAAAAATAAAGATAAATATTGCAAATAGGTCCCTGGAAGGACCCATATGCAAATACCAAAACCTGATGGGGCTTTCTTGTAAATTCTCCATAAGGCGTAAGGGTATTTCTGTAATTTCAAATAACTGGTAGGTCCTCCATCTAATTTACCCCAGGCGTGCATGGGAGGCACGTGCTTGGGGACCTGGATGCAATTTTAGCAAACCAACGGGCGTTTTCTACAAATTGCACAGCTTCTCACGTGTGGGGCACGCGGGGCTAGGCTCGATGGAGAGGAATCTTCTCCCAGGTGCTTCGATGATTGGCTTGGATCTCCAAGCCTGCAGGTTTGGCGAAGAGGCTCGGAATGCATCTGAGTCGTCCGATCTAGATGATCAGACGGTAACTGTAGCTTCTTGCTCCGCCCTTCCCACCGAAGAGGGCTACACCAGCGAATGTCCTGGAGCTCCGCCTCACTCCCAGATCTCCTCCAAAGATCGGAGGTAGATGTTAACATGCGGGATAAGGATCTGGAATCACGATGGAGGTGTAGCGACGACTAGAGAGGTGGGGCGGTGGGGCATCGTCGGAGGAGAGGAGTATGATCGGAGTTGTTATGTGAACTCTGACCATTAAAGGAGACGAGCACCTACAAATGTTAGTAATAGTCGAAGCAGTGTGTGCATGGGCTTGTGAGGTGAGTGGAAGGTCCTGGTTGGAAGGAGGCAAGGCCCTGGAGGAATTCTTCTCAGATGAGGAGAAGAAACAGGGGATGATCGTGGTGGAGGTTGCGGAGAAGGAAAAAGGATGAGTGGAGTGTTGGCAAGCATGACGGTGATATGGCGGAGATAAATGAATAGTCTGGGGGAAGTATGTGTGTATCGTGTACGGCAAAAAAATTAGAAGAAAAATGATGAAAAATTAAGGGAGGGGTACATGGATGGAGTGAGGAGGAAGAGGGGGAAGAGGAGAGGCTTTTTTTGAGCGACGAACGCCGCTCCAATTGTCGCACGACCCACACAACGATGGCAGGGTGTTTAGCAGTGCTTGGGGTGCCCGCTACATGGAGAGAGGGCCATGGATCACACCAGGAGCTTGCATCCATCGTCACCTCGACAAATCACTTTCTAGTGTCACTGGAGGGCGAAGGGAGCTAGGTCGGAGCCCCTTGGTTGGTGGATGAGGGTAGAATGCTGCAGAGGGAGGTATTTATAGGCAGAGGAGATGGAGGGTTGCAGGTGGTGATGGTAAGCTTTTGAACGGCCAATTGAAGGCCAGTGAAGCTCGAAAGTGGTGGAAGGAGGGCGCGCGAGGATGAGGGAGGTAATGGCAATACGGGGCGGCCATTAGGATGAGGAGGGGTGTACTGATGGAGACACAAAAATGGAAAAGGGTTGGCTTGAGAGCGAGGTGTAACATACGGAGGAGGGGGCATTGGTGAAGAACAATGAAGGATGATCGTTGGATCTTTCGATCCAATGGTCCAGATGGAAGCACTGATGGAGGGTGTGGATCTGATCATTAGATGAGATCGAGCAGTTTAGGAGGGGACGTGTGGCGTGTGGAGGCATCGAGGTGGTGTTCATTGGATCATAAAATCCAATGGTTATGATTGGAGTGCGAAGCAACGAGGGGGATCTGATTAAGGATTTGATCAAGCAGCAGGAGGCAATGCGCGAGGGAGCGGTTGGGTCTGATTAGAGGTTCGATCCTATGGTGGAGAGAGAAGGTGGAAGTGGACGGCCAAATGGAAAGGTGTAAACGATCTGATGGTAGAAAATAGAGGGATGAAGTGGAGCAAGAAGAGTCGTTGGATGGAGGAACATCGTGCGATCTAGGTGAGAGTAGACGAGAGTGGCTCGGATCTCATCAGAAGAATGTGATTCAATGCCTGAGGATGATCTAGAGAAGGACGGTGGAGATAGAGGTGGGGGAGTCTTGATCCAAGGGCTAGGAAGGAGGTAGGGTGGTGCAAGGATATGTGGCCACGCGGGCGGCCCCAAGGGCGCCACGTGGCCGCTCTAAAAAATTCAGAAAATACAAAAACAAATATAATTCCAAAAGAAATAAAAGTAAAATTAGGAAAAATTCAAAATATGAAAGTCATAGATCTCGTTGAGATCTACAGGTTTCATGTTAGACAAAAAGTCAAAAGAGGTCATTTGTATAAAAGTATATTTTGGGGAGTGTTTTTAAGAGATAAAAACAATACCATTTTGGTTTTGAGATTTTTTGTAATTTTAATTTCTTTTAAAGGTCAAAATAATTATAGACAATTAATTAACCTAATTTTATGGGTTTTAATAAAATAGAAAAACAAAGAAAATGGTTAGTAATTGAATATAATAAATGTAGATTAGCAAATATAAGTTAATTATACACACATATATATTCATTCTTAAATATACGGAATTGATGAAGATTTCTCAGGAAGTTCTTATTAATCGAGGACAAAAATAGAGAATTATGATGATCCAATAGGGATTCATCACATATCTAGTGCGAAAAGAGAACTTAAGCATGTATGTGTCATTAACCCTTAATTGAGATAACCCGATCATAGGTTAATATTTGAGAATACAGCAGCGTCCTGCAACTGATCGAAAAGATGGTCTATTCATGGGAGTAGATAACGATTCTTTACCGTCCTCTTATTCAATTGTCTATAATCGATGCACAATCACATAGATCCATCCTTCTTATTTATAAAGAGAACCAGTTCTCCCTAAGGTGATGTACTACGATGGATAAATCCTTTTTCCAACAACTCATGCAATTGACCTTGAGCTCCATGAGTTCGACTGGTGCCATTCGATATCGAAAGATGGAGATCGGTTGTGTATCGGGTATTAAAGTGATATCGAACTCAATCTCCCTCTTTGGTGGTAGTCCTGGTAACTCCTCCGTAAATACGTCAGGAAAATCCCATGAAACTATGACATCTTCAATCATACGATCTTGGGCAGGTGACTTCACAACATACGTGAGAAAACCCATGCAACCCTGATTGAGAAACTATTGGGCCTTTAACGCAGATACATACAAGACCTCACTATCTATGGTATGCCCATCGAACTGAAAGACAGGTATGCTGAGAGATGGAAAACTGTCATCTTCTCAAAGAAATCAAGACACACATAGTACCATTCGAGCCAATCCATATCATGTATAACATCAAAATCTTTTAATTGAATAAGTAAAAGATATGCGAGCATCAGGTGACTGTCGATCTGCACTGCTACATCCTCAACTGCTTGACCTACTATGAATAGTTGACTCCCTAGACCCTTTATATAATAAGGGAAGGAAACACAGACTGCGCTTTATCTAATTTAGATACTAATCATTGCACTAGAAAAGAGTGTGTGGCTCATGAATCAAGCAATGCATGTAAAGATATGTTGTGCACTGAAATCATACCTCGTACTATGACTCCTGAGCCGTAGGCTTGCTCATGTGTGATTGCATTCAACTATCATTGAGACTGTCGTGGGATGTTAGAATCTGCAATAGTGAAGGTTGGTCATTGTGGAAGATGTTGAAAAGCTCAACCTCTATGACGGGATGTTGATCCATGTGACTGCCCAGATGAGAAAGTTGGTCGTACACTAGGTTGAGGACCGCATGAGTTGCTGACAAGTAAATGACACTTGGAATGACCCGGTTGCTGGCAGTGGAAACATCGACGATCTCCTGCCTAAGAAAGCGAGCCTCCAAAGACAAGGCCCACACCTCATGTTTTATGGCTTTGGGTGTATGTAAGAGAGAAGAAAGAAGTAGTACCACGGCTAGCCAGACATTGCCCCAAAGTAGGTGTGAGGGGAAATATGCTAATTGTGGGAGTTTCCTCCATTGTGTGGAAACGTCGCTCTCTACGGGATCTGTAGAAATCTTGACGAGTGGATCTCCCTGACTGTTGCAACTGGAATTTTGATGGGCCTCCCTGAAGAAGACTTTGAGTTTCCTCCATCTTGGTAGCCTTAGCAACTACCTCCTTGATGGAAGTGAAATCTATTGTGGACAACTGGTGTTGCACATCATCACGTAAATCATAAATAAACTTCTAGGGTCTGTTTGGTTGCTGGGTTGGGTTGGGTTGGGGTACCCCTGTGAATAGTAAATTGTACCCCTGTGAATAGTAAACTATGAGGAGGATTGAGAGGGTTGGAAGGAGGGATACACCAGTGTACCACAATCCAGCCCAGCAACCAAACATGCCCCTATAGATTCTCCTCGGGAAAATCAATAGTTGCTACTGAGTGGTAGGATAACTCAATGTAGTAGATAAGATATTTTTGGACTGTCATCAACCCCTGTTTCATCTCAGAAAACAACCTCCTTCGATCTTCCACCCAATGATCAGGGTAGAACTGGTCACGAAACTCGTCAAGAAATGTGTCCCATGTGATGGGATCCGCTAGATGTTTCTTACTGTGTACCACAAATGCTCAGCATAGCGTGCTAGTGAAAACTCAACAAATGTAAGCCAAGACTCTTCAAGTTCATGGATCATCCTTAATACCTTAGATATGTGATCCATCTACAACTCAGCCTCATCTGATGTGCATGTGCCAAAGAATTAGGCACCTTGGACCTTTGATATGTCGCGTAGATTGTCTGATGATCCTGTGGTCCTTTCGGGCTCAGAGACACCGAAGGATTGTCCTCTTCCTCGCGAGAGGTATGATACGAGGAGTCATCATTCTGAAAGAGCCTCTATTCCAATTCTTCTTGGTGTAGCTGCGTCATCTGCACAACATGTACTAGTAAAGCCAACTGTTGTACAATATAAGGGTCAACACAAGGTGACATGATTATCTGCGAGAATCATTATTAGAAATTATTTCTATGCTTATAGAGACAATGGACACATTAAAACAAGACTTGAATTATTCTCCTTAAACTAATGTCAAAGTCAGAAAACCTTGTCACTATATTTATATTTCAAATCTCATGGATAATCTAACAAGCAAAAGAAGGAATGGAGTATCAGCCTCTGATACCATCTGTAACGCCCCTCCTCTCCGGCTATCGAGACCGACACAACGGGGGTGTCGAACTTACGATCCAAGTACGCCCATTTTGCATGGAGTCCATAACGTTTTCTAATACAAATGATATGTGGAAGAGAAATAGAATCTCATGGATTTATATCGAGATACATATCAAACTATATGGTCCTTATTTTATATAGTTACATGATATCTACGAATTTGAAAATTATCGTGAAGGTGAGATGCGTATCAATGATTTTTTTTATGGAAAGGTGTCAACCAGTATACTTATTAATCAACTTTTAAATCAATACAATGATAACAACAACTCCCAAGACTATGAATATGAGTATGTGAATTTCGATTTCATCAAGGATCAAGGAAACCACGTCAATGACATCTTCATGTGATTAGAAATTCTCACTATAATCTTCTTCAGATGTATAGGATAAAAAATATGACAACATAAACATAAAATCATAAACACTATCGAAAAAGAAGAGGAATAATATCCAACCATATTTATCTCATGAAAAATAAAAGTCCTTGAGCTCGACATCGTTGATCAAGCACATTGGTACAATAGAATCATATGAAACCAACATCAAGGGTACAGGACATCGTTACCTTCGAGATGTTTCCTTGGAATCTCCTATCGCGCAGAAACAATGCTTTCGTCACTCAATCGCAATGTGAATATGTGCAAGATGGTGGCCTCAAACTCTCCTACATGACGGTGGTCGCGGATCTCGATCGGAGCACTTTCTCTGACATCGACAGCGACCCTCCGACAACTAATCTGGCCAAGGTGGTGGTGCTAAGGAGGGAGAAGGA
The DNA here is from genome assembly GCA_037367405.1 of Ottelia alismoides. Classification (NCBI taxonomy): domain Eukaryota; kingdom Viridiplantae; phylum Streptophyta; class Magnoliopsida; order Alismatales; family Hydrocharitaceae; genus Ottelia; species Ottelia alismoides. The sequence continues at coordinate 105,495 of JAZKJV010008093.1, read as the reverse complement.
TGGTGGCAACTAGTTTTTTGAGAGAGAGCATTGTATCATATCCTATTTATAGAAGGAGACATGAAAACGAATCCAAATTCGGATCCGGATCCATATATTGATCTCGATCATCTAACTTAAAATATCAATATTTTGGGTTAGGAGAGTCAGAATTTGATGTTCTTGAGCTCGTTGGAAAGATCTCGATGAGTTCTACGAAATGATCTAGTCATTTAATTTTTTGTAGATGTCAAAAATACTTTATAATTTAGGACAAAAAGTATGGTGTTTCATAGCTATATTTACATGTATTTAGGTAAGGTTTTAAATGTAAAATAAAGGAATAAAGATGCATTATTGAGTATTCATCACTATCCATCTTCCAAGGATGATGTTTTGAATTGGTTAGCATCGGCTTTCGACGATGACTTGAAAGGTTTTCGAAAAGAGGTAACTAGGAAAAATTTCCTTGTTTGTATAAGATGGGCATAATGGACGGTCGTGAGAGAGAGAGATTGTTTTCTAGCATGTCATTTCCAATAGATGGTAGGATTTCTATATTAATTGGACAATTCACGGCAAGGAGCTATGAGAGTCCTCATATCTCTAATGAATGAAGAACCACCTTTCATTTATAATGCACTATTAATCAACTAGACTTAAAAAATGAAGTTCTCCATCGTGATGAAGATCTAGTTGAGCTGATAGGGGAATGCGGTAAGTCCTTCGTATTTCTTAAAGACGTGGAAGAACCTATAGTCCGAGAAAAATAAAATGTCTCGATTGAAGTTCTTATTAGAATTATTTAGAATAAAAGCGAGACGCAAGGTGTCTTTGTTTTGCATGACCGATGTTCTCGCCTTTATAATGCAGCTTTTGGCTGCGAAGAAGATATCATTTCATTTTTTTCGAGATATGGATACTAATAATATTCGGTATTTTTTTTTTCGAATACGAATATGATTTCCGTATATCTAATCCATGTGAGCATATAGTATAGACATTTAGTAGTGTGTAGACATGTATCCTAATTTGTTACAAGTTTACATGCAATGTGTTGCATTTTGAAGTCATTTTAAAATGCATGAAGAAAGATATGTTTCTTTATACTATTTGATTATTTGTTAGCATATATCTTTATGATATTTTAATTTAATTATCTTTGTAGTTTGTGCAGATTGTAATTTAATAATCTATTAATTTTAATTTTACAAAAATATTTCTTTTAAATCTACGTGCTACAAGATATTTATTATCAATAGGATAGTTTGTATGCACTTATTAAATATTCGTATCTTCATTACGCCTATTTTTCCATATCAATATTCTTATCTAAGGATTTATATATGATTTGTGATTTTCAATATCTATAAAAAAAAATCTATTTCCACATCTTTGTCTAGGTCATATATAAAATGGATAAAGTTATAATAACATCTATATTAATTATATCCGTCTATGGAGATCTCAATAATCACGACGTGCATAATTTTAAAGAGAACCTCTTAATCAATAAGTATGATTTTGCTCCATTAAAAAAATAAATCAATGATCAAAGCAGAAATCCATTAGTACAGCACCTCAATGTGACAAACTTTAAACCGCATGCTACAGCACGAAGAATACAACCGTGCACGAGATGTATGCAGTAATGCAGAGATCTGCTGTAAACCTCAACTGCGCATGAGCTGCTCAATCAAGATCGAACGGTTCAAATGGTAAAGCCTCAAAAACACCAGAATTTCGCGTGAATCGCTTGATCTTGATTGGGCGACTCAGGCACGGTTGGGATTTACAGCATACCTCTGCATTACTGAAGAGATCCACCCTCTGTATGAAACACCCCTCCAGTCCCACGTTTGGAATCTGGATTGGATAACGAGAAACATATCCGGGATAGCATGTGATGGATATCGCACGTGCTCGAGAACAAGGGTGCTAGGCTGCTATCTTGTCCTTGATGAAACGATTGGTGATCAGGGGCCTCAGTCTGATGCCTCCGGCCGGGCACCTCTCCGGCTGCCTCACGATGTAGACCTGATCCCCCGCGCTCGCGTACGCATCCTGATTCCGGTGCCACGTCCAGAGCGCATGCGTCTCGTTCTTAACCTGCATGGACTCCCATGTCAACACCTCCATAAAAATACAACAACAAAACATATCTATAACAACATATGTTTCAAGTTCATTGCATTAGATCAATTTTCTTGTAGCATGGGTTCACATAAAATCAAGGTTTTAAAAATCGGATCGGCCATTGAACTGGCCAGTCTTCGGTTTGGTCCAACGGGGTCGGATCATCAGTCCAAACCGATCAAATCGGTGATGATGTCAGCATGACATCATCATTTCTATCGACTTAGAAAAAATCGGATTGGGTTTAATTTACTGGTTAGATCGATCGAATCGGCTTTATTGAACTGATAAAATCAGATACATATATGTATGTATTTATATATAAATGAAATAATTGTTAAAAATATCAAATCTTTCAATAGAATAATATGATTTCCTATTTCAAGTAAAACGCTACAAAAGTTGGTCACGTTTTCTACAATTATATATGAATATAATATTATGATCATTTATTTATAATTGTTTTTAGAAATTTACTCTAAGAAAGTATTGACACAATGTATATTCCAATAAAGAGGGGCATAATGTATATTGCAGAAGTTAAGAAGGGCACAAGTGATAAAACTCCCCATCATTTCATTATTTATTTTTTTTTTTAAAAAAAGTTACCAAACCTTTAAAATTGGGTCAATCCGGGTAAACCCGTTCCGACCATCGGTCGGACCCGATTTTTTTCTGTAATTAATTCCACAAAACCAATCAAAACGATCGGGTCGGAGACGGTTCCCGATTCAACCGGTCCAACCGGCCGGTTTTTTAAACCGTGCATAAAACCACTTCGTTGACGATTTCTGAAATTTGTAATAACTACTCGCTGCAATTTTGGAAGTAATTAGGAGACTTTGTTCCTTGTAAGTACCAAAGTATAAAGATTATTATGCAGTCGTATTTACTAAATGTTTAATTTCGGTTTATTATTTTGCTGTTGTATACCTCCAGGATTCCATGGCCGAAGCTGCTTTCCCTGTATGCACTGTACTCCGGCTGCCGGTCCCAGCAGAAGTTGCCGGCGGCAGGGCCGTTGGCGAAGGAGGAGGCGCAAGAGGCACTCTCGTGCTTGTTGCGCGTCTCGGACAGGTCCGGGCAGTTCCCGGGCTCGTCCGCGTAGCCAATGGCCATGCTCTCGCGATTCCCTCCATCTCCGACGACGATGTGGACGGGGCCACAGGGGTCAAGATTGTAGTTGTACACCCTGTTTGATCTCTCATAGGCATGGACCTGCAACAATGGAGACGAACAAAGACGTCGGCAATTAGGGAACTCATCCTCTGCGATAATCTCTGCAATAAATTTTGATGAGAAGGACGAAAGCGAGGAAACAGATCCTCTGCTGTAAGGCCTTTTGCAGCAGAGGTGCTGTAATCTTATTTTAGCTATTTTTATGATTTTGATTTCAAAATCTAACCTTATAGATTGTATTTTAGTTTAATTCTCTACCTATCCTTCAAATTTCATCCAAATCCAAACTTATTTGATGTTTTATCTTAATGATCAAACATTCGGATCTTTTTTAAATCGAATTTAAGTTGATTAGATTATGATCAAATCTTTGATCATTAAGATAAAATAGCAAATAAGTTCGGATTTGGACGAAATTTGGAGGATAGGTAGAGAATTAACCTAAAATACAATCTATAAGGTTAGATTTTAAAATTAAAATCATAAAAATGGCTTAAATAGGGTTACAACACCTCTGCTGCAAAAGTCCCTATAGCAGAGGATCCGTTCCCCAAAAGGGAACCGCTAATATATTAACCGTCGCTATTAATATAGGAATGGGTATTCCATTGGACACGGATCCTCTACAGTGGAGTTGTCCTTGCTACAGGCATGGAAGCCGCTCGATCTTGATCGAGCGGTTCATATGGATCCACAAAAAATACAAAATCGTATGAACTGCTCGACTCCCACGCCTGCAGTAGACTCTGCTACACACCCTCGTGCAGCAGACGATGCTCTCTATCATGTGCAGGCTGTGATTTTGCAACGTATATTGCGATATATTTAACAACAGGCGATTTACCAACGAATTCCTGTCCATATAGACATATTTTGTTGTTGCGAGTTGACGGCTCTACAAGCTGTTCAACCACCAGATCATTTAAGGGTGCGTTCGGTTCGGGAATAAGCAGGAATAAGGATGGGGAATAAGGAGAATAAGGGTCTATTTTTTGTTCGGCCGAAGGATAAGAATAAGGAGAATAAGGTGAAATAAAAGTAGGTAAGGTGGGATAAAGATAGGAATAAGAGTGAAATAAGACGGAATAATAGGGAATTGTCGTATCACTGAGAACCGTATCGGAAGGAGAATTGGCCCCTTATTTCAGGGCCTATTCTCCAACGGTCCAACCAAACATGGCCTAAGTGAATGAGAACTTACATGGCCGTTGAAGACGAGGTCGACTCCGTAGCGGTATAGAATGTCTTCCATCTCGACCCGCATGCACTCTACTTCCTTGTAATGTGCCTTGAAGGTGCTGTACCACGGCGCGTGCCAGGCTGCAACCAGCCATGGCGTCACCAATCTGTCCACGCTCTCGACGTCCTTTTCCAGCCATAGGTACTGCTCACCTTCATATCAGCAGCAGATAAAGCATCAGTTCAGCTTCTAATTGTATGCTTTGATTACAGTAAGCCGAGATATGTGAACACGTTACAACAAATTGACACAAATTTTGATAGAAAAAGTAATGGATAATCGTTGGTATATAAACCATGCTAGTAAATACTTACATGTCCTGTCGTATTTATTTAGCAAAATAGATATCATAGTTGATAACAAATAAAGGAGAATATGCATATTATACGCACACATATATACATATACAAATATTCGTTATTTGATTAATTTTATGTGTGCTATTATGTTTGAGATTTTAGGTATATTTGGTTATAGTGACAATAATGGGAAAAGGTTTAGAACATTTTTTATCAGATGGGTTTATATTAGAGGCCCAATGCTCTTAATTCAAATATAAGACTTGGGCCAAGTCCAGAATTGCTTGAGGAACTACTGGGATGCAATGGTCACATTCTATTTGTCATCAAGAAATTAACAAGTTTTTATAGTTGTGCCATTCTGCAATTACAATTATGCTTCTTTTTTTGCAACAATATTTGTTCCCTTACTTTTACAAAATTCACAGTACTGTCATTCTAAAGGAAAAAGAAGGGCATAAGTATAATAACAGAAGGACAATACTGTAAATTTGTAATAATGTAGGATGAGGTAGAAGTATTATTGAAAAAAAAGCAAGGGCATAAACGTTGTTACATAATCTCTTAGGGCACAGTGTTTTAAAATCAAAAAAAGTGGTTTCTAAATAGGGGTTTTCCCCCTGTGTTACTGTAAAATATCGAAACTATAATTTTATTCTTTTCGTAATTAAAATAGTGGGAGCAGATATGAAAGCAAAGAAAACTATTTCCATTTGGATATCCCAGATTCTGAAGTTTTTTTCATTAAAAGATTAATTTCCTACGTCTCCTTAATTTTTTCTTTTTCAATTTCCTTAACAAATTAAATATAAAATGTTTATTTTTACTATATTTCCGTTAAGGGATTATTACACACATAACCCTGAGTAATTCTGCAATAACAATCATACCCTGCACAGTCATGAATTACATGAGAAACCTCGAGAATAAATAACTCTTTCATGGCATAACCCTATGTTATGATCCGATTGATATGTCCGTTATTTGTGACGGTTTTCGTTAAAAAAAGACAAACCTACCCTTAATATTGATTTGTATTTGCAAAACATGCCATTATCCCCCTCTCTCCCCTGCACTACCTCCTCCTCCCCTGCACGTCGCCCCCCCAACCCCCCACCCCCCCGACCATCTCTGCAGCCCCGCCCTTCCGCCCGAAGCTGCAGCCCCCCGCTGCCGCCCTTCTCCCCCGATCCCCTGCCCGTCGTTCGCTCGAAGCCCCCCGCTGCAGACCTTCGCACCTTATGCTCGAAGACCCCCCTCACCCCCCCCCCCCCCCCCCCCGGGATCCCCTGCCCATTCGTCCGCTCGAAGCGCCCGAAGCCCCCGATCCCCTGCCCCTCCCCATCGTTGATAACCCTCCCCCACCCAAATCCCTTGCCCGTCCCTGCCGTCGTTACCCCTCCCCCTGAGCTTCGCGAAAACTGTCACCCCCTCCCCGAGCCCCTGCCCTCGTCCGCTCAAAGCCCCGCAGGCCTTGGCACCTTCTGCTCGAAGCCCCCCTGATCCCCTGCCCGTCCCCTTCCTTGAGCAGGTGCTTCGTCTGCAGGACTCTCAAAAAGACGGCCCCTTTAAAGAGGACACATCAACGTTTTGTTTGCTCATCAGGAGCATTGTAGCAGCACGTGAAGCTACCTCTCTTCGCATCTGAAGTCCATCCATCTTGTCAGACTGTGCTGAACGCGGAGATACCGCTCATCGAACCCCCGGCCGCTGCTGTTATTGGAGGAGCAGGGCACCGGCAACCACTGCCATGCAGAGCTTCTGGTACCACCACCGTACGCTACAAACTTCGTCTGACCTAGAGCAGTTTCTCTTCAGATTTGAGATTCGTGGAGCCCGAAGAAGAAGGGAGGATAAATGGAGGTGGTGGGACTTATGGACGATAAAAGCCACCATCAGCGGAAATCAACGCGGGCTCAATTGCTCATGACCACCCGTCCCCTCGATCCCATGTCCCTCCCCGTCGTCGATACCATCCCCCTTCCGACCCCGCCACCGCTTGAAGAAACCCCTTCGACATCTCTGCACCCAAGCGCTTCGTGAAAGCCGTCCCCCCTCAGCTTTGCGAAGACCCTCCGCCCCCCACACACGCTGATTCTTGCTCGCAGCACCTCCTCCTGCCGAGCTCAGATCGCTGTCCGTCACATTCCTCACAGCACGCAGAACACTCCCTGCAAGCTTGTCATTTAATTTTTTTTTCTTTTCATTTTTAAATTTTGACTAATCCTAACCGTTAGATCATATATGGGTTAGATTAACTCACTTGTATAGTTGAGTTAATATATTAAACTAACGGAGGGTTATGAATGTGAAACGGAGTGACAATATGAGGTTTTTCATGTAATTCATGATTATACAGGGTTATGATTGTTATTGTAGAATTACTCAGGGTTATGGGTGTAATTATCCCTTCCGTTAAAGCACAAACACATCCATTTATGTTCCCATTAGTTTCCTATTGATTTTTAATAAATGTAAACTGTTGAACGAAAAATGATTCTTTTTTTTCTTTCATTCATTACTTTCCATATGACCGTGAAAAATAAAATTCCATTTTTTAGGTTCACATCCAATTATAAAAAATGATCAAATTCAAATCCCATTCTTATACCACACTCAAACTTTTGGTGTGACACTATGGCCCCCTTCGGTTGGGGGGTTACCCCCCACTTTGGGTGGGTAACCCTCCAAAACCCACACTTCTAACCTACTTGTGGGGCCCACTCCATTCCCATCAAAAAAAAATATATTATACCATCATATCATCTAAAAATCATAAAATACTCAACTTCTACTCACTATTCCAAACTTCAATACAATCACATCACAACAACTACCCACTTTTTCAAATTTCAATACAATCATACAATAATAACTACCAACTTTTTCAAATTCCAATACAATCACATCACATAAACCCTCCCAACCCTTAACCCACCAACCAAACACACAAACTCAAATCCGGGTTATCCACCCCTGGATAACCCAGCAGCCGAACACCACCTATGAGCTTGTTTGGTTACTGAGTTTACCCCTTGAATTCTTGGGTCAATCCTGGGTTGGATCAGCATCACCAATCAATGTGACATCACATTATATTCCTTATTCCAACCATCTACCAACTCTCATACCATCCAAACGACTATTATTTACAGGAGGTTACCTCAATCCATCTATCCAAATTAGGATAACCCAATTTACCCCTCCCATTCTTGGGTCAATCCTGGATTGGAATTCTATCACAAACTAATATGACATCGCATCACATTCCTTATTCCAACCTTCTACCAACTCTTATAACCATTCAAACCGTTACTATTCACGGGAGACTACCTCAACACACCCCAACCCAATAACCAAACAGACCCCATGTTCTGGGTGTAACATATCTTATGTAAAGGTGATTTGCAGATGTTACCTGATTTCTTATAATCAGCGTAGGCCCCCAACATGATGAAATGCACACCACCTGCGTTGAAGGAGTAGTAGAATTTCGAAGGAGTTCCGCTTTCTTCCGAAGGGAACGCAAATCTGGCACTGTAAGCTTCGAAGGTCTTGTTGTTTGCTTGGAGTTCTATTTCGTGGTTCCCCTCCACCACCATCATCGGCACTTCCGACACCAATGGCTCCATGAACCTTCAATATCAAACATAATAAAAAGAAATCAAATTCCATATATATATATATATATATATATATAGATATATATAGATATATATACATACATACATACATGTGCATAGATTTGATAAGAACACCAACCTGCCCCAATAGTCCCAACGCGGCTGATAGGTCTCGTGGATAGGCGTGTCGTTGAAGGAGCACGAGTAGCAATCCACACCCGTTCCGTTCGTGAGGTAGAGATTGGCGTAAGTGACGTCGCCGATCAACAAGAACAGGTCAGGATTGTTCCTCCTCATGTGCTCCACGGTCGCGGTGGTGTTGTAGGTAAGCCCAAGGTCTCCCACCACAGCTATCCTCTCCGGGTAGCTCCGGGGTCCGGCGACCGGCATCGTCCTGAAGGCGTGGATCTGGCTCATGGAGTCGATTGATGGATCCCCACATTGGTAGTGGTATTGTGTTGAGGGCTTTAGACCTGCAATAGGAAGAGGGAGATTTGAATCTTTTTCTTCCTTGTTAATTCTGATTACATGGATTTTTCTTCTGCTTCCCGACAAAATTTGAAATGTGATGGATGGTTACCTGTGAGGCGTACGTGATGTATGATACCGGAGGTGTAGTTCTGTAGCCCTTGGAAAGGATATAGTTGATTGTACACGAGGGAATGCCCGGTGGCCTCCATTTCGAGCTGCCTCTCGGACTCGCCGTAGCGGACAACGCTCGCCACTCTCGACGGATCAAGTGGTTGGATATTACCCCCTATCTGGAACTCTCCTGTTGCAACATATCAAGTAAGATTAATATTGCAATGTCAGATATATTTATTTACAAGATTTAAAAGGAGATGCACACACATAATCATATATACTAACATATACGGACACATACTTGCATTATTGCATAGACACACATGCATATGTCCGCACGCACGCATACGAGTGTGTATTGATGTGTATATGGTGTTTGAGGCTCATGCATAGTCCAAGCAGCTGTTGCAATATTTGACTGAATTGATCGAATATTCATATCGAATGTTCTATTCAAGATGGATTTATTCGAATAGAATATAGTTATTGGGTCAATATTCGGTTCAACTCGAACATTTCCGAATATTGAGCGTCAATATTCGGCTATTCGATCGACCATCGCATCATATTATTTATTTTAAAGGTTCTCTTTATTCGATATCACCACAAATATTAAAACTTCATATAAATTGTTAAATGTTATTTTTATTTAATTTTTTAATGATCATATATATATAAGAATATATAGCATTTGGACAAAGCCAAGGCCTATAAAGTCTGGTAAAGTCTGGCCTAATCCCAAACTCCACTAGGAATCAAATGGACTGAACTTGGGTTGGGCCGGATCAAACTATTTATACATCTAACGAGCAATTATAATAGTCTAAATTCCTCATTCAATGTTAATACCATCAGCACATAATTTTTCGATTCCTTATTAAGAATGACCTGGTTGTTTTTAACTTGGATCATGCTCTAAGGATGAGATTCCTTGTTCTTACAATCTCATTCTTAGGAGCAGTTCTCCTAAAAATGACACATCTTGTTTTTGTTTCCAAAATAGAAACTTCGAAGATTTAGTAAATATACCAAAAGGAATTGTTCAGATTGGAATTTTAACAATCACATTTTTTTTGCACTTGTTGGGAGATTTTTTTTTAAACATGTATAGGATCGGAAACCCATGCTACTTCGTTACTTTAAATTTTGTGGAGATTCTCATTATATGCCAATCCCAATACCTTTTTACTTTTCGATGAAGGTGAATTATTTTTTACAATTGGAAGCAAGATTTTAAGAACTGGACCAGACATTGAAACAATCAGCCTTCATTTTGGTCCACTCAGGTTATGATGTTAACATGACATCATCATCCCTATCGACTCGGAAAAAATCGGACCGGACTTAATAACTGGTCGAATCGATCGAATCGATTTTTTAAAATGATAAAATCGGATACATATATGTAATAAAATAATCGTTTAGAATGTCAAATCTTTTAATAAAATAACATGATTGCCTATTTCGAATAAAACTCTACAAAAGTTGGTCACATTTTCTAAAATTATATATGAATATTATATTGTAATAATTTATAGTTGTTTTTAAAAAATTACTCTAAGAAAGTATAGTACAACGTATATTCCAAAAAAAGGGACATAACTTATATCACAAAAGTTAAGAAAGTGATAAAACCCCAATTATTTAAACTTTTTAAAATTTAACAAACTATCAAAATTGAGTCAATTGGGTCCATCCGATCCGACTACCGATCGGATCCAATTTTTGTTTTCTTTTTTTTAATTAATTATATAAAACTGACCCAACCGACCCGGTCCGAGCTAGACGGCCCAACCAGACCGGGCGGCCGGTTCAGTTTTTTAAACGCTGATAGGAAGTTTGACTGCTCCCATGTCCGAGGCGTTCTTAGCGCGGAATAATTGCGAAGAAACCCTCCGAGTTCTGTTAAATGCATCTCAGCGTTTTCAAGCATTTATTTAAGTTCATTTATATTTGTAATATTTCAGAAAGACCTCCGTCTTTGTACTCTATTTAACCTTCATTAGGCATCTATTTTTCTTTACAAAACTGCATGTTATGTGTTCATTAATTCTATAATATGCGGTGATTCATTGACATTTTTATGAACTTGGACGTTTAAAAGTCTATAATCCCTACAGTTATTATTGGACAATCAAAAACCATCCTTCATTATCTATCCAAGATGAATGTGCATTATATCTTGGATGAAAATGATCATTTACAAGTATTCAGTCTATAAAATTCTAATCTAAAAAGAGACTTCAAACTCTCAAGACTATACAACATTCAAATTTTACCAATATTGGAGCAAATAATCGCACTGATAGCAAAACCACGTGTTGAAATAGACAATTAAAAACATGCTTACATAGTCAGTAGTTAGGCTTTCGAGCTTCAATCTTGTTGATATTAAAGTAAATTACACGAAAGTTCATGACCTATATATCCAATTTCAACGTGATACATGAATTTTATAATCACTATCTCACTTTGATCTTTAAGATTTCTCTCAGGTCGATTTGTAAGTAATGCGAGTAAAGAATAGAAAGACAAAACAAACAAATAATTTATGTAGTCTTGAACCGTAATGGAATAAATCTTAACGATCAAGTATCATATGGTTATTTTTGCATTTTAGTTTTGAAATTGAAGTCAAGGTTGCAAAAGTCGCGATATTCGATTGAGGGTCAGCGATTAAGGATTAATCAACAGTCAGACGATTAAACGAATATAATCAGATTTGAATAGGTATTTTATTTAATTATTTTAAAGATATAAACTATGTTTTAGACATTCATTCCTATATGATTCCTATGATTACATGTATAATTACATTTTCTATACTATGATGATGAAATAAAAGAAAAAAATTAATCAGACATTAACCATCTTCGATTAAGCTTTTTTAAAAAAAACAGGAAAAAGGAAAAAAACGTATTCCGAATGTGAAAAGAAGTTGACTGATTGGGGCCTACAAATTGATTGGCTTGCTAGTGATTGATTAGTCTTAGTCGAGTTAGCCATCCCATTACTCGACTAAACGGTAGGGATGCAAACGGATACGGATATATCCGTATCTGATTCGTCACCGTATCCGTTATATACAGATTTTGACATCTGTATCCGTATTCGTTTCAAAAGGGATACGGATATGGATATCATTTTGATATCCACTAACATCTGTGTCCGTATCCGTATATCCGTTTTTGTATATAAATATAATCATAAATTTATTTTTAACCCTATATAACATAATTCTCTGCTCCTTTTACCATATTTATCTAACTTTTATGATACAAACACATTTAGTAAATTAATTTCATGTGTTTTCATCCAATTCTTATATATTTTAGTCGGTTCTAAGAGTATTTCTAACATTACTCGTGTACGATCAGTATCCGTTTTACATCCGTATCCGTTTTTTAAGGATATGGTAAGATAGTTTTAATATCCGTCAACATCTGTATCCGCATCCGTATTTGTATTAAAAAACAGATAAGGATACGGTAATACCTATATCCATATCCGTATCCGATCGTTTGCATCCCTACTAAACGGGCCGATTAAATGGCCTAATCGATCGTTTTTTCGCAAGCTTGATTAAAATTGAATCTAGTTCAAGAATTTTCATGTAATTTACTCTAAATAATATATTCTCAGTAAAATTTCAAAATATGCCATGGTAACAAGCTCAATCCACGTGGACTGGCTGACTTAGACTCACTTAACAAGTTCTACATATCGATCAGCGAGAAACTAAATTTCGTTACGCATCAAAACTTATAAAAAGATACCTTACCTTCAAAAGATATAGATCTATCAATAGTCCAAATCCTATCCCCACCACAACCAAAAGAATCAAAAACTTTATTCCTTCTGTGTCCCAGTCCCCCAATAAGCACGGCATCATACCTGTTATCCACGAAATCCAAACGGAATCGTGCGTGGCGGATAGCGACACGGAGATCTGCTCCGGCTCGAAGCCTTTCGCCGTCCGTCGCACCCTCGGATCGGTGTCCGGCAAGTCGACCGCGTGCCCCCGGAATCCCTCGTCTTCCAAGGGCACGGTCACGGGCTCAAACGGCCCGTCCAGCGTGGTCGGTATCGCAGATGCCGCCCTCGCGATCGAGAGGAGGAGGAACACGATCGCTGCTCCCATTTCGATCTGTTTAAGAGTAGTGATGTGGATGGGAATTGGAGAGGGGAGGAGGGGGTTTAAATAAAGGGGTAATGGAGTGGTGCGGGATGGAGTGGAGTGGGAGTGAAAGAGTATCGTTGAAGAGAAGAATGGAATATTCCGCTGTTCGTTTGGGTGCGCTGCCCATGACGACACCGTTGGGCGGGAGTTTCGTTGCCGTCCGCATCGCTACAAAAACTACTGTTGTCCTCTGGTGCCGGTTGCGGCTCGAGTCCTTATTTACTTGATCAGCTCAGCCCGGACGTCGTTTCGGCTCGAAACGGTCCGAGATAGGAATGAAAACGGATCGGATACAGATCGGATGTGATTATTTTCATATCCGTATTCGCTTCATTTCTATCGAATATGAATTTGAATACGGATATGATTCGGATATGCAATATAGAAATCATGTCCTTAAAATATATATGTTATTCTAAATCAGATATTTATCGAATCCAAATACAGATAGAATAAAGAGTGGACCTGAATACGGATCGAATAAAGAGCTAATCCAAATATCGATCCAATAAACATGGAATCCGAATACATATCGAATAAAGATCACATACGAATATGAATTTAAGTTTATAATGATTTTAAAATGACAATGAGATATAAATAAGTTTCATCATGACAAAAGGAAGTGTCGATGTAACCTACATTCTTGACCGGAAGCAAAAAAGGAATAGAATTTCATAAGTTTTGTTCATGCTCATCACCAAAGAAACATGAATTTATTAATATCATTAAGATTGTATAATACTAAGAGGAAAAGGAGCCTACTTTGTGATGTAGGTAACATTACCTTCTTCACATCTATTTTTAATATTTTTTTAAAAAAATACCACCGTGTATTTTTCATAACTATATCTCTCTAATATGTCATTCAAATTTCGTCAGAAACAGTGACTCATACGCCCTCCATCCAGAATAGGTAAAATAAGACAAATCTGTGACCGTTAAAAAATGACTGTCTAGATGATGCCGTAGGAGTCTCTGTTTCGGATGAAATTTGATTGACATATTAAAGGGATATAGTTATGAAAATCTACAGTGGTATTCTTTAAAAAAATAAAAAAAAATTACAAAAAATGGATATGAAGTAGGTAAGGTTACCTACTTCACAAAGTAGGCTCCCTTTCCTCTAATACTAATATGATAACATAGGGTTGCGGCTTATATTATACTAACTAATATACAAAAATAATATTAAATATTATATTCAGATATCTGTATCTGAATCCGGATATTCAAGCCATAACCATATGTAACACCCCAACCCCAAAAATAGTGCCATACCTAAAACTCACAAGGTGCGGGTGTGGTATATAAGTGATGGGGACTACTACTTGTCAACTTGGGCTTAAGCATTTTGGGTGGTTGCCAACGGGTCCATTTGGGCCCGTACCCAACAAGTTGTCAGAGCCAGTTTTCCTCGATAACGGATCGGGGACCTAAGCCCGGGACGTTACAAATGGCATCAGAGCCAATGTCCTTCTGATAGTGGAAAGGGCTACCCGAGAGGTGGAGCCGCCCCTACAAAGAGGTTGGAGGAAAAGGCTACCCGGAGCGTGCAGCCGCCACTGTCACTGGGAATAAGTGATGGGCCATGTCGCAACGAGGACGTTGCGAATATAAGTGGGGAGGTTGTAACACCCCATCCCCAAACATAGTGTCATACCTAAAACTCACAAGGTGCGGGTGTGGTATATAAGTGATGGGGACTACTACTTGTCAACTTGGGCTTAAGCATTTTGGGTGGTTGTCAACGGGTCCATTTGGGCCCGAACCCAACAAGTTGTCAGGGCTAGTTTTCCTCGATAACGGACCGGGGACCTAAGCTCGGGACGTTACACCATATATGTATCCGTATCCGAAAAATTTTTACAACCCATATCTATATCCGATCCGTATTCGATTAATATTCGGATACGGATATCCATATCCAGCATTTTTTTCGAATTCGGTAAACGAATATTCAGATATATATCCGTATCCGTTTTCATCTCTACTCCGGGATGCCCGTCCTCTCATTGATAGTACAACATTATTACCTTGTAAATTTTAATTATTACATTGAAATTATGTGTATAAATCAAGGATCTTTTGTAATTTGCTTTGTCTCTGTATCTATTCCCTATTGTATTTAGTGGAATTTTTCTTTAAGGGGTTGAAGTAAATTGTTGAGATTTTTACACTTAAGCCCTTCTCGAGTTTTCGCGCACATATATACTCTTACCTTCTTTAAAATTACACTTGTACCCTTGTATTTATTAAAAAGTATAATACTGTTCTTTATTACACTTGTGCCTCTATATCACGTTAAAGATCACTAATTGCCCTACAGCTCAAGTCCTATATTACACTTTCGCCTTCCGAGGTGGTAGATCAACCGCTGATGCTTTTATTTTGGCATCGCCAATTATTGACTGTTGGTCTAAAATAAATACGAAGGTTTTAATTTTAAAAATAGACTTGAGAAAGGCATGTGATACAATTACATGACCCCTTCACCCTTCATACTCTTGAGAAGGTGGGTTTGCATGAAAATTTTCTTACTTGGAGCAAGTAGGGATGAGCATTTTTTCGGGCCGGCACGGCCCAGCCCGGTGTCCGGCCTGAAGAAGCCCGGTCCAGGCCCGAGCTCGAACTATAAACGGGCAGGTTTGGGCTTAGAATTTGGCCCGATTTCCATTTCGGGCCGGGTTCGGGGAGTAGCTGGCCCGAGCCTGTGGACCGGCCCGAGTAAGCCCCCCCCCCCCCTCCCCTCCAAAAAAAACCAAAACCTTAACCCACCTTTACCTTCCAGCCTTCGAGTTTCCAGTCCGATGTAGGCCTACCATCGACTGTATTACGTGACCTAACTTTGTCCATGTTTGTCGAGGCTTATTGGGATTTGTTGCATGCAACTTATTCCCACTTTTTGAGCAATTAGTTATTTTTTATTACTTAAAGGCATAGATTTCAAAGTGTTTATTAAGGCTGTATACTCCTAGAATCTGTTTGAATCAAGATTGGGTTGTATACTTAAACTCAAAAAAAATCTGATGTGAGCACCAAATTTTTTTACAGCGGGTCAGCATGGCCCAAGCCCGACTCATATACTTGCGGGCTGGGCTCGGGCTTAGGCCCGGCCCGCAGGCCCGCATATTTAACCTGGGCTCGGGCTGGGCTAGGTTGAGCCCGGCCCAACCCGGTCCGATGCTCATCCCTAGGAGCAAGACCTTATTGGCAGGTAAGATAAGCTTTCAAGTTAAATGGTTCTTCGGTTGATCTAGTCAAACCAACTAGGGAGGTAAGATAGGGGGATCCAATTTCCCCTTTGGTTGCAGGGTTGGGCAGAGTTAGGTTGGATTGTGGTACCCCTGCGAATAGTAAATTGTGAGGAAGATTGGGATGTTTGGAAGGAGGGGTATCTCGAGTTGGGCCAACCCAAATGAACCCTTAGTCTTTATTCTATCTATATCTATACTTACTCTATGCTTACCAACTTGGTTGCCACCAACAAATATAGGGGCTTCTTCGAAAAGGGAATGGCGGCACCAATTACAAACCTTCAATTCGCTGATGACCTCTTGATCTTTCGTGAATATGACGATTCTCAGCTAAAAAATGTTTTATCTCCTCTAAAAATATTCTCTAAGGGGGTGTTCGTTTGGAGGATAAGGGGGAATGGAATAAGGAGAATAAGCCCCCAACACGCTTCCTCGTGGTACGACTATTCCTCATTATTTTATCTTATTTCACTCTTATTTCTATCTTTATCCCACCTTACCTACCTTTATTTCACCTTATTCTCCTTATTCTTATCCTTCAGCCGAACGGAGAATAGACCCTTATTTCCCTTATTCCCCATCCTTATTCCTGCTTATTCTCCTACCGAACGGGCCCTAAGTTTTTTGGATTGGAAATAAGCAGAACCACATTTGAATTCTTTGGATTAAATCGTTCAACCAAAGAACTTGATAGCACTGCTTATACTTTAAAGGGATACTTATATCCATAACTTTGAGTAATTTCATAATTACCTTAGAAATCTTCGATGATCACGAATTACATATAAGATCTTGAGTAATGCTTAACTCTTACACCCATAACCTTGTGTTAACTTCCATCTAATTTTCTGTTAACTATAACGATATCCATCAACTATTTTATATTTTATACTCTTTAACTTTTTATTATTTACAAAAAAGGCTACTATTCCCATCATCCTCCTCCCCTCTTCATCCTCCAAGCATCACCCATCTCCTCCGACCACCTCCTCCTCTCATTCGTCCTCCGAGCAACACCCCATAACCTTGTATTATTAATTAAAATTTGTGACACCCAGGTTCTGGGTCTACTTTCACATAAAAAATTTGTGACACAAGATTCGCTTTCCAAATTTGATACCGCTAATGTAAATCGTCGTTTCTTATACCATGAAGATTTAGAAAATTATGAGCATATTTTTTAAATTTGCATATACACAAAGCAAATCTTTTGGCAAATGGGCCTTGTTCAATCTCCAAAACTTTATACAAGGCAAGTTCGAGAGGTTAAAACTCTGACTTTTCTTGGCAACTATTTGCAATCAAGGCATTAATCCGATGGTCGATTTGGAAAGTTCGCTGCATGAATGGCCCAGATTGTTTGACGATATCGAGCAAAAGCATAATTATCGCAAGGTCACAAATTTGTTGGGTGTGTTTGGGTGTTACTTTACTCCTGAGTGAATGCTCTACCTAATCTTTCCTAACATATTCTCGCCTCATATTATTAAGGTTTTATTTTCACATGGTTTTTACTTCTTCGCCTTTCTCCCTTTTGGTGATTCTTGGTCTCTCAATAGCAAGGGCCTGACAGATCACTCTCCTGCCGGGGATTACAGATAACACCCCTGTGCAAAACAAACAATGGCAACCAGTAATGGGGGCTCGATGTATGTTTGAGCTCTTTCTATTTGTGTGGTCTGGCTTATGTTATTCTGAGTTGGATCTTCCGTTGTCTCCCTTTGGAAAGGGTTGTTAATTGTTATATCTAGATCATTATCTTCACGCCTTTTCTCTTGTTTTCGGGGCATTATGTCAGCATATATTGTAACGTCTTGGACTTAGATCCCCGATCCGTTATCGAGGAAAACTGACCCTGATAACTTGTTGGATTCGAGTCCAAATGGATCCGATGATAACAACCTAAAATGCTTAAGCTCAAGTTATCAAGTAGTAATCCACACCACTTATAACACAATGTTACACTTTGTGAGTTTTAGATGTGGGACTATCTTTTGGGGGTATCGGTGTTACAACCTCCCCCACTTATATTCGTAACGTCCTCGTTGCGACATGACTCATCACTTATTCAAAAAGTGATAGTGACGGTTGCACGTTCTGAGCAGTCATTTCCTCCTATCTCTTTGTATGGGTGGCTCCAACTCTCGGGTAACCCTTTCCACTTTCAGTCTAACCTTAAACTTTATATTTCTTTCTGGTGCGATGAATGAATGGGTATTTTGATCGTTTCAAAAAAATCCTATATTCCATACAAAGAAGGTCTTACTTTTTTATCCTAGTTATTGTAATCCCGATATTAATCAAAGAGTCCTACAAATTTTGGTCTCATTCTATTCAAGGGGCGCATATGCACTTAGTAGTGCAAACTCAAAAAGTTATGGTAGCTCCACAAATATGGTATGTGCATGGGTGTATATTACCTTGTAATACTGTATTATTTATTACTCATTTACAATTCTATAAAATAACATGAATTTTTTACACTAATATCATTGCGAGTTTTCATGTCAGATTTTAAATCTCGATTTCGATTTCGTTTCAAGATGGCGAGAAAATGTAACAATTTCGGAATTTCACCAATTTTAGTCAAAATCAGCCTAGATTTGTGAAGAAAGGATCTATATCGAGATTTGTATTTCGATTTCGGTAGAGTGTTGAAATCGAAATTTCGATACAATGTCATGAAATTTGAAACACTGCTAAACATCTGCCGCTATAATTTTTAGAATAACACTTGTAATCCTATATTCACAAAATTCACTGAATAACAACGTATGCACTCTTTTGTTCAAGCATTCGAACAAATTAATATAACATCTTATAAACTAACTAAAGCAGGGTTTTTACCACAGCCATTGCCACGTGGATATCTTTTCTGGTCGGCAATGGCCTACGGCAAAAACCCAGTATTAGGGTATTCTCCCTCGGTAGTCCCCCCTCTCTCTCCCCTTTCAAAAAATCATACGTCAAGGAGCGCTCCCCCCGTTCTCTATCTCTCCATCTCCCCTCTCTCCCACCCTCTCTCTCCACTCATTCTCCCCCTCTTGAGCAATTTCCCCGACAGGGCATGCTCTCCGAGCAAATGCCCTGTCAGGGCATGGGTTTTTTTTTCCCGAGTTGGGCACCGATCGGCGTCCCATTCGCCGATCGGCGAACGGTTCGCCGATCGGCAAACCGTTCGCCGATCGGCGAATGGGATGCCGATCGGCGCCCACCCAGCAAGGAACTGAGGAGTTGTTTATTTAGTTATTTTTTTTTTGTATTTTTCGTATTTAGTCGTACTTAATATTTATTTACTATTTAATGATTACATTATTAAATATGATAGAAAAGTGTGAATTTTTTTATGTTTAGCGAAACTTATAAAAGAGATAGAGCATCCAACATATTTTGCAAAGAGGTAAGTACTATTTATGAAAAACATAGAACATCCATTCATCATTTTTCATTACAACTAAAAATGCAGTACTATTACATCAGAATACTTCCATTCACTGCCGACGAACACGCTCCCTGCGTAATACGCTCAGACGAGCATATTTTAGTGCAATCGTGTAATGTAAATCCGCTAAGTCGGCGTACAGATCCTCCTCCTCGTCATATATATCATTTTGCGGAGAAGTCTCGCTCTGCGAACTATCGACCATAGCAGGGGGCATGGACTGAGGCGAGTAGTCAGTGAATGGAGACTCCGCCGACTGAGCTTCTCGATCCAGCAAACGCTGCTCCTCCGAAGGGTACTCTGTAGGGGCCTCAGATGGCTCCTCTGAAGGTGGAGAGGGCTGCACAAAGTCTGGTACTGGTGGAGTCGCGGAAAGCGATAGTCGCGGTGACCCTAGTGGAATGGGTGGTGTCCCACGAGATCCATGTGGAGTGTGTGGATGACGTACTGCCAAAATTCGATTGTGCGGGGGCGGACGCACCGACTTACGTGCAGTGAAACGAGTTTTTGCCATAACCTGCACGGGTAGAAAACAATTGCATGAGATATTTTATATATTGAAAATATTTAGTGCTCATTAAAGAAAATATCCATTGCATTATATGAGACAATTATTGAAAATTTCATCACGAAACATTTAGTAACAGAAAAACAGAGTAAAACTTCTCATTAATATTAAGAACTTCATTACAGTGATTAGGAAAATGTGACCGAGTATACATTTGTACTCTAGTCGAACATGTGTCGCGTCCTACGTAATATTCCTGATAATCTAGCCCTACGACCTCTACTACCTCCACCAGAGGTACTTCCACTCTCCACACTTGACTCCCGTGTTTGTTCTCTAATTGAAGTTGTTCTGTCAAGCTGAGGAGATTGTTGGCGATGCTGCAATGGATATTGTGGAGGAGCATCTTCCTGCTGGGGTGGGTACATCAAATCCGGTCGCGGCTCAGGTATATTACGGAACGGAGGAGGTCGCTCTTGGCTCGCATAGTATGAAAAGCCAAGAAAAGGCTGAGGAGGAGTAATATGGGTGGGTTGGGACTCAAAGACTGTCTGCGTAGGGGGGGCTAGACCCCAAAAGTCATCAGCCTGTGATGGTTGCGTCAGTTGAGTCTGTGTTGCATGCCTTGGCTGAGATGGGCCTGCCTCGGCATCATGAGTACCGACACCTGTGGTAGTTCCAGCAGCATCACAACTTGTGGGGAAGAAAGGGAATGTTGATGGCTCATTGGAATAAGAGTACCGCGGTTGGTAATGTGTCAATTGATCCGCCAATCCAAAGGTATGCAAGGCGGAGTCCAGCAAACCGATAACATTCTGCAATTCTGAGCTGCGTTCGTAATGCTCAAGAATCCCATGTGCCTCATATACGCTTTGTACCTGTGATAGTAAAATCATCACATACTACTCTTACAGGAGATCAGTTTAAGTAACCAACGAGATAAATTGAAACTCGTACCCCAGGCCTGTATCTAGGAGCGTAAGGCTCATATGCGAGTCGTGGTGCAAGGATGGATGTCTGAATCCAACGTCGGGTAATTTACCAATACCATTGCATGTATCGGGTTACCCGTTGTTCAAAAGTTTCCAGCGATGCTCTCTCCACCACAATTGTTTGTCGTCTCCCATTCCATTGGAGTACCTGCTCACGGAGACGGTCGGCCCAATCGATCGGATCGTTATCCCTCTGTCTAGTCCGACGCTCAGGGAAAAATATCCTTAGCATCGGCTCAGGGATATGGGGGCCCAGATCAAATTGTCGCATGACTCGATCAGGCATGTGCATCACCACCACATTAAAACAAATCAGCACTGTTTGTGACATCCAGACCTCCACTCCTTCTCGGCAAATTGCGGGTAGGTTATTTACAACGTCCATGTCAAATGGAGACCACCTCATCTGTTGAATATTTCCAATTAGTAGTATGTAGGTTTCCGGTGCTCATCGTAATGCACAAACAACATACCTGATGTTCCTGCTGAGTATCTAACTCATTGCGGTAGAATGGTAGATTCGTAGTTTGTACATTTTCTATGAAGGACCTCCTCCCCGATGTCCATCTGTACTCAATTACATATCAGTTTCATGTTATAGGTCGAAAGTAAAATACTATAATATGTTGTTCCTTTACCTGCATGCGTAGGGTCCCCGATGCAGAACATCTTGCTCAAGACGATATGGACGAGGAACGCCAATGTGTATATGCTCCCACGACCAAGTCTGCAGTAAGGTCAGGAAGGCATAACATCTTTTGGATTTACCCAAGGAGCACTCGTCCAATTGTTGGTACAACTGTGCGAGTACTGCAGCCCCCCAAGCCATCTGTCCACACTCTTCTAAGTTCTCCAACAAACGAAGGTACCGCAGCGGTACCTTATCTCCCGTCGAGTCTGGGAGGAAAGACTCTCCTATTTGATATAAAATAAAGGCACGAACAATTCTCATCAGACGATTTGCATCTTCTTCTAAGAGATTAGTGTCTGTGAGAATGTTGTCACAGATCCAAGACAGCTTAAGTCGTCCGCTTGATACGTTCTCCCCTCTTCCAGCGCTTGGATTTACGCCAAGCATTTGTTCACAATACTGAGACCACTCAAAACGAGATGGGTGCTCTAGGCCGGTAACAGGGGCACCATCAACACGAAGGCCCGTCAAAATGGAGACATCCTTTAATGTTACGGTAACTTCACCGTATCGAAGATGAAAGGTGTGTGTCTCGGGCCTCCAATGTTCCAATAAGGCCATGAGAAGTGACTGATCCAGGTTGACTCTTTTTAGGTTGCTGACACATCGCATGCCTGCCACCTCTAGCATTTGATCGAAAGCCTCGCTACGGTGTTTATGCAGAATCTTGTTAACTGCACGGCCATGCTCCACAAATCTGTAATGCTGTTGCGGGGATATGTTGTTAAAGTACATATAAGTCACTACAGTTTAAACGAATGAAATATTCGAAGAGCTTACCGAGGTATCATCATTGAGCGGAAGGGCAGAGATGTGGCTGCTCTGCTGGACCAATACAGAGGTATCAACTGGTCCCGGTAATGAATCCATTCCTACTTCGGCATAAGTTATGTAACATTTGTAATGTAAAAAGAATATAGTGTTAAAATTAAGATGTCATGTATGTAAAAATTTACAAGATACATTTGGCATCGTTTAGCGTCCAGGACACGTCGTTCGGGTATGACCGACCTGTCTACATAATCCACATCTAACATTGACTCGACCCATTTCGTCCATACTATTTCGTATCCTTACAGATTGAGGGCGTCCAGGTCTTACTTCTACATTCGGAGGCATTAAAATAGACCTTGGTACGTTCGCCGGCCAAAAGCGACGATCAGGAATTGGTGAGAATTCGGCAGTGTAAGTCGCACGAAATGCATCTGGTGTGTAAAACCAGGAGCAATTTTGTACATGCTCGATGCCTACATTTACAGAACCACAAACAGCAATTACGTGTGAGCAGGTGATATGCATGCATTGCATGAACCCGCATGTGCACTCGGACTCTGTTCCGTTCAGGATGACTCTGTAATTTCCTTCTCTACACCTCACCTCGAAAACAGTCTGGGAAAATTGCTCAACGTCGTGGGTTCGAGCTGCAGAAACATTCTCTGTTAAAATTTGATTGTATCTCGTACACGTCACTCGTACACTGCATGTGTCTTTATTATAACCAGTCACAGCACAAACACTGGATATGAGATCTTCGAAATTGGTACCTAAGGGAAGGCCTATCATCTGACTTCTACCCCCTTCGTAACTAACACTTCCATTTTCAAAGACGATTCTTCCATTCCAAGAGATATACAACGCAGCAAGATCGGCCATAATCTATGAATGAGGGGAGTCAGTAATATGATTGCGTAAATAGACTTATTAAATAGTTAGTTAGAATTAGGTAATTAATCTACTTAATTATAATTACTTAATTAATTGAACTACTTAATTAGTTAATTAGAATTAGTTAATTAGCATTAGAATTAGTTAATTACATCAAGTAGGTAATTACATTTTTTAGTAAAATACAATTACTTAACTTAATTGAAATGTAATTAATCTACTTAATTAGAATTAGTTAATTAATCTACTAAATTAGAATTAGTTAATTTAAATCTAATTTACTCTACTTAAGTTGCAATTAGTTAATTAGTTAATTATGTTTATTAGTAATAAATAATTAATTAACATAATAAAATTTCCATTAATATAACTAATTACATCAAGTAGGTAATTACATTTTTTTAGTAAAATACAATTACTTAACTTAATTGAAATGTAATTAATCTACTTAATTAGAATTAGTTAATTAATCTACTAAATTAGAATTAGTTAATTACCCCGTTCTACTTAATTAGAATTATTTAATTAATCTACTTAATTAGAATTAGTTAATTTAAATCTAAAATAATCTACTTAATTAGAATTAGTTAATTAATCTACTTAATTAGAATTATTTATTTATCTAATCTACTTAATTAGTTAATTAGATTTAGTTAATTAAGCTACTTAATTAGAATTAGTTAATTTAAATCTAATTTACTCTACTTAAGTTGCAATTAGTTAATTAGTTAATTATGTTTATTAGTAATAAATAATTAATTAACATAATAAAATTTCCATTAATATAACTAATTACATCAAGTAGGTAATTACATTTTTTTAGTAAAATACAATTACTTAACTTAATTGAAATGTAATTAATCTACTTAATTAGAATTAGTTAATTAATCTACTAAATTAGAATTAGTTAATTACCCCGTTCTACTTAATTAGAATTATTTAATTAATCTACTTAATTAGAATTAGTTAATTAATTAAACTACTTAATTAGTTAATTAGGATTAGTTAATTAATCTACTTAATTAGAAATAGTTAACTTAAATCTAAAATAATCTACTTGATTAGAATTAGTTAATTAATCTACTTAATTAGAATTAGTTAATTATTTAATCTACTTAATTAGTTAATTATATATAGTTAATTAAGCTACTTAATTAAAATTAGTTAATTTAAATCTAATTTACTCTACTTAAGTTGCAATTAGTTAATTAGTTAATTATGTTTTTTAGTAAAATACAATTACTTAACTTAATTGAAATGTAATTAAACTACATAATTAGAATTAGTTAATTAATCTACTAAATTATAATTAGTTAATTATCACTTTCTACTTAATTAGAATTATTTAATTAATCTACGTAATCAGAATTAGTAAATTTAAATCTAATTTAAACTACTTAGTTGGAATTAGTTGATTAGTTAATTACTTTTATGAGTATTAAATAATTACTTAACTTAATCAAATTCTAATTAATATAACTACTTACAAGATAATCCATTGTTAATTGGATTCAAAATTCCTAATAATCCACTAACCTAAATTACTAATAATTCACTTATCATCATTAAATGAAATGATTTCTCCCTTAATTGTTAAGTTAAATAGCCTAAATAACTCTAACTATAACCACATGATGTCTCCTTTAACATGGGCATACAAGGACAATCAAAGGCTATTAATTCTCCTATACAACAAATACGCTAACTTGCAAAGGATTAATTACTTTGTTAAGCAATATAGAGATTATTTAAAATAAACTGAGACAATCACATTTGTGGAACTACATTTGTTAATAAAATGTTAATCACAACAATGATCTAAATCTTTAATTAAAAAAGAACTACATTTGTTCATAAAAATGTTAACCACAACAATAATCTAAATTTCTATTTTAAAAAATTAATGCTTTAAGGGAAATAAAGAAAATAATTTGACATACCTCGATGGAAAAAGGAAGAGCGAGAGGAACAATACAAGGGAGGACTCCGATTGAGGGCAAGAGAGGGAGGGTGAGGGCAAGAGAACTCACGGTTTTTGTGAGTGGGGTGAGGGGAAGTGAGGGGATGGGGGCCCTTTTATAGGCGGGCGGGGGGGCTAATTCGGCGAACCATTCGCCGATCGGCGAATGGTTTGCCGATTGGACCCTCAAAGACCGCGCTGCACGCGCGCGTGCGCGTTGAGGACCGCGCCCGCGTGCCCCGAACCTCGCCTCGCGTGCGCCTCGCGTTGAAGACCGCGCGCACGCGCGTCGACCCTCGCCTCGCGTGCCCTCGCGTTGAAGACCGCGCGCACGCGCATTGAATGCACCTTTGATCGGCGAACCATTCGCCGATCGGCGAATGGGACGCCGATCGGTGCCCAACTCGGGAAAAAAAACCCATGCCCTGACAGGGCATTTGCTCGGAGAGCATGCCCTGTCGGGGAAATTGCTCCCCCCTCTTTATCTCTCTCTCTCCACTCACACCCTCTCTCCTCTCTCTCGACCAAGGTTTTAAAAATCGGACCGGACATTGAATCGGTTAGTCTTCAGTTTGGTCCAACCGAGTCGGACTGTCGGTCCAAACTGGTCGGACCGGTGATGATGTCAGCATGACATCATCATTCACATCAACTCGGAAAAAACCGGACCGACTTAATTTACTAGTCAAAACCGGTCGAACCGATTTTTTGAACCGATAAAACCGGATAGATATATGTATATATGTATGTATATATCAATGAAATAATCGTTTAAAATGTCAAATCTTTCAACATAAAAACATGATTGTCTATTTTGAATAAAACTCTACAAAAGGCAGTCACATTTTCTAGCATTATATATGAATATAATATTGTAATAATTTATTTATAGTTGCTTTTAGAAAATTACCCCAAGAAAGTAGTGGCACAAGTTATATTCTAAAAAAGAGAGGGACGTAACTGAAATTGTAGAATTTAAGAAGGGTACAAGTGATAAAAACCATCTTATTTTATTATTTAAACCTTTATTTTTTAAAAATATACTAAACCATCAAATCCTGGTCAATCCAGATCAACCCGGTCCGACTACCGGTCAGACCCGGTTTTTTATTTTCTTTTTTTTAAAATTAATTATCTAAAACCGATCGAACCGACCGGGTCGAGGCCGGTACCCGGTCCAACCGGTCTGACTGGCCGGTCCGGTCTGGTTTTTTAAAGCCTGCTCTCGACCACTCTCTCCCTCTTTCTCTCTCTATCTCTTTCTCTCTCTATCCACTCATTCTCTCTCCCTCTCTCCTCTCCATTTCTCCTCTCTCTTCCATACGCATCCATTTCTCCCTCCCTCTCCTCTTTTTCTCTCTCCCCCGTAACTCCTCCCCTCTCACTCTTTATCCCTTTCTCAACTTTTTCTCTCTCCTTTAATAAATTTGTTAAATTTAAAATTACAAATATTATATTATTTATATTTATTAAATTAAAAATTTTAAGTCTCATATAAAGTTACAAAATTTTCCAAACTTCGTAATTTAATCAAATTTAGATTTTGTAATCAATGTATGCAAAAAGACATGTATATATTTTATTATTATACTAAAATTAAATCATATTTTTACATAATGTAAAAATTGGTTACAGAATTTTTTATTTATTTAAATTCATATTTTATAATCAATATGGGTAAAAATACATGTATATATTTTATTATTATACTAAAATTAAATCATATACAATAATGTAAAAATTGTGAAATACAATAATAATTTTAAAATAGTTTAAAATTAAAGTAACGGTGAAATACAATACTAATTAAAAGATAATTTAAATCAAACTTAAATTTGCATATACAAATAATTCAATACAAAATAAAATACAAATTAACTTATGAATATGATAATGATAAAATTATACTTATATAAATATTTTACCTAATAAAAATTTTAAAAATAATTCAAATTTTAATAATAGTAATTTTTTATAGGTAGTACATACATAACTTATTTTCCCCATATCCTTTTTAATCCATTATGTAATACATACATAATAATTTTCAATTGTCTTTTGATTCCGTCGCGAAGAGCGAGTATGCTACCTAGTATCTCCTAAAATTTAGGTTGAGGTGGAATAAGTTGGATGTTGGCATGTTGCACGAACAAGTTATGTTCATTTTTTTTATTATTTTAGTGGGACAAAAATGTGCATTTAATATCACATTCATTATTGCTGTACCATCGTCAGCCCTTTGCGTATAACATGAACCTAAGACTGTGATTGTATTAAATGCAATATATAAAATGCATGTTATTTTCGAATATTATTAAAAATTGGTTTTTTATTTTCCAAAAGTTTCACTTTGTTCTATAATTTCTTAAAATAGTAACTAAAAGATATTCTCATTTGATTTTCAGTACAAGGACGCCAACTTTTTATAGGGATTTTTACATGTGTGTCTTTCAAAGTTTTTGCAATAACAATATGCAATTACACTTGTCCTATATTTGAAAAGAATGTACTGTAGCATCTTTCTTTTATTATACTTATGCCTCTATATCACATTAACATAAGGACATACTGTGAATTTTATCAGAACACAATGATACAAATGTCTTGTCGCAAAACAATAATAATATTATATGTAGCTACAAAAATTTGAAAGGATGCAAGTGTAAAAAGCTTCATTCTACGTAGGGATGAAAACGAATATGAATATATTCGTATCTGATCCGTTATCGTATTCGTTTTATAAATATTTTAACATTCGTATATGTATTCGTTTTAAAATGGATGCGGATATGGATATCACTTTGACATTCTCTAATATTTGCATTCGTATTCATATATTCATTTTCGAACATAAGTATCGTAACATATTTATTACAAATGTGCATAACAACATTTAATGGTTGTGTTTACCATTGTTGATATAGTTGTTATGAACTTACATTATCTAGTATGTCTAGTTTATGCTTAAACCATCCTAAACATGTATATTTTAGTAAACCTATAAAAGTATTTCCGTTATTATTCGTGTCTAATTCGTATTCATTTTACATTCTTATTCGATTTTAGGAATATGGTAATATATTTTTCACATTCGTCAATATTCGTATCCGCATTCGTATTTTAAAATGAATAATGATACATGATTAAACATATATTCGTATCCATATCCGACCGTTTTAACCCTAATTCTATCTCTACAGAGCAGAATTTTTTTTACTTTAAAATCTCTTCGATAATGGATGCTTAAAAAATACCACGAAACAAAAAAAACTAGAAACAAAGCAACTATGAGAGGAAAAAGCATGATAAATTTATTGCTTTGCAATATATTATTCGACGTCATGATTTCAGCTTTGCAGGCAATTTATGACAGGTTCCATACTGTGGAAGGGGAGTATGCTTTGGACCATAAAAAATAAATTCTGAACTAATCAGAAAAGACGTTAATATATTTAAATTCTTGAATAATCCAGAAAAATAATTTCTTGAAAAATATTTTCAACGCATTTTGGTCATGAAAATATATACCGAAATATTTACCTGGAAAAAATCCATAACAAAGCTATATATTTGGTTATTAGAGAAAAAAATTTACTGCAAACGTATCTTTTTTTCAGACAATATAGACAATATACAATGAATCAGATAAAATTTGTAATCCTATCCGGCTATTATTAGATTGGATTTGTTTAATAATATTATTTTAATTTTAATTGATTTTAGATCAACTTGAGATCTTATCATTTTCTTTTGATGTTGATAAAGCTATTCAAGGATAATAAGAGTTACTTGCACATTTTCTCGTATGATCGTTGAAAATTAGTTACTATTTATACAGGAACCAACCCATATCTTGATCCATTAGAAATTGAACCCATATCTTGATCCATTAGAAATTGAATAGGTAAAGAATTTTATTGATTTATTTTAAAGAAGAATAAATCGCTATTCCTAATTGACGAGGATATAATAAATACATAACCTCCCCAGAATAGCTAAATTTTATTGAACTAAAAGACAATGCGAAAGAACCTTAGAATCAATATCGATCCGAATAAACTCATTTTTCTTAATCCTGCTGCAAAATAAACCTTTTATGACTAAGGATGATCTAGCGACAACACACTATCACCACATGTTGGACAAACATAATTTTTTGCTTTCTAAAATAAGGTACAATTATAACTCAACTGATATTAATCGGTATCCTCAAAACTTCGTTGGTTACATTGAAATAGGAGACAAGCGGGTAACAAACTACGTCGCTAGCCCTTTTTGAATTGCAAAACCAATCTTTATAAATACTACATCTGTAAACTTAGGAACCATCACATTATTGTTCCTAAAAACGATATATAAGTACTTTTATTTAATATAATATTATAAATAAATAAATAAGGTTATAGTAAAAATAAACATAAAATCCAACTATCTAAAAAAGTTATGTCGTAATGACAATCTACCGCATCGGTATATAGAATTAAGGCAATAAAATTTTGAGTTGCGACGGTTTAACCGAGATAAGGTATATACACCTGGAACCTAAGGCACACAAAAGTACAATTGTGGTTATGGTGGTGATGGCATTGGCTAGTGTCGAGAAAGACGAAATGGTGGTGATGGTGCTTGATCTTGATGGTGGCGATGACAATTGAGGAGGAAAGAGAATGTGGCGGTGGTGATAGGTTGGCCTAAGAAACTACCATCAAAGATACTCAAGATACACAGTGTCCCTTGAAGACTTGTCATCAAAATAAACTAACAATCCTATGGCCCTGTTCGTTTGGGGGTATAAGCAGGAATGGAATAAGGGGAATAAGCCCCCAACACGCTTCTCCGTGGTACGACTATTCCCCATTATTTCATCTTATTTCACTCTTATTCCTATCTTTATCCTACCTTACCTACCTTTATTTCACCTTATTCTCTTTATTCTTATCCTCCAGCCGAACGGAGAATAGACCCTTATTCCCCTTATTCCCCATCCTTATTCCTGCTTATTCTCCTACCGAACGGGCCCTATGGGTTCTTAGATAACTGCATCTACCTCAAAACAAACCAATAATATGACAGCTCTCTAAAAAAAACTTCTAATCAAAATGGTAAATATATGACAAACCATTAGGCTAGTGGAATGTTAACATAAAATTTGGTAGGGGAATGTCAGATGTTGTGCATCTAACACCCAGTTATAGTCCCACATCAAAAACTTACGATGTGTAAGAGTGGGTTACAAGTAGTGGGGATTACTGTGTTTAACAACTTGGATCCAAGCATTTTGGGTGGTTGTCAACGAGTTCGTTTGGGTCTAAATCCAACCAGTTGTTAGGGTCAGTTTTACTCGATAACGGACCCGATGACTAAGCACGATACGTTATAAATGATATTAGAGACATGTTCCCTCTGATATTGGAAAGGGATATGCGGGAGGTGTAGCTACTCCTACAAAGAGATAGAGGAAAATGCCACTCGGAGCATGCATTCGTTGATATCACTGTAAATAAGTGATGGAACATGTCGCAACGAGGACGTTATGAATATAAATAAGTAAAGTTATAACACTCCAATATAATCCAAAATCAGAAACTCACAAAGTATAGGAGTGGATTATAACTGGTGGGGAATACTCATGAAGGCAAAAATCGAGATGTCTAAATTGAGCCTCACAAGGCGAGGACTCAGTCATTGTGACGACTTCTTAACGACTGTGTTCAATCAACAATTAACCCATACAATAAATATATCAAGCTAAGAAAGCGTGAATCAGAATTTATTATACCCTACTAAAGATGTATAGTGACAAGTAAATAGAGGTCGAACAATGGAAAAAAGGGTATAGAGCAAGATAAGATATAGCAATCAATCTCAAGAATTTGTCCTTTCAAGCACTTAGCCAAATTATGATTTTTGTGGCTTTTGAATTCTACATATTCTTTGTTTTGTTTTTTATATTTTTAATTTTTGATTTTTAGATATTTTTATATTTTTCAGATTTTTAATTATTTTTCTTTTAAGGATATAATATAGGATATAAAAGGGTATGTATATAATGTAAGATAAAATAAAGATAAATATTCATAAAAATAAATAGAATATATAAAATAAATTATTTTGAGTTTTTAATAATTTTTTACTATTTTTTAATGTTTTAGTGAATTTTTCTGATTTTTAAGGATTTTTAAAGTCAAAATTATCACAAATCAGGGATTTAATAATAGGTCAAAATTAAAACGAAGATGAAAAATAGCAAATTAACTCTAAAAATCTTCAAATCAATTTTAATAGGTAGATAATAATATAAATAAAATTCATAAATAAAAAATATATTTTTGAAATTTTTGGAGATTTTTTATCTTTTTATACTAGATTTTGGAGCATTTAATTTTTTAAGTTTTCTTTTCCCTATTTTTATGATTTTTTGTTTCTGGAGTTAGAAAATAAAGAGACGAATGCAATAAATATTTTTTTGGATTTTTTCAAAAATATTTTATATTTTTTTGTGTTTAAACTATAAACAGGATGACAAATGTGCTCTTTTGATTTCTAATAAATATTAAAAAGTTATAAATTATAAAAATAAAATTATGTCGTGGAAGTGTGTGCAATTAGGAACTTGACCCTAGTTTTTTTAGATTTTTCTAGCACAATAAATAGAACAAGTCAACAAAAATGCATGACATAACAGGGGCATATATGCAATTATAATAAAGATCAGGGGCCTTTCTGAAATTTTCACGAATATATGTAACTGGAATAAATATTTAATGGACTAGGTTGCAATACAAAAACATCTAGGGGCATTAGTGCAAAAGTTTCAAAAGTGCACCTCACGCGAGACGGCACGTAAGGTGACATGGACTAGACTGATATGCAAATAAAAGAAGTTCGAGGTCCTTTTTGTAAATATTATAAAACTGAACATGGTGAAGATGAATGATTCAGTACTAAATGGTAAATACAAGAAGCGCTACATTGAAAATGCAAAATACCCAAATCTTGCATAGGAACGGATGGTGGGATGCGATCTAGTGAGACATGTGTCCTCCCCAGGCTTCAGGATGATGGTTTGTGTCGGATGGATCTGATTAGATCCGTCGAGGAAGATCTATGGTTGAAGGCGGGCAAGATCCAACGCCAGATGTACTACTTGGAGCAGATGGACGATCGAATGGTGGGAAGAGGGTCTGGATGAAAAACCCAAGAATTGGACCTGGACGAGCTTCAATCTTCAAAATCTTCATGCACAACGATCCTCCGTCACTGCTAATGATCCCAAAAGACTCTGAGGGTCCTTATGTGACAAATCAAAGTAGAAAAATGCCCTGAGGGGCTCCGGTGCTCACTGGCGGTGGAGGCTGACCTGGGCGGTCCCCTGTTGTTCGATGGGGGGTCTAAGAAGACTTCGTTCTCGGTCTTTCCTGCAGGGACACGTTAGGCACAAAAATGTGAAGCTCATGCGAACTCCGGATGGTAGATTGGACGTGAAGTGGGCGCGGGTAGATTCCTTTGGTGAGCAACGGAGTTGGAGGATTGGGTTCCTTGATCTGTACATGATCAAGATGAATGGAGAAGTACTAGGTGCGAAGCAGATGATGGGGAGAGAACGATGATGAAAGAGGGTACGGATCGGGTTCAGGATGGTCAGAAATGAGTGGTGGAGTTGTAGCTCTGCCACACGTGATGATTGGACAACACAACAATCGTATGGGAATAACAAGAAACTAAGGTTAAATATCCACTAGTTCTAAGGAAAGTAAACAACTAAAGAAGAAAGAGCTTATTGTCGTCACTCGGCCAGATGCAAAAGCTCCGACAAGGATAGCAGCGAGCCCGGACCTCTTCGATTCAACACCAGGATGCTTTCCAAAGGAGTCGATCGAACTCCTACTGTCACTAGGGACACGAATCAAGATTCAACTCTAGGGTTTTTTAGGGTGGAAGAAGGATCAAAGGTCAAAGGTTGGACGGATGTGAGGCTGAGTAGGGGCGAATGGTCGGCTGGGAAGATCGAGGGGGATCAAGCGACGCAACGATGCAATCCTGAAGGCAATCACCATGCGTGATAGTGCATACATCGAGGACAAAAATCTAAGAAGGAATCAACTTAAAATTGTGTTTGTATAGGGTTGGAATAATCGACAAAAAGCGGGGTCAAACGAGGTCTAGCAAAGGTTACTGGATGTCAAGAGGAGTTGACTGGAGTCAGTCAACCCTTGACGTGTCCTGGTTGGTCCACGTGGACCAATAAGGAAAATCCAGCTTAAAATTATTTAGAAGTCACGTAATAAATAATTTATAAAATTACAAAATAAGAATTGTTTTCTTATTTCTATAATATTTTTTTTCTACTTTTATTTAATTTTTTAGAGGTTATTTATTGCAAGTTAATTTTTAGGATTTTATTTATAGGTATATTTACATATGCTTCGTATCTTTTATTTTTATTGTGTATAGTTTGATTTTTCTATTTTATTTTCTAATTTTATAAAAGTATAACTTATTTTTGTATACATAAAAAATATTTTTATTGTATTTTTCTGATGTATTCTGTACACTTCAATAAATATAGGTATTAAATATATAAGTATATGTATTCTATATTCACCTATGTATTGTGTATGTGTATTTTATTTTTATGTTTTATTCGTGGCTTTATTCTAATTTTAATATGTACATATATTATACATAATATTTACAAAAGTATACAAATATAATATTATAAAAATAATAAAGAATAAATAAAATGAATATTTTGTCTAATATATTGTACAATAGGGGTCCAAAACCTAACTTTCACATCTTGACTCTAAAAATATGAAACCACCTTCATTAGATAACTTATTAAAAGGTTATACAATTAAAGGTGATTTTGATACATTTTTGAGTTTTTATTTGAGAGATATGGGTTTGAGAAACTGGGGAAATCTTATTTAGAGTATAAAATGTTATTTTTTATGAATCTAATTTTGTATTTTTCTATACAATATTATCTACAATTTCCATGTACAGAGTTTCTTGATTTGAAGTATAAAAGGTAGAAAATAAAATAGATCCCAAAAATGAATAAATAAATGAGAATTTTAATGAATTATTGGTCCTTATCTCCCCCTACTTTATTCCTTATCGACTTAGTCATCAAGATGCCTACGTCTCAAGGTTTAGGGTCATAAAATACCTTTGATATTTTATTCTTTTTCTTTTCTATTCTTTTGGCATTAAAAAATATTTTATACTGTATTTATACAATAAAGAATGAAATGTTAATTGGTCCATAATGTTATTTGCATGCATTAGCTAGGGGTTTTAAGGTCAAATTATAGAATAAAGATGATGAAATGGAGATTCATCACCCCTTATACTTGCCTTTGCCAGTCCCTAGTAACACTTATGTAAAAAGTGCAGAAAGATAAAATAAAGAAAATGAAAAAAAAGAAAGTGGATTGAATCTAAATTTTTCTTGTCCTTACAAAATTAAAGTTTGGATTTTAAGTCGGACCTTTGAGATTTTAGTGCAGTCGGAACCTTATTGGGAAACGGATTTGAAACACAATAGCCTTCGAGAATCCCAAAACTCTACTCAAGTCTCCTCAATAGGTAGGTCATAATACTTCAACTCATACACATACCCTTATGACTATGAATCTTACTTGTACAATATATGTGATAGCAGATCCCCTCAACTGAAATGACAAAAAGATTGACTTCTCCAGTATGACAACCCAATGATCCTCCAATCTAGCAACTCTTTCCTCGAGGAGCGGGGTATTCCCTTCTAAGTTTAAGTGACTACTAGAGAAGAGAATGGACTGCAGCCAGTGTAGCTACCTATCCTATGGTGTTTGACTAGGGTAGCCAAGTTATCCGGCTGCAGGCTCACATACATATGACTTTGAGCTCAAGCTTGCTTATTGACTATACAAATATGTACACTCCGCCAGACATTTGTTTTAATCAGGCATATCTACTTTTTAGAGTTTTGATTTGATTCTCTATTTGGGGGGGATACTATATAATGCAGGATTTACATAAGGAGTTTTTCCTCTTGAGCCCAATAGGCTATCCCTCTTTTGAAGCGTTATTGCAACCCACCACTCTCCTTTCTTTAGACATCTTTGCTATTGGACGGGTTTTGGGTGCACTTCCCTCCCTAAACGAGGACGAATGTTTCCCCTCGTGTGCGTCTCAAAACCAGCAAATCCTATCCCCTCACCACTCCAGCTGAGTTGAGCCAAGTGAAAGGTGTGGGTGTCCAAGTTAGGTCATTATCAATAAGAGTCGTGCATGTGTCCCGAAATTCTCTATTTACGTAATCGAGAATACATGAACCAAGTCTCATGATTCTCAAAAAAATTAAGTCAACTAGACTGAAGTACCTCAATTCGATTTCATACAAGGTTCATGTGATTAGGTGGATTTAAGGTCCAACCAGGCTCCAATCTTCGGATTTTACCGATACTTGTTAAATTATAAAACTCATACAAAAATGTGAATGCTATGAAAATGCTATGTACAATGCAGAATGTATTTTTGTGATGCAATTTTAAAATTTTTAACTTTTATGGTGTTTTTGAAAAATGTTTTGCAATTTTTATGCAATTTTTAAAAAATAGTTTGCAAAGCTTTTAGTATTTTTCAAAATAAAATATTTTTTGGAATAAAAGTAGGTACAAATATGTATACGGGGATGCATCTTATATTTACAAGAGTTGGGTTTTTAAGAATTTACAAGGGAGGTGTTAATAATTTTATAGATACATATATACAATTAGTAAAGAATTTTGTATGATTTATATATTCCTCAAACTTATTTGAAAATCATTTTACAAACAATTTGAAAACTATAGTCCAAAATAATTTGCACAAATAACTTTTATAAATATTTACAAATATTTGAAAATTATTTTGTAAAGGTTTTTCAAACAGTATATATAGATTTTTCAAAAATATTTTTGCAACCATTTTCTCAACTATTTGCAAATTATTTTCAAAACACTTTTATTTCAGAGAATGAAAATAAATTTTTACAAACAAAATATTTTACAAAGGTTGAAAATATTTTAAAATTTATTTTTCAAATAATTTTCAAAAGATTTTTCCAATACATTTTCAAACTATTTTCCAAATATTTTACAAAAACATTTTTTACCTGATTTATTAATTAGTAAATATCACAAAGAAATGTACGTATATATATCGAGGAATAATAAGCATCTTTTTATACTTCAGCGTCCCTCTATGGCAGAATAGACATTGAACCTAGCCTAATGAGAACACCATAAATAGAATACAAGCGAAGCTAGACGGATGGAAAGGTAAAGTTCTTTCACAAGCAGGTAGGACAATCCTAGTATCCAACTCCCTCAATTCGGCCCCACTTCATATCATGAGCACATCACTCCTTTCCATGATCTCTTGCAATGCCATAGTTTGGCAAGAGACTTCTGGTGGGGATTTCAAAAGGGATCAAAGACACTGTTGTAATAAGGGAATGAAACTAGATAACTATCCCCAAGCACTTAGGTGGACTTGGCATCAAGAAGGCAAGGACATGAATATGGCATTGATCTTAAAGCTTGCATGGAAACTATTGGAGACTGGTCGGATAATCTTATAGAAGAATATTATACAAGAGAAATATTATCCTAATGAAGATTTTTTGACTAGCGAAACAAACATAAGTCTCCTAAACATCAATCTCCTCTCCACTATGGAAGGTACTCATGTAGGCCAGACTGCTACTCTTTAGTATCATCATCAACTTTGTGGAGAATTGGCACCTCCATTGGCATACAGAGAAACAAATGGCTACCCCATCATGATGAACATGTCAATCCTAAAAGGTATGCAAGTCGAAAGCATAGCAAGGTCTCTCGACTCATGGATGATAATGGCAAATGGAATATCCCATTGCTAACAAAAATATCCCAGGCCAATGACAATACAACAATTACTCTCAATCATCACAAGATAGAACCAACATGATGAAAACTAAGGATAGCACCGGTCTAATGTCTCACAAAAGGCGGAGACACTGTCGTCGAGGGCAAACCGAATATGAACCCCTAGAAATTCAAGAATAGACCCACAATATGTATAAACAATGAAAAGCTTAATATGTGGACTGAAAGTTTATTTTAACTCTACAATGGATGTATATAGTGCAAGTATGTGTAAAGTATCAAATATAGGGGGGCAAAACTAGAGATAGGGGAAAATAAATTCCAAAAATGTGTGTTCCTCTTATCTATATATCTTTTTGTGAGTTTTTTGTATTTTTTATGGATTTTATTTTTTATATATTTTTAATTTTTATTTCTTAATATTATATTTTCTTTTTATATTCCTGCTTTTTAAATTTCTTTTTTCTTTAAATATATAAATTTAAGCTTATATAAGGCTATATATACAATATAAGCTAATACAAATTACTAATAAGAATAAATAAAATACGGAAAATAAAATGCTTTTAGGCTTTAAATATTTTTTTACTATTTTTGTTTTTTATTTATTTTGTTGATTTATATATATATATTTTAAGATCAGAACTATCCCAAATCGGGGATTAAATAAATAGGCTGAATTAATTTGGAAATTGAAAATATAAAATAATGTCCAAAATTATCCAAATAAATTTTAATAGGTAAAATAATATAAAGAAAATTGTAAAGCATAAATGAATATTTTTGGATTTTTAAGAATTTTTTAGATTTTTATAAAGGATTTTTTATTTTTTTTATTTTTTATGTATTTTCTTTTTCTATTTTTGGGGTCTTTTTGGGTTTTTAGAGTTGTAAAATAAATCGATAAATAAGATATATATTTTTGGACTTTTCTGAAAGTTTTTATATTTTTTTGGTATTTCCTAAGTCAAACAAGGACTTTTGAAGCTCTTTTTTATTTTATAAATTAATAAAAGTGCCTAAAATTAAATTCCAAAAATATAGCATGAATGTACACATTATCAAGCACTTAACCTTATTTTTTGAGAATTTTTAGAGCATAGATGATATATTTAATAAATAGAAATAATACATAAAAATTAATGAACTAGTAGGGGCATAACTGCAAAGTAAAGTCAGGAGATCATTTGCAAATTACCCAAAATATATAATTACAAAGGAAAGCTTTAATATCAAAACAAAATACACAAATTTTTGAGGGCTTCAATGCAAAATTTCACCTCACGTGGAAACGGTACGTGAGGTGAAGTGGCAAAGACGAAAGTGCAAATAAAATGAAGTACATGGTCTGACTTGAAATTTACCGAAAAGTTTTGAACACAAATAAAATTATTGGACTGTGAATAAAATAACAAAAAACTTGGGGGTTGCAGTGTAAATTACCCCACTCAACACCATATCCAATGGACGAAGGGTGCTCACTTGTCACACATCGCGGCCGGGTGGCGCGATGACGGATTCATCGTGGAAGGAGGAGATTAGATCTCCAAATGGAGATCGACGATCATGGTGTGGTGCATCTAATGGCCACTGCTCGCCTGGGTGGAGGAGAATGATCGGATGGCTCTGGAGTAGCTTGGAAGAATGGGGAAGAACTTCCGTTCCTCTAAGCTTCGATCTGTAGGGCATAGGCCTCCAACCTCCTTCCATGTGACGGAGATGCTCCAAAGGTTCCCAGTGACATCCTCTGGTTGTTGGATGCGTCAAAATGCGCCAAAGGTCACTGGAGATCTCCACAAAGTCGGAGAAGCTAGAGAGCTCCAAGTACCTGCGACGACTCCAAAATCGCTCCAACAGTGCTTTGGGGATCAAGGGACCTACACAGAAAAGATAATGGGTCACGGGGAAACTACCCCGACTCGTCTAAGGGTGGAAATGAGGAATAGTGAGGTGAGGTGGCGGTGTTCTGGCTAGGCAGCGAAGGTGGACATCGAAGTCCATATCCACAGTGGATCTAGTTAAATGGAGTACGGAGGGGCAAGGCAGAAGCGTGAGGGAAGGTGATGAGGGTGGTTGCGTGGTCAGGGACATGTTGAGAGTGCTGTAGAGTGGGTTCGACGGAGCGGAGCTCCAGCGAACTACGAAAGGTGATTTTTACACTAATACATGTAACGAAAAGTAATCTAAATGCAGGAAATCAAATTAAAAACTAAAACTAAGCTAGAAAAAAGATAACGATACCTCAAGCGGTGCTGAGCCGTGAGATCAGTACCTCAAGCCGAGGAGCGATGGAGGTAGATGGAACCGCCTCTCCTTCACTCGTCCATGCGTCCAAAGAGCAGGGTGAAGAGGTTGTCACCCTCCTCAAGCTCGAGAGTGTCAGTTGGGGTAGAGAAATGGCGAAAAGGGGATTCAAAAAATGGAAGAAGCTCGAGTGGAAGGTTATGTACATGTGACTGGAGGGAGACAAAGAACAAGGTCCAACTGGCGCAACAGCGATCCACAACTCATGGAATCACACCTGCGTGATGGAGGGAAGAACGAGGAAGAAAAGTCAAGGCAAAAATCTTCCCCAAAACATGAACACATTGGGCGGCAAAAATCAAGGAAGAAGAGGACCTACGTTGTAGGACCTGGGTCAGACAGTTGACCAAGATTTACGGATGGCATTCCTGATTGGGCCATGTCATTGGTAAAAAGACAAAATCAAAAAATCAAAAATAAATTAAATAAATTATTAAATGATTTTATTAATTTTAAGTTATAAAATAAAAGTTATTTTTTCTGTAGTATTTTAATATTATTTTATTTATTTTTTCGAGTTTATTTATCACAAGTTAATTTTCAGGGTTTTATTTATATGTATATTTATATATGTTTTTTGTATATTATTTTTTATTTTTGATTTTATTATCTTATTCTCTAAATAAAATTATAACTTGTTTTTATATAAAGAACTGTATTTTTATTTTATTTTAGTATACTATGTGTACACTTAAATAAATATAGGTATAAGTATAGGTATTTCATCTTTATATTTTATATATTATTTTATTTTTGTGTTTTATTTACGGTTTTATTGTATTCAAAGTGTGTGCATATATTATAAATATTATTTACAAATTATAAAATTATAAAAAAATAAAGAATAAATAAAATGAATATTTTAATATAGTTAAAGTATACAATATGAGTCCAAAACCTAACTTTCACACCTTAACTCCAAATTAAATGAAACCACCTTCATTAAATAGCTTATTAAAAGTTATATAATTAAAGATGATTTTTTTACATTTTGAGTTTTTATTTAGGATATATGAGTCTGGGAAGATGGGATTTTAGCTTTTTATTTTGAGTATAACATTTAACACTATATATTATTTTTCTATGAGATTAGTTTGTATTTTTATCTATATCTTTCATGTACAAAGTTTTCTTTACTAGAGATATAATTACAGAAAATAAAATAGGTCCCAAAAATGGACTTGTTGAAGAATAAAAGAATAGAATTTATTGGTGAATTTTGGCCCTTATCTCCCCCTACGTTATTCCTTGTCGACCCAGTCATCAAGATGCTTAGGTCTCGGGGTTTAGGGTATAAAATATCTTTGGCATTTTATTCTTTTTCTTTTCTTTTCTTTCCTTTATTCTATAATTTTTGGCATTAAATATAATATTTTATACATAATAAATGGAATAAAGAATGAATGTTAATTGTACAAAATAATGTTATATACTTGCATTAGCTAGGGTTTTCATCAATCCCCTATACTTGCCTTTGCTAGTTCCTAGCAAACACTTATGCAATAAGTGTAGACAATAAAAAGGAAGAAAAGGAAAGGAAAGAAAGTTGATTGATTTTAATTTTCAAACTTGTCTTTATCGAATCAAGTCTGGAGCTTAAGTCAGACCTTTGGATTTTAGGCATGGTCGGAACCTTATTGGGAATTGGATTTGAAACACAACAGCCTTTGAAAGTCCTAAAACCCTGCTCAAGTCTCCTCAATAGTCAAGACAGAGTACTTCAACCCATATGCAAACCCCTATGATATGAATCTATCTTGGATAGTGTGTGAGATATGTAGTTCTCCTCAGCTGAAGCGAAGAAAGTCAACCTTCTCCAACATAGTGACCCTAATTCTCCAATCCAGTAACTCTTTCCCCGAGAAGTGGGGTATTTCCTTATAAGTTCATGTGATAACCAGCTCAAAATGTGTAGGTGGAGAGAAGAATGGACGGTAGCCAATGTAGCTACATATCCTAAGATGCTTGACTAGTGTAGCCAAGTCACCCTGCTGCAAGATCATAAACATATGACTTTGAAGCTTAAGCATGCTTATTGACTATACAAATATATACACTCCGACAGGGAATTTATTTTCAATCAGCCATGTCCACTTTTTTGGAATTTTTTATTTTTGATTTTTTTGAATACTACATACAACAGCATTTGCATTTTTTCTTCTTGAGACAGAAGGTTATCCCTCATTTGAAGCTTTATTGCAACCCATAACTTCTGTCTTTAGACCTCGTCAACATTGGATCGGTTTGGGGTACAATGGCCACAAAAGTGTGACTTCATATGTTTCCATTAGCTTGTGGTTCATAGTAGCAAATCCAACTAACCACTTCAACTGAGGTGAGCAAAGTGGAAGGTGTAGGTGTAAAAGCTAGGTCATTATCAACAAGAGTCGTGTGGGTGCTCCAAAATATTCTAATTAGACAGTCAAGATGATATTGAACCAAGTCTCGTGATTTCAATGATTTAAGTCAACTAGACCTGAAGTACCTTAATTCCAGCTCTTATAAGGTTCATGTGATTAAGTATATTTAACGTCCAACCAAATTCCAATCTTAGGATTTTACTTAGACTTATTCAAGCATCACGCTCAATCCGAAAATGCAAATGCTATGCAAAATGCAGAAAATATTTTTGTGATGTAATTTTCACATCATGAACTTTTTATGGGTTTTTGAAAAGGTTTTGCACATTTTTATGCAATTTTTAAAAGATTTTACAAATGTTTTTGAGATTTTTCAAAACAAAAGGTTTTGGCAACGAAAAATAGGTACAGATATTTACACGAGGATGCATGGATATGTTTACATGGGTATTTTAATTAAATTTTTTTATAGATATATATATATATATACAATTAGTCAAGAATTTTTGTGCGATGTATATATTCCTCAAACTTATTTGAAAATGATTTTTCAAGCAATTTTGAAAATTATAGTCCAAAACAATTTTTGCAAAAAATTTTTTTACAAATATTTGCAAACATTTGAAAACCATTTTGCAAATATTTTTCAAACAGTATATACAGATTTCTCAAATATTTTTGCAATCACTTTCCGAACCATCTG
Source organism: Ottelia alismoides (assembly GCA_037367405.1). Classification (NCBI taxonomy): domain Eukaryota; kingdom Viridiplantae; phylum Streptophyta; class Magnoliopsida; order Alismatales; family Hydrocharitaceae; genus Ottelia; species Ottelia alismoides. The sequence goes on along the minus strand of JAZKJV010008093.1, from coordinate 62,492 downwards.
CAAATCAATTTTTAAAACATTTTATTTCACACAAAGAAAAGAAATTTTTCAAATAAAATATTTTTACAAAGGTTGAAAACATTTTACAAAATATTTTTCAAACAATTTTCAAAATATTTTTCAAATAGATTTTCAAACTATTTTCAAACATTTTGCAAAGCATCTTTACATGATTTATTAATAAGTATATATAAAAAGAATTTGAGGAATAATAACCATCTTTTTTATAAAGTGGTTTTAATGAATTTTATAATATATATTTTATTTTTAGACATACTTATTAAAAATACAAAAGTACGAGTTATGGCTAAATATATACGAAGTACGTACGACCCATATATTTAGCTTGAGTTATGTCCTCGTAGATCTGTAGAGAAATGAGAAAACGTAAGTCATATTAAGTATAGAAAAGCCTAAAGAATAACGAATAAGGAATGAATGAAAGAATAAATGAATGAGAAGTCGACCATCCCCCCTATACTTAGGATCAACTATCCTGGGTATAGCAAATTGTAAACAAGGCAGGGAGGGTTGAGGGTGGGAATGAATAGATCGTACTCAGACTGTCTCCTCGTATACTTAGGGTAAGATATCTCTAAGTATATACAAGAATAGGAGACAGTGGAGGGCATCGAAGAATAAAAACTCGAGGTGCAAACCCCCTTATGCTTAGGACAAAGTACATCCCTAACTATAGTAGTAAAGATGATGGACGACAAAGAAAATTGAAAACGAAAAGAAGAAAAGAAAAAGGTCACTAAACTCATCCCCCCTATACTTAGGACAGAGTACGTCCTAAGCAAAGCAAAACACACAGTACGAGATGGATGAGAAAAAACGAGAGACGGAAAGAAGTAAAATGAAAGCAGATATACAAAGAGATGGATCTACAACGGATCAAGAAGGTAGAAAGTGTACCTTCTTGTGTGATCATTGAGGAATGGGTCTAATGAGGTGCAAATTGATATCGGGGTCCTCAGTAGGCAAAAACCGATCATAATGGACCTGATGAAGGTCCTCAGCAATCTCAAAGCGGAAAGGCACAAACTGGTCAGTGGAAGTAGTGTGGTCATGTTCGGCCTTGGGGTTCTCAGCTAGGTCAAAACAAAAGGAACTAACTAATCTATAGAAGTGGTCAGGACATGTTCGTCCTCCGAGGCCTCAACTAGGTCATCATCAAAAGGCTCAAATTTATTTATGAAAGCAATAAGATCAAATTCATCCTCTTCAGTCTCTATTGTGCCTGCCCTCCCTCTAAAGTGTCGATCGTGTAAATCACGTGGATATTACCACTGCGTCGCTACTCACCAGAAGGAGGAACTCCAAGGTCTATGATTTCCTATTCTTCCTCCTTGGAGAGAAATTCTTGGGTCGCTTCCAACATACAACAAAACTCTCTGATATCATCAACAAGGTCATAATCCTCGGGGTCAACTATCACAGGCATACTCTCGTGGGATGCAGGTCTCTAGTCGATAGTAGGTGTCGTGGTTAACACATCGCTCCCGACATTTGAACAGAAGTGAATCTCTCCAGATCTATAATCTACAATGGCTCTCGTAGAGTGAGGAATGATTGGAGCATGTTACACGAGGGTGGAGATCTCCATGGGCAAGACGAGAAAGTCGACAGTGAAGCTCATGCCCTGAATCCAAACGACAACATTCTCAATAATAATCTCTGGCCTTGGACAATCATCCTGATTTTCTTGAGAGGCCCAAGATGAAGAGACTATACCAATGAAAGGGTATTGTATTGATAGAAGCAGTTGCCATCACATTAATAGTCAAAAATTGTGCAACTCACAAGGGGTGTGACATTGTTCCCTTTCTCGTGTGTGGACGATGAGAGATGGCATGGGAAGTGGCCATGGTCAAAATGTGTCGCCAGTTTTAGGGCTAATTTTTCTCGATTACAGACTCGATGACTAAGCATGAAATGTTACAAATAATATTGAAGACATGTTCCCTATGATAGTGGAAAGGGATATGCGGGAGGTGGAGCCACATTTACAAAGATATAGAAGGAAAAGGCCACTCGGAGCGTGCATTCGCCAATATCACTGTGAATAAGTGATGGAATAGTTCGCAGCTAGGACGTTACGAATATAAGTGAGTGAAGTTATAACACCCCAATATAGTCCAAAATTAGAAACTCGTGAAGTATAGGAGTGGATTATAACTGATGGGAATACTTATGAAGGCAAAAATCGAGAGGTCTAAATTGAGCCTCACAAGGCGAGGACTCATTCGTTGTGACGACTTCTCAACAATTGTGTTCAATCAACAATCAAACCACACAATAAATAGATCAAACTAAGGAAGTGTGAATCAAAATTTATTATAACCTACTTAAGATATATAGTGACAACCAGGTAGGGACGAACATAGGAAACAAGGATGTAGAGCAAGATAAGTATAAAGATCAATCTCAAGGATTTGTCATTTCAATCACTTAGCTAAATTATGGTTTTTGTGGGGTCTGAATTTTACATATTTTTTATTTTTATTTTGTTTTTTTATATTTTTTATGTATGATTTTAGTTCTTTTTATATTTTTTAGATTTTTTATATTATTTTTTTAAGGATATAATATAAGATATATAAGGGTATATATACAATGTAAGATAAAAAATATTAGTACTAATAAAAATAAAAATATAGAAAATAATTTTTTTTGAGTTTTTAATAATATTTTACTGCTTTTATTATTTTTTACTGAATTTTTCAAAGTCAAAATTATCCCAAATCAAGGATTTAATAATTGACCGAAATTGAAATGAAGATGAAAATAGCAAATTAATTCCAAAATTCTTCAAATCAGATTTAATAGTAAACAATAATATAAATAAATTTTGGAAATAAAAAATATATTATTGATTTTGGGGACTTTTTATCTTTTTATATTGAATATTTGAGCTTTTTAATTTTTATAAATTTTCTTTTTCTATATTAATGGATTTTAGTTTCTGGAGTTAGAAAATAAAGAGACAAACACAATAATTTTTTTTGGAAATTTTCAAAAACTTTTTATATTTTTTATATTTTCAGTTGTAAACAAGATGAAAATTACTCTTTGATTTTTTTTAAAACTATAAAATCTTAAATTGTAAAAATAAAATATAATATGGAAGTGTGTTCAATCAAGTGCTTAACCTTATTTTTTGAGATTTTTCTGAGCACAAATGCTATATTTAATAAATATAACAATCAACAAAAATATATGAACTAGCATGGGTATATATGAAATTAAAATAAATATTAGGGACCTTTCTGAAATTTGTAGGGAAGCCCTCACCTTTTATTTTATTTATAATTATGCCCTGCTAAGTCCTGGATTTTTTAGTATTTGTTTTATTTATTTAAAATAGCAATTGTGCTCAGAAATATCCCAAAAATAGCCTTAAGTTGCCGGATGCTTATATCTTCACGGTATATATTTATTTTAGCATTTTAGAATCTTTTAATATTTATTAAAAATAAATTTAGCTTAAATATTCCCTGTCTACAATATAAAACCCATAAAAAAACTTTTTGAAAAATCCAAAAAAAATATTTATTGTGCTTATTTATTTATTTTACCACTCGAGATCGAAAATCCATAAAATAGAAAAAGAAACTCTTAAAAATTGAAAAACCTCAAAATCCTGTGTAAAAATATGAAAAATCCTAAAAATTATAAAACTATATTTCTCTATTTTAAAATTCTATTTATATATATCTATATGATAAATTTTATTTGTAAAATTATGGACTTAATTTCCTATTTCTAATTTCCATTCAAATTTCAACCATTTAATTATTCTCTATTTTAAGGTATTTTCAACTTTAAAATATATAAAAACTAACAAAATCCTATAAAAAAATTACAAAATAGTAAAAAAATATTTAAAACCCAAAACAACTTATTTTCTTTATTTTGACTTTTTTTATTAATATTTGTAATTATATTTTCTTACAATTCATATATATTATATATAACTACATTATCTATTTTAAAACAAAAAGGAATCTAAAAATCTAAAAACAAAATATAGAAATATCAAATTAAAAATAAAATACAAAATTATAAAACAATAAAATATAATATAAAAAATTAAAACCCCACAAAAATATATTTTGGCTAAGTGATTAAGAGATAAATTGTGCTTTGATGTTTATCTTGCATGTATGCTCCATTGCTTCCTGTGTTCAACCTCTACTTGCTTAACACTATACATTTTTAGTAGGGTATAATAAATTTTAACTCTTGCTGTTAATTGCTTGAGTATCTGTGCTGGTTAATTGTTGAAACTGCGGGAACATTTGAGTAGTCGCCTCAGCAACAAGTGAAGCTAATTTGTCAGCTCATTTTAGCGACTCTGATTTTCCTACTTTTCAGAAGGTGATGAGGTTGGTTGCATGGTCGGAGATAGGTTGAGAGCACGATAGAGTGGTTCGTCAAAGCGGATCTCCAACGAACTACGACACTAATACACACAATGAAAACTTAATCTAAATGCAGGAAATCAAACTAGAAACTAAAACTAAGCTAGAAAGCAATAGAAGATACCTCGAGCAGTGTTGCGTTGTGAGATCAGCACCTTATGCCGGCGAGCGACAGAGATGGTTGGAATCACCACTCATTCACTCCTCCACGCATCCAAGAGCTGGGCGAAGAGGCTGTCACCCTCCTCAAGCCCATGAGCGTCAATTGGGGCAGAGAAATGGCAAAAAGGGGATTCAAAAAATGGAAGAAGCTCGAGTGGAAGGTTATGTACATGTGACTGGAGGGCGACAAAGAGCAAGGTCCAACAGGCGTAGCAGCAATCCACAACTCGAGGAATCACACCTGCGTGATGGACGGAAGAACGAGGAAGAAAAGTCAAGGAGGAATCTTCCCCAAAACACGAACACATCAGGCAACAAAAATCGAGGAAGAAGAGGGTCTACGCTGCTCTGAAAAGTCTAGGACATGGGTCAGACAGTTGACCCAAGTCAATGGATGGTGTGCCTTGATGGGGCAAGTCATCCGTAAAAATGCAAAATCAAAATAAAAATCGAAAATAAATTAAAATAAATTACTAAATAATTTTATTATTTTAAGTTATTTAATGTTATTTTTATTTTTTGAGGTTATTACGAGTTAATCTTTAGGGTTTTATTTATAAGTATATGTATATATGTTTTGGATATTTTATTTTTATTTTTTTATTTTATTATTCTATTATATGATTTTGTAAAATTATAACTTATTTTTATATACATAAGTATATTTTTATTTTATTTCTCAGGTATTATATGTACACTTAAATAAATACATGTGTATATTATATAGATATAAGTATAAGTATTTCATCTATGTATTTCTATATTTTATTTTATTTTTGTGCTTTATTTATGGTTTTTATGTATTCTAAATATGTACGTACATTATAAATAATATTTACAAAATTATAAAAAAATATAATATGAATATTATATATACTAAATAAAAATAAATATTTTATATAGGTAAAGTACACAATATGAGTCCAAGACCTAACTTTCACATATTAATTCCAAATTAAATGAAACTATCTTCATCAAACAACTTATTAAAAGTTATATACAATTAAAAGTGATTTTGATACATTTTGCATTTTTATTTAGTTGATATGGGTTTGGGAAGTTGGGATTTTAGCTTTTTATTTTGAGTATAACTTGTACAGTTATATATTTTCCCATGATATTAATTCTGTATTTTTATTTGTATTTTTATCTACAACTTTTATGTACAAAGTTTCTTTATTAGAGGTATAATAATAGAAATAATATATGTCTCAAAAGTGGACTTATTGAAGAATAAAAGAATGGAATTTATTGGTGAGTTTTGGCCCTTATCCCCCCCCCCCCCCATTTTATTCCTTGTCCACCAGTCATCAAGATATCTAGGTCTCTGGGTTTATGGTCATAGAATACCTTTGATATTTTATTCTTTTATTTTCTTTATTCTAGAATGTTGGTATTAAAAAATATTTTATACATAATAAATGGAATAAAGAACGAATGCTAATTTGTACAAAATAATGATATATACATGCATTAACTAGGATTTTTAAGACCAAAATGATAAAATAAAGGTGATGAAATGGAGATTCATCAACTGGCTCACTCATATAGAATCCATCATATATGGGCTTTCATGGTCAAATCAGCCTACCATATGCATTTGCCTTGTGGTTTGACCTTGGACGATGAGGACCATCTTTTTAGGACCTACCCATATGCATGTGCCTTGTAGTCTGGCCTTGGGTGTCATACAAAACCTAATGACAATATAATGGAGTTTAGTTTTAGATTGTTCAAAGACCAAAATGTGGAATCCTTCTTCCCCTTCACCTGCAAACTCATGCATCTCATATGGTTGCAAAGATGTAGCTGTAAGCATAAAGCCTCGCCCCCTAATCAAATCCTTACCATCCACAGGATAAAAATTTGGGATCAACAAAGTGCCATACGACATGACCCTAACAATCTTGACATGCAAGACAAAATAGTCGCTTCAGTACATGCAAACTCCTCTCGGGTATAAGAACAAACCCCTCAAATCAAAGTCATTGTTGACATTGTGTATGACATGTACATGGCTGGTTTTGGCCTGGTGTGTTCTAATAGTAGAGGCATCATCCAAACAAATGTAGTGTGTTCACGTCCTACAGCCCCGAAGAAGCCAAAGCTCGAGCTATAAATGAGGGGATCCAACTAGGGAACCACTTCCATGATTTCAGCACAATTGTTTGTTCTTATTGCAAGATGGAGATTGGCATGTTCAGCTTGCAATACTCTCCAACGTGGACTATCAGAAGGACTGTAGAATGCTCTATCTCTAAAGTGTCTAGGTCATCCACCCTTAAATTAACTTCCGTCAAAAGGAATATGGTTACCATATTAATCTTGATGTACACTCCTTATGTAATTGTGCTGTTAGAGAATGGTCAAAAGGGACCATTCTCCACTCTTTGTACTCAAAGAGTGGGAAATTTTTTGTAAGAGTACATGTTATAAGCAAATATGTAAAAAGGATGCATTTACAGTGGTGCTTGTGCAATTATGATGGGTAATTTTGTAAAAGGGAGAAGAGTACAGGGATATAATCGGAAATCCAAAGTTCTCTTAGATATTCATGCAATATTAAAAGTCGGCAGGGATATAAATATAAAAGCCCCAAAAGGCCAAAACCAATTCCCATGGAACATTAGTTTGGGAGAGAGCCCACCAGTCGCCTCCACCCCCACCTTCCATCACCAAACCAAAAGACGCTCCTCCGTCCCCTCCCCCTCACTTCCACACCGAAGCTACAATCCCACTCCTCTCCCCTCTCTCCGCCCTTCTCCTCCCCTCGCTCTCTATATATACCCCCCCCCCCCCCCTAACAACCCGCTCCCGATGGAGTCCTTCACAGTGGAAACCTCCGACGGCGTGAAGCTCCACACCCGCCTCTTCAAGCCCCCCACGCCTTCACCCTCCCCCTCCCCCCTCCTCGTCCTGGTCCACCCCTACACCGTCCTCGGCGGCGTCCAGGCCCTCCTACGCGGCATCGCCTCTCGCCTGGCCGCCCTCGGCCTCACCTCCGTCACCTTCGACATGAGGGGCGCCGGAAAGTCCTCCGGCAAGGCCTCCCTTACCGGCGCCGCCGAGGTCGAGGACGTCATCGCCGTCTGTCGCTGGGCCTCCAGCGCCCTCGAGCCTCAGGGGATCGTCCTCGTCGGTTCCTCCGCAGGTGAGTTTGTTCGTTTGTTTGAGCCGATCGAATGATACGATCAATCGGTTGCCTTTTTTTCTGTTTTCGTGACGCATATCATGTGTTCTGGTTGTTTTGAGGAGGATCCCTTGTGGTTTGATGGAATCCGGTTGGTTCGAGGTGAATCTGTTGCGGTTTTTGGTGGAATCCGAGCTGGAGGTGTTGTGATGGATTGTGGAGAGTTCAGGACGTGGATTTACGTTGAGTCAATGTTGATCTGTGTTGTGATGGGATCCCTTTTGGAGATGCTAAGGATTTAGTTGTGGGAAGCCTGGGACGTGGATTTAGATCGAGGGATGTTAATCTCTCTATTTGGAGGCGAAGATGTGGTGGTTTGGTTGTATTCGAGTGGAGGTATTTAGGATTGGGTTTATGTAATGTTAGTAAAGAATAGGACGTGGATTTAGGTCTCCGTGATCTTAAGTGTGTGTTTCGAGGTGCGGCGGATGCTGTTTGGCGGGGTGAGGAAATGTGACGGATTGGCTGTGGGATATTGTTCGTGAGAGACGAAGGGCTTGGATTAGGTCCCGGATGATGTTGCATGTTTGTTTTGATGCGAATCGGATGTTGCTTAGTGGAAGCTGAGGTGGATGTGTTGTCGATTTAGTCTTGGAAATCATAGGATGTGTTGTTGATTTAGTCATGGAAAGCATAGGACGTGGATTTAGGTACAATGTGATCTTTGTTTGTTTTGAGGTCAAGCCGTTGCGGTTTGGTGGAATTCGAGTGGCTGTTGAGGATTGATTCGTTGGAAATATAAACTGTGCATTTAAGTCGTGGACGATTCATCTGTTTATTTTGAGATGGAGCTGTTGGCATTGTGTGGGTCCAAGTTGGAAGTGTCGCGGATTGGGATCTTACTTGGTTGTGAGAAGGTAAGATGCAGATTAGATTTTGGCCGATGTTATTTGGTGTATTCGAACTAGAGGTGTCTACAGGGGTAAGGTTTGTGTGGCTTGTCTGTTGGTGTAAAGAGGCAGATAGAGGTTAGGGTGGTCTAGTCTACTTATGTTGAGGTGGGTCTTTTGATGGATCTGGGTTGGAGATGGTATAGATTGGGTGTCCGTGTCTGTATTGTTTGTAAAAAGTGCCATTAGCTTGCAGCCTGTGAAACGGGAAGGTTTAAGTTGAATCTTTTGCTTTTTGAAGTATTCAAGTTGGAGATTTTAAGGATTGGGTGTATGAGATAAAGATTAGGTCTCAGATGATCTACTATATCTTTTGGGGGGTAAATTTATTGCTGTTTAATGATGAATCGGTTTGCATGACATGAAAAGTGTCAGATGTAAAAGAGGTCAAAAGATTTTCTATTTTGTTGCTGTTTGATGTTTGGATTGAGAGGTTGTGGAGTGGTTGCGTTTGTTGTTTGTAGGAGTGTTAGACCAGGTCTCATATAATCAAATGTATTTGTTTTGATGATAAGTAACCGAGTATGAGGTGTTATGGATCATTTGTGGAATTTTATTGTTATGTGATATGTAAGATATATGTTATGGTTTGAGGATCTATTCCATTTGTCGTGGAGCGGATCTGTTAGTGTTTGACAGCTTTGAGATTTAGGTGTTATGGATCAGCATTCAGTTATGGTTTTTATTCATGTTGAGAGACTTGCAGTAGGTCTATGATGATCTAGCATGTTTGTTTTTTAGTTGGTGAGCTGTGTGGATCTGAGTTATAGATGTTAAATATTGGTTACATGCAGTAATCAAGTGATGCATAAAAGGTAGATTAGGTCCCACATGATCTATCCTGTATTGTGGGGATGTAACCTTTGTCGTTTGGTGGATCTGAGTGGGCATATCAGAGTTTGTGTATTCCTCATGTTGCGTATGAGATGTAAATTAGTTGTGGGATGATTTTAACATGATTGTTTTAGGTGAAGTAATGGAAATCATACCGTGTATATGGTTTTGTAACCTGTTTGTGTTTCCGCTGTGTATATTGGCCATAGCTTGTATATGGTTTTGTAATCTGTTCGAGATCATGTTCGAGATGGTCTTATCTGCTAACATTGATAGGAATTTTTTAGATGATCTTTGGATTAGTCGGGATTAGGATTCTGTGCGGAAGATGGGAAGAGTTTAAAACGTTAAGATATGGTTTAGCAATGTAAATAGTTAATTCCTGGTTTGAAAGGTATCTAGTCGGATTTGGTTTCAGTGATTAGGTATATATTAAACGAATAATTATGGATCGATTATGAGTTCATTGACTTTAGGTCAATCTACTACTCACATTCCATGTAAGCATATTTTCATGGATGCCTCGGGATTCAAGTTATTAAGTGATTATTAACATTGACTGTCGTTATCTTAGACTCGAAGAAGAATCCTAAGATAAAGAAGATATGTTGGATGAATCAACTGGCAGGAACTTTGGATATAAGCATATAAATGAAGGTCTCAATTTAACACAACATGACAGAGATGAACATCCTTTGTATCAACATGAACTTTGATTTGCCCTGGTAGTCAGATCAACCACTTTTCAGAAGGTATATGCACTGTTCTGCTTTCCCTGCTTCTCAAACTGATAGTGGGAGATGGTAGGGGTTTCATATTATGGCCGGATGATCGGACTAAAGAGAGTTGCTCTCGCCATTGATTTCCATGCTTATTCACCTGAGCTGACAATTTAGTGCTGCGGGTTTCTGAAACCTAGTTCAATTGTGCCTAGTGACCTTGCTTCTACTCTGATATTTCTGACCAAAGGGTGGAAGAGTTTTTAAAGACGTCCGGGTTTCTGGCAAATGTCACTTGTCCAGTGGGAGGAATTGATCACTGGACCTAAGTCAACAGTGGGTTCTCGGTCAATAAGGCTTATAAAGCCCTCTCGGCATCAAACTGTGTTTGTTCCCAAGGTCTTATCCTAGGATCGTTGCGGAGGATGGTAACAAGATTTGGACATCGAAGGTCCCATTGCATATGAAGATTTTTCTTTGGTATTTTCAGTAGGGAGATTTGGACATCGAAGGTCCCATTGCATATGAAGATTTTTCTTTGGTATTTTCAGTAGGGAGGTGTACTGACAAATGCTTGTTGGGACAGGTTCTTTCAATGAGTTGATAATTCATACCCATGTTGCTTTGACAGTGGTAATTATTGGTATCACATGTTTTTCTATTGTATTGGCTTAAGAGATGTCTAGGTTGAAGACGCAGGGGTGGACGCCGCAAGCTCATATCATATGACTTTTGGGCATCTATGATTTTTTGCTGGAATTGTTTGGACAGGGATAGGACTACTGACTCGTGTATGGGCTTTGTGGTTGGCTGGAAACAAGGTAGTGTTCCATGAGGAGAGATTCTATGTTGAGAACAGTAGAGATCACGCCTAGACTCTTTTTGAGTTGTGGTGTTTGTACCTTGATTTCAGGTGAATATAAAAGGTACGAGGAGCACTACTCTAGATGTCATGTCTCGGGCTTAGGTCCCCGGTCCTTTATTGAGGAAAGCTTACCCTCAACTTGTTAGATCCGTTGACAACCACCCAAAATACTTAGGCCCAAGTTGTCTAGTAGTAATTCTCGCCATTTATAACACTCCCACACTTTGTGAGTTTTTAATGCAGGATTATGTTTGGGGTTGGGGTGTTACATGTCCATTCTCTTTATCTCAAAAAAAAAGATTTCTGGCTAATGGAATGATCATTATTTTGATAAGTGGCCATCGAAATGTGAGAGACATCCTCACCAAAAGCATGGGGCCAAAAGTCTTCGGTCTCTTATTGAGTATTGCATAGAGATGGTCTGTCCAGCATCAGAAATCCATTGTCGTTTGATGAAAATATGCTGCAGATTTGATGGATATCTTGCCATATTTGTGGGGGAAACGTAGATCTTATGGATCTGTTGCCTTGTTTGTGGGATGTGAGCTGTGGAGCATGTGATTGTGAAAGCGGTTTTCCTATACTATTGAAAGTTCCTCTCTTCAGAGTGATTTTGCAATGGTGAAATTTTCTGAGAAGATTGGTACGTGTGAATTCTGGTTGAAAAAAAATCTAGGGATTTTTTTATAGATTAACATCTGATTTTCAGAGGTAGACTTGCTGGACATAGGTAAAATATGGGAGTTAATGCGAAGAAGAAAGCTGTCTCTATTGATCTTAGTTTCTATTAAAATGGTGTGCGGTGATTTTTGTTACCGCAATTTCATGGGGCAGGTTCCTTAAAGGCCTAATGATTTCATTTAAGGTTAGGCATATGAAGTAGGCTACCATAAGATTGAGTAATTTGGTGTAAATTAGAGTGAGAAACTGTAGATTGGTTTGGTTCAAAAAAAGGGAGTTCTGTGAGATATTACGGGGAATTGATGACGGATTGCTTGAGCTCAGCATACGAACCTGCGTCAGTTGTCTCAGTTTAACATGACCAACACCCTGTCTATGAATGCTACTCTACCACTCATTATTATTTGAGTATGTCGCTTAAATCCAACAAAGCCCTATTTCTCCAAATAGCAATCAGTTCTTCCCCTACTCTTCTTACAAGGTTCTTCTGAGTTCACACCTTGGAACCTTCTTCACACATAGAACACCTTACCTGAGTTTCTCTCAGTTTATACTCATCTGGGTGTCACACCATCTGGTACTGTAAAGAAGCATTTAATCCTTCCCTGTGCTGTTGCTTGCAGGCTTAATTTTGAAAATCAAATTTTGATAAAGACGATCAACTTGCATGCTAAATTTTGAAATCAAGTTTGATTTTGAAAATCAAAATTGATAAAACAAACTTTTGTAGTGGGGGTAGAGGTGTAGATTTGAAAATGCAGGGTTTGGATAATGTACTTAGCATCATGTCGGTGACTCCAATATTCATTCTCTCAAAACTTTGGTTTATTTTTCAAAACTTAGGGCTGCTGCCTTTGCAGAATGCATCATCTCCTTGTTTTCTCTGCTGATTTGCTGCTATATTCTTTCCCAATCTAGAAACGTATCTCTTATTCCAGCTTCTTTTTAGGGGCACCAATTGCAGGTTCCGCAGTTGATAAAATAGACAATGTCATGGGGTACGTGAGCCTGGGTTATCCCTTCGGCCTGATGGCCTCCATTCTTTTTGGGAGGCACCACGGGGCTATCCTGCAGTCAAAGAAGCCGAAGCTGTTCATCATGGGAACCAGAGACGGTTTCACCGGCGTCAAACAGTTGCGGACCAAATTGAAAAATGCATCCGGTGAAAACAAAATCCATCTGATCGAGGGTGCCGGCCACTTTGAAATGGAGGGCCCTGACTATGACACCAAAATGGCTGACGTGATTTCTAGCTTTGTTTCAACCTTGCAGAGATAACAGAAGGAAGGCTGCATCGGAACAACCACGGATAGCTTGTATGCATGCTCTGGATTGTTTTCAAACAGTAACACCAGGGCTCGCCCGAGAGAGATTCAAATGATGGTAACCCGAGAGATTCAAATGTTCTCCAGCATGCAGGCACTGCTTCTTTAGATGAAGATTGTATATTATATTCCAATTGATTGTTAGCAGTTTAAGGCATGTAGTTAGCTGCTTGAAGGGTAAGCCCAAGTGAGACAGAAAGAAAGGACACGATGCATGAATAAATAAATTGTTACCATATTACAATAATACAGAGGGTCTCAGCCAGCAAAGTTTATACGACTTCTACTACAGGAGCTGCAGCTTATGCCAGCAAAAATAAAGTAGAACTCTCTGCTGATCATCAAACCCATATATATGGAAGCGAAAGCGGCTGCGATGAATTCAGATGTAGCTATCACGTCCAGGAGCAGTCCCGCCTGTGCCGGCACCGGTCTTGGGGCCATCTCTACTTTTCCAGTTCGTGCTTCCCCAAACTTTCTCCCGATTGTAAGCCTGCCCGTCGGGCGGCCGGTGCTCATCTGCTGCGACGAAATGGATCATTTAGTGCACACTGGTGGTATGAATGTGCCATATCTATCACTCTTTACCATAATTCTCCTTTTTTCTTAAAAAAATAAGATTTACAATCTCCGCTAAAATAATCCCCGTGTTTATTACAAGTTATATTATTGCTGTTACAATGCGTCACCATGCTTGGTAGGTACACAAAGTACAAGGGGAGGAGCAAAAAATTCCTGCCTACATAATTTATAGGGCATTTTCCCATTAATCGGATCTAGGACTAGATGGAAATGTACATTGGCGTACAACAAGCTAACATGATTTCGATCGATGATGAGTAAAAGAAACACGAAAACTTAGTGGTCCTACAAGTATTTACCGCTTTCGCCGTCGGATGCATCGGCAAGCCTTGCTATCGCATCGATAAGGGAGAGTTCATGCTCCTGCAAAAGGATGGCGACGCTCTTGATTTGCATGAAAGCATCAAACATGAGAAAGGAGTGTGCGATAAAGACGTCCATACTTTGAGCACTCTCTTTGCTTTCTCGATCTCGAGTGGATCGGGGTGGTTAGATGCAAAGATCCTCTCAACCTGGTCGTCATAAGAAAAGGAAAATTAGTTGGGCAAAAGAGGATCTTAAGCATGAGAACAGGTGATGCAATGGGTTTCACCTCTTTAATCAATGTATCCGTATGAAGTATTTCGATGTCGTCGGAACTCTTCTTTCTGATTCCGTTTTGCGAAGGTGGAACATCCTTGGACTGGCTCTTCGCAGATCCTCTCCCACGTCCAGCGCTGGGAACTGTTCCAGCACGCGCTGCCACCGGTTTCTTCTGGCTGCCACGTCCTGCTCGACGAGAGACCCCCGGATCCTCTTCCCAGCGTATATCATCCGGAGAAATCTGTCAACCACATGGACATTGACAAATACTGACGGCATATTATGAGTACAAAATGCAGAAGAGGCGTAAAGAGCGAAGATAAAAAAAAGATATAGTCCTGGTGAGAACTTGCCCCCCATTAATACATATTTTTGACCTAGCACGATTGATGACTTTTATGTGCATATCCTAAACAGCAATTATTTAGTCATCCATATAGTATCACCACATCATTGAATTTGTTTAATACCAACAAACTTCTGGCTTCTAAATAACACAAAAAGAACATCAACAAAGAGATTATGGATAATAACTTCATTTTTAAAACGCCAGATTCATAACATATCATTCTATGTTAAAAAATCGAAATGCCAAAAGATGATCACTAGAGGTTATTGATGATGCAAAACATTATTCCAAGAGGCAGGCAGGATTATCAGAAGGTACAACTCCCCACCCCATACTCCAGTAATATGACACCGACGGGATCATCTACGATGAAAGTGGTCTTTCGGGAAGAAACACAACCTCATTTCTCCGCACCGATAGAGCCTGTATTACAGTCTAAGCCGCAGACAGGTAACATTTCTCTCTTCCAGTATACATCGACTCATTTCCACCCCTTCCGTCCTCTCGAAGGTTACACCAGAGCGAATCTAAGAAAGAAGTGTCTAGCCAACGGGTATCACATTGCTCTCTAACATCGTCCTCCACGGCCACAAATGGCTACGAGTATCACCAAGGAGCACAATGTCTCCTTTGGACATTCGTCACCAATAGGTTTCTTCTGCAATGCCATAAGAGGATCTTCACTTTGCAGATTTATTCGTAGCACCTGAGCGTATTTGAATTTGATCTTATGCTCCGGCGAATGAGCCTTCAGGGAACCGTCGACAAAAAGAAATCCACACAATACCGAACCCTTGTAAAGAAAAAAGTAAATGGATCACAGAGAATAAAAGGATTTAGTGGGAAATCCTTTAGTTCACTTTCATAACCGCTGGAGGGGATTTCCTAGTTCTCTCACGTGGTTGGGATTGTCTTCACTTTCATAACGTGTGAGAAAAAGAGTTGCGTATTTAGTCCCAAAGGGTCACTGGATTCTCAAACATGACCCATTAACAAGGTTCGAAATATCGATATTGTACAGGTCAGTAGACTGAAAAAGGATATATCAAGGATATATCGATGATATCGATGGAAAGTTCGGAAGCGGCACAAAAAATGATTTTTTTAAATTACGATCATCCTAGTTTTAAAACAATAAATAACGTACAAATACACATTTATATGTGAGAATGAGATGTATTTAGCACAATAATACACATTATATTACACATATTGTGTTGTCAATGCTAGCTATTCATGATTGAGAGATATTAGAAAGAAAACGATGAAATTCAAAACCATAACTAGATGACATTAAGGAGGTGTATTTAGCACAATAACATTACATCATATCACATATTATATGTAAACAAAATGCCAAGCTATATTGGATATCATACGAACAAGAAAATGAGCACTATAACTTATATGTATGTAGACTTTCCTTGATCAACTCTAGAGTTGTTTCATCTCCATCCAAAAAAGAGGTGAAACCCCCCATTCAAAACAGGGGTCTCAGTGGTAAATCATAGTCTGCGAGAATGTGGAGGCGACGTCT
This sequence comes from Ottelia alismoides, assembly GCA_037367405.1. NCBI lineage: Eukaryota > Viridiplantae > Streptophyta > Magnoliopsida > Alismatales > Hydrocharitaceae > Ottelia > Ottelia alismoides. Next base: position 46,349 of record JAZKJV010008093.1, on the reverse strand, counting down.
CCGGGCCGAAAAAGATGTAAATCATAATGTATTTTTAATACCATGAGTAGATCCAAAAGCAAAATCCTGAATAAATATACCAAAAATTAAAAATAAATCATATTTACTACTGATTTTTGCAACCGTGTATAGTACCAATAGGTCTAAATATATCAGGGATAAATCGGTATATATTTTGTATATCAAAATAGCTTAGAAATACACTTTTTGTCAATCAAAATGATCTTAGTTTGTAGAATAATAAATTAAATCTGCATAAACTGCGTATTAATAAAAGCATAAGAGATACATAAAAACAAAGAAAACGACATACAGTACATCATTTATGATAATCATAAAATTGAAAGAAAAAAGATCTAATATATAGATTAATATATTGATTGGAAATCTATGAGAAATAAATATTGGAATCATGGATCCATATTGATAGATTACTAATACTTCCTAACAATAAAATTTGTTATTTATTTGTTTTGAGTTTGTATCAGAATATATTAATACCATGAGTAGTACGGATCGGACAAGGTCCCTAGACGTCTCAATTGACTAAAGAAAAAGGAGATGAGCGACAAGGCTCGGTCCTCTGAGGAAAGAAGGCTCGATGATGTTTGTTGAATTCGCAGGCTTCGCATTCAAACAACTTCAATGATGACAGCCCAAGAAACATCTAAGGGCTCAATAAGAGGGATGGCCAAAACGCAAGTGCCGTAGGAACAAGTCGGCAGACACGGAGAGAGCACCAGGAAAACCGGAATCAACAGGGATATCGAGATGATACATGTCATTCTTCTCATGGACCAACCAAAGATCTACATTGTCTAAATGTCCGGATAAATAATAGAACTCATCAAAAATCACTCTATAGTTCAGTACAACACATAATCAATGGACGGATAACATGCTTAAGGGAAAGTTGGGAGCACAGAAAACTCTAGAAAGTCCGAGCTTGGAGGAAAACTCCATACTCTCCGATGGTAATGGGAGAATGTGCAACATTGGCTAGACATACCAACTTAACAATGGAAGAGTATTCTGTAGAGGTCCACAAACTGCATTCTCCAGTCAAGTGAGTAGATACACCAGAGTCAATAATCCATGATAGCACTGAAGCATAGGCAGAGATGGCTACAATATCTAGATAGTAGCTAGGTTTGCAGTAGGAAGGTTCTTACTAGTAGGAGAGTTCTTCATTAGTTGCATCAATATGGAGTAGTTTGTAGTAGAGAGTTGGATTGCTTGTCCATTGGAATCCTAATCTGATAGTACCTCTATCACAGTCGAATCATAGTCAAAGACAGATAAGGCGTTGACCTGCGCTAGTTTGCCAAACTTACCCCAAAAACTCTCAAATGGGTGGTTGGATTGTTGGCAGTGAGTGCACGGTATACGGCAACGACCAGAGCCTGGCATCGGTCTCCTCGAGAGATGAGACAATCGTTTCTTCCAGACGAGGCAAGGCAGAGTTCTCCATAGGTTGTGGAGAATTTGTATGACCAGTAGAGGTCTCAAGATGTCGTAGTCAACCAAAAATGACCTTGATGGATGGCAGAGTATCGGACGTGAGATATCAACCCTTCATAGACTGATAGCGACAATGAAGGTCAATGAGAAATCTATAGACTTGCCATTCAAATCTTTCTGCCACCCGTTTGGTACAACATGTCGGCAAAAAGATGGCAAGTTCCTCGTAAATCCCACTGAGATATCTATAGTATTCCACAATGGTAGACTCTCCTTGAGAAGTGGACCAAATCCATATATAGATCTTAGCCAATCGTGACTTGGCAGTCTGCTGAGAGTATGTATGTGCCATTTCATCCCACATGTCATTTACAGTGTCTTTGCAGTGTTCTTGTTCAGAAGATTCAACGCACTGTAAGACCCGACATTGTTGGTCATCCATGCAAGACTCGTAGCCTTTGGACGTTTCCTATAGAGGTTCCTTCATCAGGACAGATATCCTCCCCTGACATCTGATGAACACCTTGAAGACATGTGACCAGAGCACATAATTGTTTGCACCCTTGAGTTTGATAGAGGTCTCGTGAACCATCATAGAAGATGTAGAGAACATGGACTTGGTCTTAGTAGGAGTCGCGGCCATCACTGTAGGGAGAAGGAGAATTACAAAGTATTAAAATCATCTAATCACACATCATGCAAATAGAAGGGATCACAATGTGTGGGCCACAGAGGGAAGGCAGCTTGTTGGAGCACTCTCGCGAGGTGGCACGCTGGAGGATGGCATTAGGGCCTTGCCGGAAGGTGCAGCAGCCTCATTGGCATGTCTGCGGTGCCGCTGGGAAAACCAAGTCCTGCACAGCACTTCTGCAAGGGTTTGGTGTAGCTTCGAGTGGTTAACAACACCCTTAGGTGGTTGTTGGCGACCCAAGGGTCATGGGGGCTGCACTGGTAGTACCCCTAGGAGGAGATGGCACCCTTGCACGGGGGGGTTGGTTGCACGGAGAAGACCTGAGCATAGAGGGTTGCTGACATGGAAAAGGTTTGCGGTGACAGTGGAAATCCTAGGGCACAAACTTCGATTTAAGACCGTCACTCTAATACTGCGTGGAGGAAAGTTGAGAATGCAATGCAGTGTTGTCAAAAGCCCTCCGGGCGCTCGCCTAGGCTCCCAGGCGAGGCGAGGCGAGGCCCTAGCGCCTTAGCTCCTTCCAGGCGAGGCGTTTTGCCTCAGGCGCCGCTCAGGCGAGCGCCTGGCTTGAGGCTCTGGGTGCTCGCCTTGAGCGCCTAAGGCAAAAGTAAGGCTTTTTACCGATTTTATGTGATTTTAAACCATGTTTAGATTTTTATATTAGATATATATTAGTTCTAAGTATAATTAACACACATACTTATACATATGCACACACATGTATATCTAATTTACACACACTTTTAGTTCATATACATGTACATGTACATTCATGTTTTAGTTCTAAATATTACATATACTTTTTGACTAAAAAGTATATATTCTTCTCTATATATATTAGCTTGAAGTATTATAAATACATATATGTACATATAAATAGACAAAAAACACATGTATACATAGGAATGTACGCATACTTATACATAAACACATACACATGTATGCAAATATATACTCATACAGATACACATACATACAAATACACACATAAACATAAATATTTAATACATATACATACATATGCAAGTACAAGCATACATTATACATATACACATTAATAAATAGTGGATTGATCGTAAAATATATTTTGGTGATAGCCTATACATATACATACACATAAATAGACATAGACGTGTACATGCACACATTTATATACACGCTTATAAACACACCCCACAAATATGTCGTATTGGTTTTAAATTGAAATATAAGCTATACATGCATATATTTACAACTATACATACATACACACATGCATAAGTACACATTTATACACGTGTGTTTAAACACACCCATAAATATATTGGATTGGTCTTATATTGAAATATAAGTTATACATACATATATCTACAATTACACATACATACACATGTGTGTATGTGCATATATTACATAGACTCGTGCATAATTTATTTATTTTTATATGTGGCGCCTATCTTTTCTCAAGCGAGCGCCTAGGGAGCGCCTAACGCCTCAGGCGTTTTGCACCCCCTAGCGCCTTGGAGCGCCTCTCGCTTTTAACAACACTGATGCAATGGAATGAATTTATTCGATAGATATGGGTTTCTTATACAGCGTAAAACCCTAGAGTCCAAATGGTAGTAATTACATAACCCCGAAGGGTTACAAATAGAGATAGAGAACAAGGAAAGAAATAAGAGGAAATAAAGAAATAACGAAATACACCTATATTGGCCAATAATGACAACGGAAGAAAGTACATTCTCTGTTACAAACAAGTCCAAAATATTCAAAAACGTGAAGTTGTCTAAATCGAGCCAAAAATCTGGAAGGGAACTTACCTCTTTGAGGTTGACCCATTCCCATGTCTCATCTTTTGTATTCATATCATAAACCAGAGCATGTAGACCCTGAAATTTGAAAAAAAAATACAATGCTCACTTAAAATTAGCAGTCAAAACTTTAAAGTTTGGATCTCAGCAGTAACAGAATAACTAATAATTGCATAGCAGGCAAGCAATCTGAAAATTAACTCAACTTGCACTTGATGTCATGGAGATAACAATGAAGTTTGAGAAAGGATATATGGATTTTCATCCAACTTACATGAACCATAACACTAATAAACTACGATTGTTTAATTACACATAACTAGAAACTATTTGTCAGATGGAGCTACTGAAAGAACTGGAGAACCAAGACAAGGCTATGTAACTTATTGGGAAACCTTTTTGAAAAGAAGCATATATCAAAAAGAGTTATCACGAATCAACTCACTTCTGCCTCTTTGTGTTTCGTGACATACTGCAGCCTTGGTTAGCCTTGGTTATCACGAATCAACATCTTTGTGATAATATCTATATGGCTACTCTCCATAAACAATTTCCAAAAAATTTAAACATCCTGCTTCTTAAACATAGAGAATGATTTAGCTAATGCTAGAACAAAATTAGAAATTTCAAGTTTTTACTGCATACAGCTGGACAATGTCAACCCAGATTTCAGCGTGATAACAGCAGGATTTACAGGATATAATCTGGAATGGTAACAATGCTAAGGAGCTGAGGTTACCTCTTTAGGGTTGTAGTCCGTAATGACAGCCTCGTAAAAATTGTTGTCCTCCGGCCACCTTGTCAAGACTTTCTTTCCAATAAGCGGATCAAAATTTGTAGCTTCAGGAGGTCCATTGGCTGCAAACGGCATACTCAGAAAGCTTAGAATTTGTAACATCCATTACAACAATGAGAAGGGAACTGTTAACATGTAGATGTTCCAGTCAATGTCTGACCCTACAAAACAAAAAACAATAACTGATTGAGAATGTTATCAAAATTAAGAGGTAGTAATAACAATATAAACATACGCATGTACAGGGTTTTTTTTCCAAAATAACTATACATACTGTTTTAGGCTTTTTTCCCTTCGATCCCGATGGTGGACCTCCTCGTTTAGATGAAGATGGCTGTGCTGGAGCTGCAACTGTCTGAGTGTGCAAACCAGAGGATTGTCCACCCAATGGTAAAGACGGTACTGGTTGAGATGTTTTCTGCTTCTTGCGAGATGCAGAAACAGTGGGACTGGGAACAGGCTCGTGATTGGGTTGAACATTATTTAAAAATCTAGTTTGTCCACCACCTGCTTGCCTCCACTCCCTAGTGATTTTTATTACTATTCATGTGAGTTAAACAGAAACTATAACATTATCGAAAAATGCAAATATAGTTGAACAAAGATGGTAGATGACCTGATTCTTCGGATAATATCATCTGCATTTACTCTGCCCAGAAGTACCCTGTGTTCATCATCTGTTACTCTCAGCTCTTTCCTTAGTTCAGTTATCAAGCTCTCTTTTTCCTGCGGCCAAACATGTTTCTAAGAAAAAACTCTGTACTATGAGAGACAATCCTGTGCTGTTTATAGTACCCAGGAGATGGCATCTGATTGGGCCTTGAATGCTCGAAGCACGGAACTATAAGCCTCTTGCTCAAGCTGATGAATTTGTGTCTCCATGTCATTGGGTGGCCTGCTGTAGGATAGCCCGCCCATGAGTGCTGTCCTTCCATTTCCAGCAGCATGGCCACTTCTTGCACCTCGATTATGATGTGTTGGTGGAAGATCATCATCAGTTCCTGCAGTTAAAAATTAAATGTCTAAGACCTAATGCACAAACTAATCCATTACAGATTTTACAATCTTGAGACTCGGACAAGGGATCACAATTCACAAAAAGTCCCCCGGAGAGGTAACCATTGACAATAAATGAAAATAAGGCTCCCTTTTTGAAAGAAAAAAGGGTGATGGCAGATATGGAGTGTTCCCAAAGCTTATGTATTCACAAGTTTCAGCATTACAGGACTATAACAGATCAACTTTCTAATAAGAGTTGCATAGACCAAGACTGACATGTTCAATCACCTTCTCCACATATAATCTATCCTGATGGAAAACCACACCGCTCTGCGCTAATGACAAAGCCCATAACAAGGCCATTCTTTGTCCAAAAATAAACTCTTTTAATTCTTCTATGGATGCCTAAAACATAGAGTGTGGAAACTTAGAGGCCATCAACCCCATGAATGCGAGTTACCTCGTTTTGGTCCATAGGATGGGCTCAGTTTTTAACGACATTATCCTCCCAAGCACACACAATTGGATTTTCCTTACGATAGAGGCCTTAACACAATTTGACCATGATGGTAAGGGTTCTTTGTCATTGGCAAGGGTCTGGTGTACATGTTATTGAGTGTTGTATAATTGCATTATACAAAAAGGGTTTGGATTTGAAATTTTGAACCCAGTGAATGGGCTGTTGGTAGCGGTGGGTGTCCACCACACAGGAGACCAGGGTTTGAATCTGAGGGGTGAGTCTTCGATGGGCCTCTATTGGAGGTTCATCCATCCCTTCCAAAAAAAGGGGGGTTTGGATCTCTTCCATTCAGTAGTGACTGACGAGTTAGAACCTCTTCTTTTTCAGTTCTAGTGAATGAAATAATCACATGTGACCAAATGCAACCTCTGAAATCAGTTAAGCATGGTACTCTTCTCGCACCTCTTATCTCTATTATCACCTTCGAGATTTTTCACAAAGACAGCTTCTACAAATGGTATGCTGGTTCACCATGGATTTCATGTCCAGCACACTCACAAACATCAGTGCATGTCCTTAAATGGTAATTTATTCTTATAAAATTCGACAAATGGAAGCTGTGTCCTACCTTCTTCCATTGGTTATGGATGAACTAACAAAGCGTATATAGCAGGAGGCATCTTAGTATATGTTGTTTGCAGACTACGTTATTTTAATAGACAGAACAAGAGTTAGATTCAATAGGAAGATTGAGCGATAATAAAGGGTCAGAAAAGTAATGTTTTTTGACTAACTAAAATCGAGTATATAGAAGTGCTAATTCAATGTTAATGGCATGGGTAGAAGTTAGAAATTTGAAGTAATGGCATTCCCGCGGATGGCTTTTATAATTGGATTTAATTTTCAGTTGATGGAGAAATTGATGAAGATGTCACTTGTAGAATTACTGCATGACAACTAAAGTTTAGAAATCCCAGAAGAGCTTCAAGTGTCATGCGTGATAAAGATGATACCTTGAAATATATTTTCCAAAAAAAAGGTACCTTCGAAGATTTCAAAAAGGCAAGTACTTTAAAGCTGCAGTGGGGCCTACAGGTCATTTTTTAACAGAATGATTCGTGAAAACCTTAGGTAGCTGTTTCCATAGAACATACAATGCATTAAGAGAGGGTTGTGCGAAAAATGCCACCTAAGTGCTCTGGTCCAAAGACGCAAAAAGTTAGAAAAGGAGCTTTAAAAAAGGGAGCATGGAAAATCAAAGAAATTGAAGGAAGCTACTGGGAAGGATTTGAAATTTCTGGATCTACCCAAGAAAACGCCAAAGTAGATCTGTTTGGAAGCAACCATGTAACAACTATGCTTTAAAGGGGCTCCAGAGGATGGAATGAAGGATGGTGCTCCGGAGGAAAGAGAGACCTGAACTCGGCGATAGACGGGACCCTGAGGGCATGCATCACTCAGTGTCTAGCATGGCCGTTTTCCAACGAAGGAACAACCTATCCGACCGACCTCATCGTGCAATGTTGCGAAGATCAAATGTTTAAGATGTGGAATGATGTTAGGAAAGCCTAGGTGTTTACCCCCTTCGATAGGATCTTGGTTGGTGTTTGTAATCAACATGATGGCATACATGTTACTATGGCTAACATTGTCAAAAATTGGGCCCTCACCCGCAGCTGGAGGCAGGTAGGAAATATCGATATCGTATCGGTTCATCCAGAAAAGGATATATTGTGAATATATCAGGAAATATCGATGATATTGGTGGAAATGTTGGAAAAGGCTCAAAAAAGTCATTTTTTGCCGTTTTTTTAAGATCGTCTAAGATATTAGAATAACAAATAACCTACAACTACACACTTATATCACATACATATTAGTTATTTATACCCCATATATCGCACATATCGATCATATCAAACATATCGATGTTAATGTTGATTGATGACTTATAGATATTGGAAATGGAGTTCATCCGAGTTCTTATAACATTAAATAACTCACAAATATACACTTAGATCATACATATCAATCATCTATGACCCTTATATCGTACATATCGGTCATATCGAACATATCGTTGTTAATGTTGATTGGTGGTGATTAATACATTGGAATTTGAAATTTGAAATCAAAGTAGTTAGGTTAACAACATTTAGAACTCATGTTTTGTTCATGGAAGACAATGAATGGCATTGAGATGAGTCATTTGATTCAAAAAATGTACATAATGATTAATGAGACGATGCTTCTTTGGTATACAGATTTATCTATTCACAAAATAAACGAAAAAATGTAAATTAATGCAATATTGTAAAAGAGATTACCTAGTCATGATGGGTTTAGAACCAAGAGTTCCTTGGTGGATCTGAATTGTCCCCTTGTCCTGTTGTCTCTCATACCATATCACAGACCCAATGAACTCGCGTTAGTTTTCCCATATCATGTACGAGTACATGACCTTGTAATCCATCACATACTACCTGTATTGATGGTCATCGATGCCTGTAGGTATCCCAAGACGAGGATAAGCAACACTAGATCTGATATCATGAGTGGCACAACGAGGCTACGAAGTACTGGCTTGAGATCTCGAGATGACGACGACGGAGTAGGAGAAGATCTCTGCGGAGGAAGAGGAGTCACGGGCGTGTACTCGGGGAAGAAACCATAACTATCACTACCAAAGTAGCTGTCATGGCTATACTACCCTGGTAGTTCTCACCATTGTAACTGATATATCCTCCATACCCTATGTACCCATATGATGAAGGCGTATACACATGAGGAGGTTCAGGAGGAGGATCATGAAAGAATTGTGAGAAGACACCAAATGATCTATCATCGTGTGATGATCCATATCCGTTCAATGGGCTTGGTGTTCCTCCACGATGTGGGTTGTCAATGCCCATGCAGCTCAAAGAACGTACATATGATTTCAAATCGTCCATGTAATTGTCCGTAGGACGATGGCCACATACATATGCTTCGTAATCCATAGGTCCCAGACTCGGACTTGGGACCAACTGTCCATGTGTGTTTCCATTTCGCTCCATATATTTGTGCCCTGTCTGGAGCCCTTCATCGAATCTTGTGTCAAATGGTCCATAACCATCCCATGATAATCCTATCCCCCTGAATATGTTTCCCCATCACTAGATCCACCATGACCACCAACAGCATAATCATCATCATCACTTCCACTAGCATCCTTTGATTTGGATTTGAATTTTGAACTGGTGGAGAGAATGTCGTCAACAATTGCGTCAAGCTCCAACCCTCCCAGAGGGTATGTGATTCGTCCGGATCTGGCCATGTAGTCACCAACATCTGCTCCCATTTGTTGGCTTATATTTTGATTCGGCATGCCTTCCGGTTGATCAAGCACTGGAGTACCATTGGAATCCAACCACCTATGGAGAATATCTTCATCTGCATCATCATCGTGCATTTTGAAAATGTATGCAAGATCAATGGGGTATGTGTAGTCCTCTTTGTCCTGCCCCTCCCTTGCATGTTTTATCTTTAGCATCAAGTTGTGGTGCACAAAGACAAGATCATGGAGTTTCTGTTCTTCAAACGTGTTCCGTCTCTTCGAATGGATCAAGTTGAATGTGCTCCAGTTCCTCTCACAATCACCAGCAGATGCGGTTTGAGACAATACTTTCACTGCCACTTTCCGTAGGTTGGGAGCCTCCATCACTTACAGTAACCACAATTCGGCTGTGGAAAATCCAAAAGGAAATAAATCAATAATAGTGATACATCACAACACAATCAATGGACTTATTTGCCTCTGTCCTTACCATGAAGAGTGATGCCACGTCGATTAACCACGTTAATTCTATCGGAGGAACCCAAGGCATCATGAAGTACTTGACATGCACATTATTTGAAGCCATAAGTTGTTACATAATACTTTTAATGAATATTTTGTTACTCCCACTCTAGATTACATGATCAAAATTACCTCACTCATGCATGAGGTATGTGTCTTCTCGTCCTTGGCAAGCTTCTCCGCCATAATTCGTGCAGCTGCTAGAAGGCTAGCATTTGTACCAAGTATGTTCTTGTACTAGTATTTGGGATTGAAGTAAATAAGATGGACACAAACATGACAACTCTCATGTTTTAATCCGTCTAAAGTGCTATCAAAATGAAAAAATGGATTTATTACATAATACATACTAGCCTTGTGAAGAGGATGTAAGAGCATCTTGGACCAATGTTCATCTAAGATGTCCAACAATGCTTTGAATCATTTCTCAAATGCTTCTCTGACATTCTCTCTCATGCAGCGCATTGCCTCGTAGAAACAATCGGATCCATTATATTCATGACCCGAGTCACGTCAACCCATAAGTGGGGATCGTTGATCAATATCATCACTTTCCGTCCTCCTTCAGTCTGAGCTTCGGGTATCTCGAACCATTCACCTTGACAACACATGATCGTCAGCCTTGTCAAGTGTTGTTTAAGGCTTTGCAACGCTATAAAATTGGTTGCAAAGTATGTGATGACATGCCACACTAGCTCACCATTGCACATTCGCTCATCAAAGCCAACACTTAGGAATGATTGTAAATGAATGTGGTGATCGTCCGTGCTTGCTCCACCACCTTTGAGATGAGCTTCCTCTTGCTGAAGTCCTTTAGAATTAAATCCATACAATGTGTAGCACCCGATGTCCAAAAAATACCATAGCTGCTAGACTTCATTATTGTTTCACTAGCTTTCTTGAAGTTGCTGCCATTATCCGTGACGAACTGGACAATGTTCTCTTTCCCACATCCTTGATGACATCTTTTTTTATTGAAAATCAGGTGATTCCCATTGTGAGGGCCTCTTCTGCATGTTGTATTTCAATACCATGATGACCAGAAATTACATAGCGCAGTACAATGTGCAACTACATTCTCATAATAAAACCTCTGGTTGTTGAAAATCACATCATTTCAACCAATCTAGATGGTCTGCAATACTGCGAACGATCTCGAGCAGTCGTCAGTAGAGTTGGTGCCGACCTGTCGTATCGAGTTCCAGAACTCCGACAAACCCTCGACCGTAATCCAAGATATCCCCACCTCCCTCCAGACATGAATCGATGTCGGGAACTTGAAGAACAAGTGTTCTGAGTCTTCATCCGCCTCCTCACACCTGTTACATTGAACCTAGCACTCCCCCCCTACGTGTTTTATCAAATAAGTGTCCCCTCTCAAACACCAAAGGAATATTTTAACTCTGCTCGGGATCTTCGCTGCCCAAATTACCTTCATATCCTGACATAGCTCCCTTTCTTTCTCTTGCATCCTCCTGTTCAGTTCCTTGTAATCTCTTGACTGTGAACTTCTTGCCCATGGTCTCTGCCCAACGAGAGCACGTTCGTCTGAGGGAGTTATGTCTGCAGCCTTAGGTACTCTTCCATGCGTTGGTCAGAGAGATCTGCCAGAATATAGGCGCCCACATTCATGCATCCATTGTCTGCGAAAGTGTAGCCTCTTTTGAAGTCGCCAAAGCAAACAGTCGCTGAAATCTGCCTTCTAATGTGCCCTCCCCAATCTAATCATCATGCCAGAAATTAAAGAGGCGGACGTCCCTTACCTTAGGTCTTAGCCTAGTCTCCAGCTGCGGCAAAACTTCTCGGATACCGACCCAGAGAGGAGATTCAAAGCGTATTCTACATGCCGCCAATTGACCATTTACCCCATAGATTTTCCTTAGTAGTTTATCTGCAAGCGAAGTTGACGGGCCCCAAACGCGAATCACCCGTTTTGCTATGAGCGTCGTGTTCATACACTCCACATCACGAATACCAAGGCCTCCGTCATTGTGGTCCCTCGTCAACTCCTCCCACCTGACCAGGTGCATCCCGAGTCCCTGTTGCTTCCCGCCCAACCAAAAGAACCTCCTCATCAAAGATTCAATCTTCCTTCTAATCCATGTCGGCATCATTCTGGTAGAGAAGAAAAAAATAGGTATAACTGAGAGCACGTGTTTTAAAAGAACCAGTTTTCCCTCTTTGGACAAGGTGAACGCCTTCTATCCTGCCAATCTATGCTCCATCTTCTGCACTACCTCATCCTAGTCTATTTTCTTCAGTTTCCCTGTCACCAGAGGCAGGCCCAGATAGTGGATGGGGAGGTTCCCCCAGGGGCAGTCTATCATCCTCGCCGCACTAAGACGCTCCACTTCATTCATCCCAAAAGTTATTCTACCGACTTGCGTTTATTGATCTCCAATCCCGCGAGGCTCCCGAAGATCTCTACCAGTTGGACCGCATATGCATTCTGCTCCTCTGTGCCCCCAAGGAAAATAACCGTGTCATCTGCATACTGTAAAAGAGGGAGAGAGAGATCCTCCTTATGGAATCCTTTGTACTACCCTGCTTCAATCGCTTGTCTGAATAGAACCCCCAAAGCGTCTGCTACCAGGACGAATAACATTGGAGCTAGCGGAGACCCCTACCTCACTTCTCGTTGCAGCTGGAAGAAACCTCCCTCATGTTTACCGTTCACCAGGATAGAGTAGGAGGAGGTAGTGACACATCTCTTCATCCATTCCACCCACTTCTCCGGGAAGCCTCTTCTGTGTAATGATACCCATAGGAACCTCCAGTCGACACTATCATAAGCCTTCGCATAATCTATCTTCCATAAAGCCCCTATCGTCATTGACCGTTTCCAGTCTAGGCAAATCTTCGAAGCCATCACCAACCCGTCCGCCATACGTCTCCCTGGGATGAAGGTTGACTGGCCCTCCAGCACCACCGAGTCCAGGACGCCCTTAAGCCTATTCGCAAGGAGCTTGGCCACTATAAGGTAGATAGCGTTGGATAGCGCAATAGGCCTATAATCGTCCACGCTCATTGGAGTGTCCCTCTTAGGCAACAAGATCAAAAATGCCCGATTGATCTTCTCAAATCCTTTGTTTCCTTCCCTGAATTCGTTAAGCACTTCGATAAGCTCCTCCTTCAGTAGATCCCAGAACTCACGTTAGAAAAGAACTGGGAAGCCATCCGAACAGGGGCCCCGGCCGCGTTCAAGTCCCAACCCGCTCTCTTCGCTTCCTCCGAGAAAGGTGCTAGCAAACTCTTCGGTTGTGCTTCAGACAAGGTTTCCACGCCTCTTCCCATCCACCCCTAGCCACTCCCTCTTTTCCTTCACGTCGCTTCAACAAAATGTCCCCTCAAGGCACTCCCTATCGCCGCCTCCCCCGATATTCGAACCCCTCCCACCTCTAACTCATGTAAAATGTTTCTTCTTCGTCGGTCAAAGGCCATCGAGTGAAAGAATCTTGTGTTGGCATCATCTTCTTTAAACCACAGTTGTCTTGACTTTTGCTGCCATTTCACCTCTTCTTTTATATCCTCCAACAGTAGTTCCTCCAGTAGACCCTGCCTATCGGCAATCTCCTCCTGGCTAAGCCTCCTGGCATCATCCACCCCGTCCAATCTGGTGACCTCGGCCTGAATCTCTACCCTCTTAGCCCTCCTCCTCGCCTTACCTCTCTTCCGTAAGTGGAGAGGAAAAACTTTCAAGGCTGGAGTTTCGCTGCCAATCTAGTAACCGTGGAGCCCTCCCTTGCATACCTTCTCCACCGGTCTGTAACTACCTCTCTGAAGCCCTCTTTGAGTAAACAGCTTCGTTCAAACCGAAAGAAAAACTTGCTTCGCCCGTCCTTGTCGGACGACCAAATGATCAGAGTACGGTCTGAATGCGCACGTCGAAGAGCTCACGCTCGCGAGAGCGGGAACTTTTCCGAGCCAGCCTGAGAGAGCAGGAACCTGTCCAACCTGGATCTGGATCCTACATTACGCCACGTGTAGGTGCACGCAGTTGCATCTCTAATTGATAGCCACAAACTGTAAGCAACACTTTGGAACTCTTTCGAGTCGAGATCCCTTCCACACACATCCCTTGAGGTCGGTCGTCTGGTAGCAACGTGAAATTGAGATCACTACCGATGATCCACACTCCGGCCACATTCTCGTTGTCCAGCTGTTCTAGCTCCGCCGCCAAAGATTCCCTACCGTTGCCTGTCGAGCTGTAGACATTCGTGACCAGGAAGCTTAGCATGTTCGCTCGTTGTCTAAGTAAAACCGATAAGCAGAACTGCGACTTGGACTCCTCCAGAAGATCGAACGCGTCTTTCTTCCATCCGGACATCAGACCGCCAGAGGCACCCTGGGCCACCAACTCCGCAGAAGCAAATCGACTGCCCCCGTCCAATCCCCTTGTCACGGTGTCCTCTCCAATCGAAAGCTTGGTTTCTTGAAGGAGAAAAATGTATGCCTTCGCCTTCGAGATGAGATTTTTCACTCACATACGCTTTTCTGGCCGACCCAGCCCTCTGATGTTCCATGAAAGAATTTTCATCGACATTGGCCTTGCGTTGACTTCTTGGGCAGGATCAAGCCCAGGCGCTCCGCCACAACCCTATCCAAGATATGGAACCGGTTCGGGTAGGCCTGTAACGTCGCTCCACCTAATGTTGTGTTCTGTACATTTCCTTCTCTCTCCGAGTCCGCGAGGCACTCCACCCTCCTCAACCTCCTCTCCTGCTTGCTGCTTGCTCTTCTCACATACCTAGCCCCGAATCTGAGCGCTCCCGCCTCTGAACCATGCATCCCCTCTGCACCTCCTAGTAGCTCTGCAGTCTGTTGATGCTCCTCTCTTACCTCAACCAGTGGCGGGCCGCTTTCAGGTGCTACCATGCTGTCTCCCAGAAGGTCTATGGAGGAGTCCAATTCCCCCTCCCCCTCCATCTGCAGACCCTTCCCGTGCGGCTTAGCTGCCTTGATATGGCCTTCCCCACTTTCGAGTATCCACTCGCCTCCTTGGGATCCATTCTCTCCCGCTACAAATATGCATCTTTCCTCTTCCAGAGGGGGACCCTCCTCACATCCCCTTGAGGAAATCTCTGAACAAGCCCTGATGGCCGGACCTCCTAATGGAGACTTTGGACTAGGTCAAAGACGCAAAACTGTATTCTTGGTTGGTCGTAGTAGGGCCTCCGCCTCAATCTCCAGAGCGGTTCGGATTTGGTACAGATCCTCTTCAAGCGCCTGAGCAGGTCTGCTTGTGACCTGAACCGCTAAACCGACCGCTTCGATCTCCAGATCGGGTCAACCCGCTTCTTCGAAGCTTCGAAATGGGATTGGATCCGATAAGTCGGTCGGATCCTTTGGTCCGACTAGTTCATTCCCCACCAAGAAACTGGCCCCACCTTCTGCTACCCATGGGAAGGTACTAGAGGGATCGGCCCCCGAGCTCGGGAAGGTAAAGTGCCCGGTCTCATTGAAAGTGTCGAAACGAATTCCATGCATGAATCGAGGAGTCGCCCCCGATGATTGTGTCGCTTCATCTTCCCGCCATTCCTGATCCCCGGTAGGATTTTGCCTGGGGTCCTCCCTTCATTACCAGATGAGCCACCGCCTGCTTGGACACCCCCTCCAACTTCTCGGCCAGGTGCCTCTCACGCTCCCTGGCTCGATCCGCCTGGTCCGTCGTGACGAGCTGAATGTGCAACTGCTTACCTCTGACGCGAAGCTTTTTCCATTTTTCCATCCCAGCATCTCTGCTAGAAGGTCTTTCACCTTGAGGATGGGATCCAATGGCCCCCCTGGGTGACAACCTGAAGACTCGACCACAATCACCTCCACCATACCATCGAGCAGCTCTCGAAAGTCCAAGAGACTCCGCGCACAAACTGGTACCCCTATCACTCGGAGGCGGTCCACTGATTTCGGTTGTCTTATGCCATCCGTAAGCCTCGGCCTACACCATCTCAGCTGCGACCACCCCTCTCTCGTCCAGCGCAGCAGCTCCCTGGACTCCATCTCCGTGAGCCCTCCTGCTAGCACTTGCAATGGAATCAGGTATACGACGTCCCCCCTAAACTGCGCCACCGAGACCATACACACATCTAATGAACCCTGGTACAGAGCTTCTCCCGACCTGCCTCCTTCACCCACCAGCACGCTCGTGCCCCTCCCGCATGCACCCTGAGAGAAACCCTAGTTCAGAGGATAATTACAGGACCTGTGCGAGTGACGATGGCACCGGAAGCAACGGATTGGCTCACGACATTGTCGAGCCCAGTGCGTCAAGGAACCACATCGATAGCACCGTCTCCTAAACGGGATGGGGAACGAGTGTGGCCTGCTCCCCTCAGCCTTGCGTTGGCTGGCCCTTCTCCCCCTGACCACCACCCAGCCCCCATCTGGCTCACCCTCCCCATCGCGCATCTCCCTTGATATTTCTCTCCCTCCATTTTCAACATCTATTCCTTGATGACATCTTTCATCAACTTCAGCAGCTACTCATGGTTCATCGCACATAGATGAATCAACATATTTCAAAAAAATGGTCTTTCCATCGCAATAAACGAGGAAGTTGATGATCTGCTTTCTCGTGTAGCTCGTCCACCCATCGCACATTAGTGTCACCTCATACTCTGACCATCTCCTCCTCAGCTCGGTGATGTACTCATCCATCTCCTCCTTCTCGATCCCGAGATAATTGTCCACTATCTCCTTGGATGTGGGAGCCTTCACTCCCAATCCTGCAGCGACGATCTCATCAATGGCATGCTGCAAAAAAGGCCGCTAGCAACATGGTTGGAAGAGCTTGTTGATAGCCTTGCCCACTCTTTCTCGTGCATTGGTAAAGATGTCATCACCGTCTTCTGCCTCGGATCCTTGCTTAACATATACTGCATATACTCACTCCTCATCAAGAATGATTCTAGTCCATTCCCCTTGTGTTTTTTGGTGAGTAGTGGTACCAGTACATCTCCAGAACCACTCCCACTACTACTAGCATCATAGAAGCCACTTCGTACACCACCGAGTTCTCACCTCTCGAACTCACTCCTCATGGATTCTTTTGTTGACCTCCTCTCTGTTGTGGTTTGGATATCAGCAGGGTAGACAAAGTCATCGTCATCTGAATCGAATAGGACATTGAACTCTTTCTCGAACATGAATTCTTTGCATTGTTCATCCCTTCTGGACCTCTCCACATCTTTATCCTTCTTCCCCTTCAGGTTAGCCTTCACCAAGTCCCCTACAACTCTGAGACAACGCACGTACTTGGCAACATTCTTGTTGTTGTCAACAAGATGGTGCTTCAGTCTCGTAATCCCCCCTCCTCCCAATCTCTTCCCATAGAAGTTGCATTGTGGTCGATTTGTTGCCATCTGGAGCGGTGGCATACCTCCAATCAATCTCTCCACAGTGCCTCCGATCACCATAACCATCTGATCCTGAATCGGAGTGTGAACCCATGATGTTGATTACTGAAGACTGAAATCTGCGAAGAAATTACACAACAAACATTTGCGAGACATATGAGGAGAACAATCAATTATTTGCTAATTATTTTTTATTCTAAATTTTGGATTTACTATAATTATTATTTTAGCATGCTTAATATGAGTAAAGTCTTTGATATTTAATGTTTAACATACTATCAACATATTATACTATCTGTATTTAGGTGTTTCAATTTCTAAGAAAAAACATCCTAGATTTAGAGTTGAAATGACCAATTTCATGACAAACCACACATGGGACATAAAATATGAAAATAAACTGCAGATCTAATGTTTAATTCACATAATTAATTAATTACTATTTTTTAGTCAACATAAAGCACCATAAAATCTTGTTTTCTATATCTAAAACATGAGATCCGAGTTTATTTTTTCATAACTAAACTTAATTTCATACCATAACTCAAAAATCCCAAATTAGGTCCCCCTATATCTCCCTAAATACTTTAAATCTTACAAAAAAATCAAAAATAGGCATTATCTAACAAATAGGAACAAAACCCCAAAAAAATTCACTATTTCAACATAAAATTTGGAGTAAATATAGAGTTTACCTCAAAGAAGGAAGGAGCGTTGGAGAAGAGTTCCCAGTAGCTTCAAGCGAAATAGAGTGAAATGTGGCGATATCAATGGAAATATAACCTAAAAGATTCCCTATCTCATTGATATATCGCTGACACACGATATATCAGTGATATATCGACTTCCTATCACTGATATCCCAGAAATCGAAAGGATGAATGATATCAATATCCCCATCTCAACAATACATATATATCACCGATATATCGCGATATTTCCTACCTTGGCTGGAGGGACCTTTAGTCTACATACGTGGGCTTTCAGAGAAGGAGATGAGGTTGCTATTGACTCCAAGCGAGTGAACCTAAACTCGGAATGTATCTCCTGTCAGGAAAGCCTAGGTGTTTTCCCATCTCGATAGGATCTCGGCTAGTGTTTGTAATGAAAATGATGGCATGCATGCTGTCATGGTTGACATTGGTCGAAAAGTTGGGTTCTTGTCCAGTGGCAATGTGATTCAGTTAGAGGGCCTTTTGGTCTTCGCATGTGGGCTTTCAGAGAAGGAGATGAGGTTGCTATTGACTTCGGGTGAGTGAACCTAAATTGGAGGGTATCTCCTGAAGGTTACATCTCACTTTCGAGATGGTGTTGTTTGATCATGTTAAGATATATGGTTCTCACTCTTAAGGGTCTCCCACTTGTGCGCGTGATTGGAGAATGTTGGATAATATGGTTGTCGATTTCGACAAGATCACCACAGATGTCTCGGATGGGTTGACGAAGGGTTTAGCATGTGGTCAATGAGGCAGCTATGAGGGGGTCGAAGGCGCCTTCCTACGTGCTTTTATGAATGGAGTGAGCATGCTTTCTAATTGAGATTGAGGTGACCCCCAGGGAAGAAGGTGCGACACAGTGGGCTTTCCCGGCATAGGTATGGCTTGTTGATCGTCGCTTGACAACATCACTTCATCTCCCTGATCAGAACCTTTGAAGGGCAAGAAATCTGATGTTACCTCCAGTACAGTTGATCGAAGAATTTGTTTGACGTTGCAGAACTTGGAAACCGAATTGGGGCTTCCTTTATGTGGTTTCGATTTCGGGTCGGGCATCGATGATGTTATTTGGGGAGATAATTTCTTGAACCCATATCCCTATTCAAAACAGAAGACCGAAATCTCTCTACCCCAAATACACATTTAAAATCAGAGGACCGATAAGGTATTCAACCCAAAAATGATGGGCCCTTCTTTGAAACAAAATGAACGGTCAAATGGGCCCAATTCATCTTCTCACAAGATGGAGAGATTTCAGAGGGTCGAATCTGACCCGATGGAGACACACAACGCATGCTCATCTCATGCTAGAAACTCGATTGTTGTACAACATCAAAGAAGGACTTATAGGGAGTCGAACCCCCCTCCCCACCCACCTAGGACCCAGCCAAGTTCTCATGGGCAATTGGGGATGAGCATTGGGTAAGGCCGACCCGACTCAACTTAATGCTCGATCTGCTAAAGCTTTACCCAAGCTTGAGCCCGATCATTCAACGAGCAGGCATGGGCCTTATTTCTAGCCCATTTGCGTAATTAGGCCGACTCGGGCTTCAATGGGCTCGAATACGAAGTCCGATGGCCGGTCCACCCAATAGCATGGATTTTGGTTCGATCAAGGCTTGGACTGCCCAATAACACGAATTGTGGCTCGATCTAGGCCCGACCTACCCAATAGCCAAGATTTCAGCCCAATCGAGGCCCGACCTGAGCTCGAATGAAGAGAGGAGAGGGACCCAATTCAACTTGAACCCCTCACCCAACCAAAACCCACCCTCTCGTTTCTAGAAGTTCCAACCTCCTGTGAAACCCTAGGCCCATGCCTCCCTCTTGCTTAGAGTCTCATACCCCTCCGATTGCCCTTTCCGATGCCCGCCTTCGGCCTCCCAGTAGCAAAAAAACCTGTCGGATTTCCCCCACCTGGAACTGGAAGCCACCACGAATCATCACCTGAATATTGGATCCATCGCGATAACATCATCCGTCCGAGGAGATCCGCATGAGTTTCATCAGCCATCCGAGGAAGGTATGCATTTCTACCTCAACAAGAAAATTCCTCGATTTATTTTAAAATATAGTGGTTGTCATTCTGGACCTACAATTCTGCTCACTTTTTTACTATCCTTTATCTCCACATCATGCTTATTTCCACTGCCCACATCTATCTGCAAAGCACATGGGGCTGATTTGGATTGGCCTCAATCATCTGGTGTCTCACTTGTAAATCCTTCTATGCGGAAGGTCTGTTGTGAAATCACGTGTATGGATAGTCTTTTGTACTCCCATCAGGTTTGTTGTCTGAATTTTGGTTGGTATTTAGAAGATGGATTTTATAATTGGCGGATCAGATACCGATCTTGTGGTTTGCAAAAAAAGCTTGCCGCAAGAATTTCACACAATTAAATCGACCAATAAACTGAAAAGACAGCTTGCATATTTTTTTTATTACGCAAGATGTTTACAGATGAAATAAAAAGGAGATAGCATACACCAAGTTTATGGATGAAATGGGGGAGATTGAGAAAAGCATGCCAGCCCGACCCATGCTCAACCCAACTACTCACGCATCGGGCCCGGCCCAACTACTCAAGCCTAACCCACGAGCCCGCCCCGGTAAACGGGCTCGAGTTGGGATGTAGCAGGCCCGACCCGATCCAACCTGATGCTCATCCTTATGGGCAATGACTCATTGTGACCCACCTGGGGGAGACAACCTCCATTGCGTCCAATCTAGGGGCAACTTTCGAAATATCAATATCGATATCATATCAGGCTGTCCGAAAAAGGATATATCGCGGATATATCATTGATATATCGATGATATCAATGGAAATCTTGAAAAATGACGCAAAAATGTGATTTTTCAAGAATTAAAATCAGCGATGTTATTAAAATAATAAATAACATATAAATACATATTTATATATGAGAATGAGGTGTATTTAGTACACCAATATACATTATATCGTACATATCATCGGTTGTCAAACCTGACAGTTAACACCGCCGATTGTTGAGAGGTGTTAGAAAGGGAATGATGAAATTCAAATAAAAACTACTTAGAGATATAAAGGGCATGCATTTAACACATTATATTTATATCATATTACATATTATGCATAAAGAACATGTTGAACTATACCGGAAATCAAATAAACAAGCAAATGTGCATAAAAACATATAATTTCTAAATAACATAATTTATAATAATAATAATTTTGAATGAAAGAAGATGAATTTTAATCAATCAGAAACAAACATTTATAATTGAAGTAAAGAAAATCAATAATGATTGGACTATGTCATGAGTCTAAGCTTACAGATCACTATATTATATTCCGAACATGTGATTCTAACTTGATCAGCATTAAAGTTGTTTCATCTCCATTGCGCATGGGGGGCAAAGTCCACCAATCGAAGAACCGATGTAGGCGCCCCACCCCCACCCCCACCCCATTGGACCATACCCTACCAGACGGAGATCTCGTCGCCCTATCAGCGAGCTGGAGAGGGGTCTAGGGGAAGTAGGTGCACTCCCCTACGGGAGTACGGGGGAAACACACCCGAAACAAATCTAGATATATAAATCATTATGTGTTTTAATACTAGAAGTAGCTAAATAAGAAGTGAAATCAAGCTTACATGGGTAATAGCATTGATATGCATAGACATCGATGAAATATCGATGATATTGGTCGACATTCGAGAAAATTTGTATTGAAACCTACTTTTTTAGCGATAAGGCTCAATATGGCGATATATCGTTGATATCTCGATCGATATCTTGAAAAAGGATATACATGTGCATATCAGTACCTCCATCTCATCGATATTGATATATCATGATATATTAAACCCTACATGGGGACGACACCTCCCTTTAACCTTGGCAGCCCCCGAGACTACAGTTATTCCGACCAGTAATGTCCTTCCTACGGAGGGGTCATCACTGGGTGGATTAAAGTTTACTGAGAAGCATCTGGAACGAAATGAGATGTCGGGATCATTGGCAATGAAGCTCAAGGAGAAACGATGATTTTTCTCTCGGAAGGGCTAGGTTTTTCGTCCTGTGGGGCGTTGGCTGCTTGAAGAAAGGCATATGGCTTTGCAATAACAATTACTCGCTGTGAATAGGAGTCATGAGCTATGGATTTACTTGCGACGAAATATTCGGTACAAAAGACAACAATCTGATTCAGTTGAGGCTAATTTGGGAAGCCCCTCAGCCTTCGAAATCTGCTTTCAAGATTCCATCGGGCAATGTTGCGGACAAGTCAAGACCGAAGGGTAAATTGATTCACGAAGGACAATGGGATGAGGACCTTTGTAAGGCGGTAGCCTCGTGCATTGGGGCAATTCTACCATAGGGGTAAGCTGATTTCCAAATGAAATTGATCACTAGGAATGTAAGGAGCTTGAAGAAACCCGAAAAAGTGAAGATGGTGCAGGGTTTTTTACATAGTTGAAAGGCATATGTAGTCATGCTTTCAAGAAAAAAAACACATCCTGGAATGATAGCCTTTTGTGTAGCATTGGGGAGCTCGGTTGAACTACTTTGAAGCGATGGATTCCGTCGGAACTATTGGAGGCTTGATCGTACGCTAGAGTAGTGATATGTTTCAATTAGTAGATGTTGAGAATGGGGGAAGGCAATCTCTCTTTGTGGTTTTACGGAGGTACTTGAATGATGGACTTTATGGCTTTGCCGATATTTAATGGTCGACATACGCTTCAAACCACCTAAAGTTGCAGGAGGAGCTATGCTTTGTACATGACAAATTTAATGCTTGCCTTGGTTTGTGGGTGGGGATTTTAATGTGATCATGTATCGGGAGGACTGATCGGGGAGAAGAGGTGTTCAGGGTCCTAGTTATTATATCTTTGCTTTTTTATTACTGATTTAGAAATGGAGGTTATTGATTTGTCTGGTTGTCAGTACACGTGGCAGAGTACTAGTTAGAGGTCTCGTTTAGATCTATTTCCCAAACTCAGTGGAAGCCTTGCAACTCTTCCAGTTAACCTCAATGAAAGCCTTGTCGTGGTCCCACTCTGACATGCGTCTTTGCTTTGGGGGTCAGGAGAGAGGACTAGAGGAAGACCTTTATTCAGGTTTAAAGGCTCGTGGTTGCTAGAAGATAGCTTCAGGAACTTCATTCTCAACTTTAGGAGAGATCATCAGACGTCAGATTCAGGCCACAACTCAACTGGCCTTCAAGTTGATTTAACTTAGGAAATACTTGATCTCATACAAAAGAGGTGAGGACACGACAAGCCCTTAGAAAGACTATTGTAGGGGAGGAAGTGAATAGGCTTGACATGTTTGAAGATGAACGTGATCTTACTATTGCGGAAGTGCAGGAACGAAGTGTCCAACTTCGTATCATTCAAGATGAGGATTGAAAAGGAGAAGTTGATTTGAGACAAAGATCAACGCAGCGACGACTTAAAGAAGGGGACTAGAACACCATATTCCTTCGCAACATGGATAGTGGGAGGCAACACATGAACTACATCAAGTTTATCTTTGTGAGGAGGGCTCACGTTAAGGGGGAAGCAGAGGTGGGGTGTGTTTTGGAACCACTTCTACATATTGAGCAAAAGAGGTAAACGAGATGGTTGGGGATGGACCAGTCGGGAGATCACTGGTATTTCACATACATGGGAGGAACAACTGGTGGCTGCCTTTGGGAGTCGGGGGAGAATAAGGCTTTTGTGGTCATGCATTTTCTATTGCAGGATGTTTAGAAAGATGATGATGCGAGAAATAAGCATCCCTTGATTCCTCTGGAAAGATGGAAAGATTTCCACATAAGACAAGTCCTCTTCTCTGATGAAATCGAGCAATAAGAGGAACGCAACAAGATCATGCATTCTTCCTTCTCTTCAAGGCAATAAATTATCTTCCCATTAGTTGCAAACTTTATGCAACACAGAAGGCATGTCGCATGCTAAACCCGACTAGCAAATCATGATTTTAGATTTCGCGAATATAGGCGAAATTTCGTCGAAAATTCGGTTTCGACATGGTACCGAGATTTCGAGTGAAATTCTGATATAAAGACCTTCCTTCACAGATGTTGCTCGATTTGGGCAAAATGTGGCTGAAATGTACCGAAATTTCGTTTCGACATGATATCAATACGATATCCGATGTCGAAATTTAAAACCTTGAATCGAATTACATGTGTTCTATCAGTTCCACACAACAACTAATGATCAGTAGATGGAAAAGCTACATTAACAAGTTTCACAAATTCCTAAAAAACAAGTTTCACAATCCTAAGCTCACGTACACACACACACACACACATCGCAGTGATGGTCACTTAGTACAATCACCACAACAAAAAAATACCATATTATACCATCAAGGCTCAATGTTCCCCAACTTTTATATCAGCACGGCAACCCAGCTAAAGCAGATCAAACTATCCTAAAAATAAACTCACTGCTATAGCCAGAAGGCCCAAGCTCAGCTGGAACTCTCAAGCGGTGGCTTTTGATTCCACGGCGCAAATGTACACTACAACAGACCAAATACGGCCCTTTCGGATAATCAGCAGCGGTTCTCGCCGGACAGTAGGCCAATTGAACTGTAATTCTTCACTCCGTCCAACCAAATCCAAAAATGAAACCCTAGATCTGGTCCACGAACCAGCAAACAAATATACCTGAATCTCCCGCATCCCACCAATCAAACCCACTTACCATCTCCAATGCACTGAAAAGATCACAATCGCTGCAAAAACGACTTAAAACTCCTCGACACCCCAACTCTTTGCACTTCAACATCGCATCAAACACCTCAATTGAATCCAGTTAAAGCTAAAACGCACTTACCGCTACTGTCGGAGGGATCATAGTCCATGTAGGCCGCCGAACCACCAGAAGCGAACTCGGGCCGCGATCAGCGTCGATACCGGCCAAAGCGGAGCTCCTTCAGCTCACCGGGAGCAGCTCTCCGTGAACGCCGATCGGCCCCGCGCCGCCATCACGAGGAGGGGGTGGATTTGGGGGCGAAATGGGGGGCGGAGTGGGGGCAATTGGGGTGGGAGGTCGCGGCGGCGGCGACCGTCGGGAGTGGGGTGAGATCACGGGGAGGAGAGAGAAGAGGGAGGAAGTGGGGAAAAGGGGGCGAAGGGCGGACCTGAAAGGCATTTTTTTATTTTGGAGCGCACTCCCTCCGCTCGTGGAGCGGACTCTGATGACGAGCCGCTTCTCTGTTTCGCGGTCTATCTGCTGCGCTCCGCGTCTTTGGTCTGTCTTTCTACGTGCGGTGTCACTGGTGTGAGTCAGGAGTGGCCCGTCGGATTCGGAAGGGAAACATTTAACAACTCTTGTAAGTTGGGTTAAACTGGTAGCATGTAATTTATTTTTGGGTTTTAGTATTTGGATAGAGGTTAAATTGGAGGTGTGTTAGAAATGGATTTATTGTGATATAATTGTATTGAAGTTTGAAAAAGTGAGTAGTTATTGTGATTTGATTGTATTGAAGTTTGAAAAAGGTGAGTAGAAGTGAAGTAATTTATAATTTTTATATGATATAATGGTATAATATATTATTTTTTGATGGAATTGATGATAGAGAATTGATTTGTTTAATTTTTTAAAAAGATAAAAAGTGGACCCCACTTAGAAAGAGAAAAGAGTATGTTAGAGAGGGTAAACCACCCCAAGGGGGGTTTACCCTCCTAACTGAACATTACGTTAGGGTGTATTTGGTATGTGGGTTTAGGTGGGTTAAATTGGTAGCAGGTAACCTATTTTTGGATTTTAGTGTTTGGATAGAGGGTTAAAACTGGGTTTATTGTGATATGATTGTATTGAAATTTGAAAAAGTAAGTAGTTATTGTGATGTGATTGTATTGAAGTTTGAAAAAAGTGAGTAGAAGCGAAGTAGTTTATAATTTTTATATGATATGATGGTATAATATATTATTTTTTGATGGAATTGATGATGGATAATTGATTTAGTTAATTTTTTTAAAAAGATAAAAAAGTGGGACCCACGTGGAGAGAGAAAAAATGGTTAAGGAGGGTAAACCCCTCTTTGAGGGGGTTTACCCCTCTAGCCGAACGACCTCTTAGGAAAAAAGCTGGATGCTTAGGTGGCTACTCCTTTCTCATTTTTTTGTAATTTTTTTATTTTTTATAAAATAAAATTATATATATTTATCAATATATGTCTCCAATATGTTATTCAAATTTCGTCAGAAACAGATACTCAGATGTGCTCCATCTAGAACAGGTAATTTTAACGGTCCAAACGTTGTTGTAATCGATATGTTATAGATTGAGGGCATAGGAGTCTGTTTCTGATGAAATTCGAATGACACAGGGTAGATATGTATAGATGAATATATATCTATATGGTGATATTTTTCAAATAAAAGAAAAAAACGTCAAAAAAGGGACGGGGCATGGGGCAGCCTCATTGAACTCTACGAATTATTGTATTTGGATTAGGAAAGTTTTAAGATAGTGTGGATTGCATAAGAGGAGAGGATTTTTTATTGAAAACTCCGCAAAAATACATAAATCTTGTTCTACCTTACTAATTACGCATTTTTACACACTATAATAGTGCATGTTCAGATACTAAATTGCGCCCAAAATTTTATTTGTGTATGTTTTGAAAGAAATATTTGTGTATGTTCTAATGATATACAGTTTCATGGTCATTCCCTCCTCTTTCTAACTTAAGACGACATATGTTCTTTCTCTTTGGGCGACGCACAACTCATTGCTCGTCTTTTTGTATCGATCATCAGTCGTTGTGTGTCTCGTCGTGTAGCTCACTACCATCATCCTCCATCATGTGT
Source organism: Ottelia alismoides (assembly GCA_037367405.1). Lineage (NCBI taxonomy): Eukaryota > Viridiplantae > Streptophyta > Magnoliopsida > Alismatales > Hydrocharitaceae > Ottelia > Ottelia alismoides. Next base: position 19,421 of record JAZKJV010008093.1, on the reverse strand, counting down.
TTTCTCTGTTGTACTCTGGCTCTCCTAACTCCATGTGCATCACAAATTCAAACTATGACCCTCTTTCGTCCTAGTATTTTTCAACTTTTTGTTTAATTTGTGGTCTTGAAATTTATAATTGCATGTTACTTGGTTGTTGAGATTGATTTAGGTGGGTATGATCGGAAGTATTCCTACTGAAAGATCCATAAGGCATGTTTCGGGTGATGGATGGGATGCAAGATAGGAAGAATTGTTACTTGTCTCTACGATGCTAAGATAGGGATTCTATTGCCTTACCTGATCAATCGTTAAATTAGCTATATTGATACCATATCGTTATAATACAAGCCAATAACAATCGAACTGCGGTTAAAAGATCTCGATGGAGAGAGTGTGGTTTTATTATTCCTAGATAAGTTCAGCGTCAAACACAATGACACATGCTAAATGGTTATTCAACTAATGTTCAAATACTTGTATTAAGGATTCAAATGTAATCTAGGTGAATGTAAATGTATGCATGTTGTTTTTGACCTAACTAAATGCAAGTTATTGTGAGAAATGTGATATGGAATGGAATGCAAAACAATGCAAACACGTTATCACATATCAAGCTCATGAATTAATTGTTAAATAAACTCAAGTTGTTCATTAGGTTAATTATACTGGCAATGCTCAAACTTAGATGCTTTCTAGATTTATTAATCAAGTTAACGTTTAAGTGACTCAATCCTTAAGCATGAATGCCACTCATCATATTTAATCAAAATTAAATTTAGTTTGAAATCATTTAAACTCACTTAAACAATATGTAATATGATAATGATTAGTTTACCTAAGATAAACTATGCATATTCAGGATTAAAATGAATTTAAGGCGCATTATTTGGCACATAAGAAGCAAGGATTTTGTTAAATAGATAATCAAATTCGCTTTAAATCAAAACATACACACAATTATGTAGAGCATAAATAAGGTTTTCAGCAAGAAGAATTTAATTGATCTTGGATATAAGTCGCTCGAGATATTAAATACTGAATACATGGGCGAGACTACAAACAAAATATATATCGCTAAAACATCGCAAATGAGTCCAAAATAGACTAAAATGTAATAAGTAAAAGCTGCGACGGGTTTATCTGTAATATTCTGGGAAATTGGGGGTAGAGTTGTAAATAAAGAAACTTGGTGGGGCTCCAATGCAAATACTCCAAGCGGGCATGAGCGCGAGGCATGTTGCGGATAGGATCAAGGCACGGTTGATGATGAGGATCGAGTCAGGGATGCCTAACGTCCAGTTTTGGAGGAGCTTGCGGTGTCCAACAAGTCAGATCCGACAATCATTATATCGACCCTTTCTCGGCACTCTACCTGTATCTCAATCAACTCATATCAACAATTAACCCACAATAGTATGTATGTGCAAATGAAAGCTAAGTATGAGTCACAACTTATTATAACTCCACAATAAATGTGAATAGGACAAGTAAGGTGAAGTGCCGAACCACTGAGAGCAAACTAAGGATAGGTATAATTATTAATAATAAATAATAATTATTTTATGTATTTTCTGTTTTCTATTTTTGGGGGGTTTTGATATTTATTTTTATGAATTTTAAATGGTTTTATTTTTTATTTTTCAAATTTTTAATTTTTATTCTCTTTTTAATTTTGCAAATTTTTAGTTTCTTTTGATTGTTAAGTGATAATATATATTTTATATATGAATAATATAGTTATAATAACTAATATAAAGTATATATAGTATATATATGGTTTTATATTTTTAGTACATCTAAGTATAGTCAAAATACATAAAATAATTTTTTGTATTTTTAACATTTTCTCTATTTTGGTAATTTCTATATAATTTTTGTTAATTTTATGTATTTTTAATGTATATTCAAATATTTTGGGGTTTTAAAAACAGATAATAGTTTCAAAACTAATTTTAATATATATTGTATATTATAGAGCAAAATATGGAATAGAAAATAATATTTTTGGCTTTTTTAAGAATTTTTTATAATTTTTATAAAGTTTTTAGGGTTTTATGATTTTTAAAGCTTTTTAGTGGTTTTTGTCTGAAGGTAGAATATATAATAATGTAGCTACTCTAACTTTTTTAGAATTTTTAATGTTGGTTTTATTTTTTTGGATTTTAATAATTAGACATGCAATAAAATGCTTGGTTTGATTTTTTTATAAATAGGAAAATCACATAAAATGTCAAATGAAAAAATATATGGTAAATATACATTGTAGGCCCTTAGATGATATTTCCTATAATTTTTAGAATTAAAAAATATTTTTAATGATAAATATACACAAATAAATTTCTATAACTAGAAGAGACCTATTTGCAAACCAAGCAAAGTTTAAATGCATTTAATAACATGTTAAAGGGGCATCAAAATAATTTAACTAATTAAATCCATATTTAATAAATGTCTTTCAGGGTATAAATGCAGATAAAATAAAATATAAGGTCTTGCGTGCAATTGATCTAGGAAATTAACACTTAATATACAAATTATAAGGCTTAATACAAATACCTAAACCTGCGAGGTTTGTATGCAAAATGGTCATGCCCCCACGCACACAGGCACGTGAGGTGAGCTGGCAGAGGATCATGATGTAATATTAGGAAAGTTCAGGGAGTCCTTGCAAATTTATACATAAACTTTTACACTTAATATTTAATTTACAAGACTAGACAATAATTACAAAAGTGGGAGGGGTGCTTCGCAATTTACCCAAAAATTGTACGCTAACCAACAGCGATGGTGGTGCCACGCATGCACCACTTAAGTAATCGGTTGTCAGGCGGGGCTTCACTTTGCCTCAAATGAGTGGGCCAGATTAGATCCGGGACACACCTTCAATCAGATGACTGGGAGGTTGGCTGCAAGAATAGCCAAGAACACCCGAAAGGGGCTCGCTTCTCGCTCTTATCTTCCTGCTCCGGCCACTATTACCTTCACCGATGGCCCAAAATCTTCTTGGGAGTCAGCCACAACTACAGAAGGCTTCAATGTGTTTTAGAACTCAGTAAAGGGTTCATGGGGATCATGTGTGAACTCAGGTACATGGATCTAGTGCTTATCATTGATTCTACGCTCCAAGGGCCCAATTGAAGTGCATGCCTACACAAAAATACTCAGTGGCTCAAGAGGCGAACCTCGGCCAGTTGTTGAAGCTGGACAAGGTGATTGGACGGGGCGATGAAGCTCTGAACGTATATGAAATACGAGCTCCGAGGGCTTTGATTGTTGCAGAATCAATGATGATGCGAGGGGGCTTTGATGGAGAAAGCGAAGAGGTTTGAAGTGGGAGTGAAATGGCGGGTCAAAGATAAGTAGTTCATAGTGAATTTGAGTTGGAGCTCAAAGCTTCAACGAACAAAAGATCTAGAAATGAAGCTAACCTACTAAGTAATTGATTAAAGTAACACCTAATATAGGATGCGAGAATGAAATGCGAAGAGAAACCCATGTTATCAACTCTACCTGACCTGGGCCAAGGAGCAGCGAAGGCTTCGTGAAGGAGCTCCAGCGAATCCTGGATCACCTCGCCCACACCCCTTGGTCTACGCCAACACTTCGGTGATGCGTCTGTAATCACCAAGCTCCGCAAGAACAAGGAAGATAGGGGTTACAGAGGATAGTGAGGGATTAAACTTGCAAAATGGGACGGAAGAAGTTATTTATAGACAAGAGAAATGGTGATATTCGGGGGAGATTGCATACGATGGAGGTGTGATTGGTGGATGATAGGACCTTGGCGAGGTAGAGGAAGGTGAGGGGAAGGAAAATGATGAAGGCTCAAGGGTTGGAGAGACGTGGATGAATGTCAAAAAATGAGAGAAGCTAGAGGTCTCGTGACTTATAACAACAGAGGCAGGGATGCATGACAGTTGACCGGTTGATCAACAGTTTGCGGATCATGATTGGCCTACGTGGACCAACCAAAAAATTCAAGGGAATAAATCCCTTATTAATTTATCTAAAATAGTAAATGAGTTTATTAAACAAAAATCAAAACATGAAAAGTATTTCTTATTTTAAGTACAAATTGGTAGGTATTTTATTTATTTTTACAAACTTAATTATTAGGTGTTCATATTTACATGTATATACATAAGTATATTTACCTATATTCGAGGTATTTTTATTTTATATTTTATTATTATATACACATAATTTATATATTTAAAGTATACTTAAATACAAATACACGTATTATTTATTTTTTTTTGATTTTATTTATTTACTTAAATAAATAGGGGCATATATATAGAGTTCAATGAAGCTGCCCCTTGGGGGAGCTAACTTGGCTCCCCCGTGCAAATTTGCTCTCTTTTTTTGAAAATTTCTTCCATAAATATTCATCACTATATCCCTATATTATGCTGCTCAAATTTCGTGTGAAACAGAGACACCTACGGCCTCCATCCATACAACCATTTTTTAAAGGTAACAGAATTGCTAAAAAAGACCCTTTTGGATGGAGGCCGTAAGAGTCTTCCTTTCGCACAAAATTTGAATGATATAATATAGGGATATACTTATGAAAATCCACAGAAGAAATTTTCAAAAAAAAAATAAAAATAAAAAAACAGGCGAAATCACACAGGGGGAGCCAAGTTAGCTGCCCTCAAGGGGCAGCCCCATTTTATCCATATATATTATAGGTATAGTATACTTATAGATTTTAATATATTATTTATTCTAATATCCTTTTAATACTTTTATTGTGTGTTTTGATTTTTAATATATTGAAATAATATTTACATATATTTAAAAATATAAGAATAGTAAAAATATAATGAATGAATAAATTGAATAAAATATACAAGTATATGAGACAATGGGGACCCAAAAGCCGATTTCACATCTTAGCTCCATTTTAAATGAACCCACCTTCATTAGATCGGTAATTTAATTTTATGAACAATAAAGGTGAGTGTATGGAGGGGTTATAGGTCTGTGGAGTTTTGTTTGTGGCTTTTCCATCTGTGTATACTTGCCATAATGAGTAGTATTTTTGTATGCGATTATTTTTGTATTTTTCTATGTATTTTTATGTACAGGTTCATGTTGAGGGTTTTTTATTTGAGGTGTGTATAATTGAAAATAAAATAGGGCAAAATGGTTATTTATTGAGTATTGAAATAGGGTTTTGAGTGGTATTTTCTATACAACTGAGTGCCCTATCTCCCTCTACTTTATTTCTGGTCGAGTAAGTCAATATTGCCTTGATCTCGAGGTCTAGGGTCATTCAGTATTTTCAGTACTTCATTTCTTTTTCTTTTCTTTTCCTTTATTCTTTTATTTTTTAATTAAATAATGTATTTATACAATATTTCTAGGTTAAATATTGAGTATTATTTTATATAAGTTAATGCTATTTACATGCATTTAACCAGATATTTAAGGCCAAAATAAAAGAATAAAGGTGACTAAATGGAGATTCATCAGTGGCTCGGTCACGTGGTAGCATCTAATGCTTCAGTCTGTGGGTCGGTCCGTCCGAAGCTCTGAGGGTCGGGGATCACCTTGGGGCTAATCTAGACCGTAGGATCTAATTCTTATGATTCACTCCAACAGTAATTGTATGTTCTTCTCGCTGGCTCTCCTCCTCGTACGATGGTGCAAATGTTGGGCTCCGGTGAGCATGATGTCCCCCCTCTATGCTCCTCGGACCTCGATGAAGGTCCAGGCATGATGAATCCATGATTCATCTACTCTATCTAAAGATCTTAGCAAAATCTCTTATTAATTCACTAATCAAATCCCCTAAATATAGTGATTAACATTTATTAACAATGCATGAAATTGCGGTTAAAACTTGTAATTGAATAACCTGGTTTTTTACCTTGATTATCGTTGATTGACGGAATGAGTCAGTGGTGGAACTAGTAAGCAAGTAAGGTAGACTTAGGGCATCCCTCCCCACGGCCGGGGGCAGTAATAAGGTACCGCGGCTGCGTAGGGCCCAATCAGAAAGGAGGTTCAACCTCTGTGTCTACCGGGCTTTGTCAATCAGTGAGTTCAAGCTGCTCTGATAGTCGGACCTCTAAATCGTGCTCGATCGCCGCCGCAGCCGGCATGATTCGGGGGCAGTAATAAGGTACCGCGGCTGCGTAGGGCCGTTGCTTAGCTGCTTCTTCATCTTCTGATATGCGCAGAGGGAAACTTTGACATTCTTTCTTTCTATCAGACACCTCTCATGTTTCTACTGGAGATCAGACGACCGACATCTTCACTAAAGCACTTGCTAGAGGTCCGGCCTGTGACAGCAATCCCCTCGGAAAAAGGCTTTTGGAATGGAGGATTGTGGAGGCTGGAACAAAAATGAGAAAGGGCCAGACAGGCACCAGGAGTACTCCGCGGGCGGGATCGTCGCTTAGTTCGAAGTTGACCTTATGGTTCGCGCGCATACTCTTCTTTCTACAAAGCGGGACGGGGGGCAAGGAGGGGGGAAATCGTACACCTCACTCTTTCTGGGGGGATGCGGTACTAACCGCCTGCTACTTAGTGAACCGCATGCCATCCATTGTTCCGGCCGGACCGGGAGAAAGCAAAGAAGCGAATTGATCGAGGTCTATTTCTCGTTCATTCTCCGGGGGCAACGACCAAAGACGACGTAGCTGCCGTATTTTTTCATCAATAAAGATAAATGTCGAGCGAGTCGACCTTTTCTAGATGGTCAAGGAGTGAAGGCAGTGGGGAGTCAGAGAAGGATCATCAGTTCCCGGGTGCTCTATCTATAGGGCATTACTGTCCAATCCCAGTCTCTTTAGCTTTCTCTGTGGAGGTCCGGGGTGATTTACCATCTCCTACATTCAGGCGAGGTCTAGCGCCTACTACCACCTAGTTCCCTGGGGCAAAAGACTTGCTGCTTGTAAGTCAGGAACAAGCCGTACCGGAAAGGAGCTTTTGCTTGTCCATTACCTAGAAAGAGAAGTATGATCGAACCGAAGAAACTTGATTCGGAGAGTTTGCCCTTCCATCGCTTGCTAGTCTAGGCCCCAAGGATGCATGGTGCCTCGCGACCTCATCCATTCATCCCCTCTTTTTTCACCCCGGTCTTTGACCTTTCGACTTGAACCAGAAAAAAGAAAGGTGAACGCATCACCGGTAGAGTATACGAATAATATGTTGGGCCCTTCCAGTGTGATCGGGAAGGAGATGTTCCCACAGGTGCCCCTTCTTCCAATGGTACTATAATTCCAATTCTGATCCTTCCCGAAATTCTTTATCAGGATGAAGGTCCATTTTCTTCGACCCGCCCCATGCCTGTGCTTCCATAGGACTCGCACCCTGCCGTCTACGAGAACTTTCTCACTACTGCTCCTCATTGACGGGTTCTACCCCTTTGCCAGGCTTTTTGTACGCTGGGTGAACCCTCGCCTTCTCCTCTCTCTTCTTCCGGTCTTTCCGCTCTGGAGAATCCCAAATCGAACCGTGGTCCAACGCTGAGTCTGGTCAGAGATGCCAATTCATGAGGGCCGGCTCACCCGCGCCAGATTTCCCGGACTCATTGCTTCTTTGGAATCGCATCGTACTGATTCACCACTAGCTGTGAGATTGAGTGAGACTACTCCACTAGGTTTGCTATACTCTCCCATTTCCATTCGTCGAAGGTGCAGTAATCCGTCGGGCGTGGAGTGAAGTATGCGAGTAATCAGTGAGATCAAGAAAGACAGTCAGTATGAATGGATGATCGGTGGAGTACCGGGCTCAGTCCCAGTGTGGCTGATCATCCTCTCGGACCGGGAGAGGGAAGAGAGAAAGCTCTTGGCTCGCAATATCTATAGGAGGCTTCCCTCAGAGTGTCAGAACTACTTATATTCTTGATAGAGTTGCGGTAGCGAAGCAAGAGGCTAAGAAAAGCGGATTCCAGGCTTCCGGCCTGATGTTAGATAGTTGTATTTCTTTGACCCAGGGGTCCGCGCAAGGATTTGACCGAGCGAAAGAAAAGAAGACCGAGCGGACGATGCGCACATAGGGGATTTTCCTACTAGATGGTCCTGCTAAAGCAGAGGTGAGTGGATGGGAAGCATAGAGAGGCGGGGAGAGTCTTGACGGAGTCGAAAGTGGTGGGGAAATCGCAAATGGGGGTGAAAAAGGTCCCTCCGGCTACACGGATCGAGGCATCTTAGCTGGTTAAGGATGTTGTATAGTTGACAAATCAGAGACATACCGAGCCTGAGGTCGACTCCTCTCTCTCCCACTGGCTAAGGCTAAGGAAGATCATTGAACTCTTCCTCTTTCTTCTTCAAATCCTATATCTTATATCAATCAGTTGCGGAGCTTGCCCTCCCCGGAGGTCTAGAGAGCCAGGGAACGAGAAAATTGCTTAGTCGACCACAAGCCAGCGGGGAAGAAGTCTCAAAACTCTCGAGATATATAAGGCATCTACTATTAACAATTATGAGAATCTTAACGGACCTGAACTATTACCTGAGTTCTGATCGAACTTATGAAACTCCCTCATCTACCCCGCTAGCCAAAAGCCCGCACCCTAGCCTGACCTCGGCCCCCCCTGGAAAGCGGTTAGGCATCCGTCAGACGAAAGAGTGGTCTTTCAGGATTGGAGGGCCCTCACTAAACCGAATACTGTGGATCGCCCAGTTCAAGCGACTAAGAACCTTAGGGACTATGTTTCCACCTTAACTAGACTAGTGGGCTATACGTCATTGAGAAGTGAGAAGGAAAGAGAAGTATGATCGCATTTCAGAGGTCTGTTAGAGAGAGAGATCCTTGAACCGGCAAATCTTCGACAGAGACCTAGGAGTCGTGCGTGCAAGCCTGCGAGTCAGCGATCTTATTTTATGTCAAAAAATCAAGTCTTTTGACTTCTATTTTTCTCATTATATTCTTCAATTAACAAATAATTGGGCATTGAGGAAAAATCCATAAAAATCACAAAAACATGGATAAAACAAAAAGAATGTGAGCATGTATATATTTTACCTTATTTGATTTTATTTCACCTTTTTTATAAACTTGTAAAAATCCATAAAAAAGGTATTATTGTCATCTATATGTATATATATCCTATAATTAAAATCCAAATTAATATACAAAAATACAAAATAAGATATAAGGGTTTAATTGACAATTAATCCTTATTCATTTTTTTTGTGCAGCTGACTTCTTTTGCTTTTTGACCCTTCATGAAAGTTCTAGATTGATGAGTTTCTATTTCATCATCTTTATTGTTTCATTTTAGCCTTTAAACCCTAGAAAAAGGCATGTAAACAACATTATTTTGTATAAAATAACATCTATTATTTATTATATAAAAATTGCACGGTATTTAAAGCCAAAATAAAAGAATAAGGGAAAGAAAAAGAAATGAAATAACACAGATATTGAATTAACCTAATCCCCGAGACCTAGGCATCATGATGACTGGGTCGACAAGGAATAAAGTAGGATGAGATAAGGGCCAAAATACAATAAAAATCCTAATTTGTAAAATCTCCGATAAGTCCATTTTGGGAACTATTTTATTCTTTACTATTCATATATAAAATCAATTTGTACATGAAAGTTGTCAATAAAAATACATAGAAAAATACATAATTTATTTCACACAAAAATAATGCATAATGTGCATTCCACACTGAGAATAAAAATCCAAAATCCCAACTCCACAGACCCTTATCTTCCATATAAACTCAAAATTCATCAAAATTACTTTAATTGTATATAACTTTTTATTACCTATTTAATAAAGGTGATTTCATTCAAATTGTGGTTAAGATGCAAAAGTTAGGTTTTGGACCCCTATTGTGCAATATATATGAATAGAGTATTCATTGTACTTACTCTTTATATTCTTTAATATTTGATATTTTATAATTTTGTAAATATTATTTATAACATATGTACATAATTAGAATAAAACAAAATCATTGAAAATACACTAAGATAAATAAGTATATTTCTATACATATACATATATGAATTCCCTATACATATACCTATATAATAAATAAACATATTTATTTAAGCATACAAATAACTTCATAAAATACAATAAAAATATATTTATGCATATTTGAATAAGTTATAAATAAATAATATATATACAATAATAAAATCTAAAATACAAAATAAAAATAAATATACACAACATATTACTAAATATAGCTGTAAATATACATCCAAAAAATAAAATACAATAAATAAACTGAATAAAAAAATAAAATTCAGATTAAATACTATATAAAATAATATAAACTTTTTATGATTTAAAAAATAATAATATCTTTTAATATTTATTTTTGAATTATTCCCATTTATATTTTTGGTTTTTTGTCATCTTCTGGCCCAGGTGGCCTAATCAGGAGCCCGGGCAGGTTGACCCACGTCAGCTCCCTAGTTAATTATGCGAATGTCATAGGGAAGGATATGACTTCCTCGATTTTCTACACTTCATCTTTAATTTTTTCACGTTGATTCTTACTTTTGGCCCTTGATCCCTGGACTTTCATGCCTACATCTAATATCGATCCAAGGGAGTTTGAATCGTCTGTTCTGCCCAATCCAAAGTCACCCAGTATATAGTATCGCCTCCTCCTTCAATCGGAATTTTATCACTCTTCAACCCTTAAAACCCTAACCCTATATGTGTTAGAGACTCCTGGTGATAGTGGGAGCTTCGCCAAGGGTCCAACAAGAAGGAGATGAGCTAAATCGAGGTAGATCTAGTTCATCGGAGTTGCTCCATCGCGAGCTCCATCTAACATTCCTTTGGTCTGGTAAGCCATTATCTTTTGCATTTTTTGACTCTTAGAACATAGCTTAGAATAGTTTAGAGTCCATTTCCTATTGATTTCACATTGTTTTTACTAAAAATCAAAATCGTAGTTCGTTAGAGTTGAGCTTTGGTGAACCCCTCCACCGCGTTCCGATTGTTACCCGGCCTCACAAACACCTCTATATCGCTCCTCTATGCCTCCCCTTATTCCCAAGTACCACTATCCACCCTAATCTCTTCTAGATCATGGGATCAACTCTCCTATCCCCGTCATTCGTCGGAGAGCTACGCCTAATCTCATTTCCACCTAATCAAACCCCTAGAACCCTTGTTTTCGTACACCTTAGTTTCATGCAGGTTTTGGAGGGCCAAAGGACCCCTAGGGGGTCAATTTCGCCTGAAATGAAGATACTTGGAGTACAATTATTTTCCAAGCAACCACGATCCTACTGATGGGTTATGGACATTTCTAAGCTTCCAAGAGTTGTGGACCACCTTGAGGACGCTCCCAAGCATCTCAACAACAAGAAAGAGGGTCAGAGGACGAGACTACATTAGATCGAAGCATGGATGAACATGTGTTCTTCCATGTTCTTCTAAGACATCTCTCCTCTGTCTGATAGAGCCCCGATGCCAAATGCAGCAGCCACTGTCAGATGTGAAGCACCTCGATCGTGAGATCACATCCAGCTCCTTTGCGGCGAACCAGTACCGATCATCCGATAAGTGATGCGTGTCAAGTGGAATCATTCACGTCGTTGGATCGTGTCCAATGGGGGTAATTTTGCCCTCTACCCCTATAGATTTTGTATTTTATATATATTCCATGAACTTTCATTTGTAGTGTAAAATATTTTGGTTATTTTGAATTTATCCCCTATACTTTTGATATTTACGTTTAGGTCCAATCTACGTTATCTCACGTGCCCGTGTATGCGAGGGATTGGGTATTTTGTACTTGGCCCTCTAATTTTGGGTATTTCTTTTTAATCCGTATTTTCATAATAGTACTGTAATATTTTCTAGACACTTTACATCTAGCCCTACACTTTTTATCAATTGCAAAAATAACCCTCCATGTATATATTATTGGGATATTTGGGAAAATTGCAATTTGAGCCCTGTACTTCTCTTGGTATTCTAGAATGGTACCAAGACCTTAAATATTTGCAAAAATGCCCCTGCCAAGCTGTATTTTCTTTTTGTAGATTTAATTTTATCTTTCTACTCTAAAAATTTATAGAAAATTAGGATAAATACCTTATAATTTATTCTACCACATATAATTTTATTAAGGTATTTTACCTTGTGTTTATATTTATTAAATAAAAAATAGGGCTATTTTCCGTTGTTTAGCTTAGAAAAATAAAAAATAAAAATGCTTTGAAAAATTACAAAAATTCCTTAGGGTATATTCCTAATTCTGTGTTTATTTTATATTTGCTTATATATTACCTATTTCATCTACTGATATTACATATACTTCTATATAATTAATAAAAAGGAAAAGAAAAAGGAAATCAAAATATCAAAAAATATAAAAAGAATATAAAATTCATAAATTCAAAACTAATAAAAAATATATATAAACAAAAATTCAAAAGAATATAAATAATTAAAAACCCACAAAAGTCATAAAATTCTCAAAAAAATCGATAAACAATTTTTGTCTCTTGTTGTCAATTTTTGTTGTTTATCCCCCGTTCTCCTTGTATTCAACACCCTACCATACTTGTCACTATACACATTTTGTTGTAGGGTTACAATAATTTGTGATTCGCATTTGTTTGTATTGCTTCATCTTTACATTGTGTGGTTTGATTGTTAAGCGATCTTGGTGCTCGTGAGCAGACGCCTCAGCAACATTATATCTTCGCCCTTGGTGAGGATGTTATTTTAGACACTCGCAAGATCCATGTCATCAAATAGCGTCGTTGCTGGGGAGCAATGCATAAGACAGATTTTTGGGTCTATTTCGCTTTCATTATTTATCTTTGTTTATTTTTGCTTTATTTGATATAATTGTTCATTATACTAATATATTCTATTGTATTTTCTTCATGAGGGACCTCGAGATAAAGGTGCCCGCCTAGGTGGTTGAAGCACCCGAGTAAAGAGGACTTGGTCCTTCTACTTGTGGATCAAGAGGAGAGAGCAGGAGAAGGAGAGAGATATTTTAGCATAATTTTAGTCTTTTGTTTTTGTGAGGGAGATTTGCATAATTAATTTGTAATAATACATGTAGACTTGGACTTGGACACTCTGGCCCAATTTTCAAGTGTTTGTTCACTTGGGGGCTCACCGATTTTCTCGAGTTTTTGTCTCCATTATTTTCTTTGTTTTCCGTATTTTGAGTTTTTTGTCTTATTTTTATTTATTTTTTGGAATGAGCCCTTAATTTTGTAGGATTGCTTGCTCGGTAATCTAAGGACAAACCCCTAATAGTTCATATAGTTTTACGTTTGGACTTAGATCAAATTAATTATTGAATACTTGAACTTGGAATCGTGTGCCGTGAGAGGTCTCCATACAGCGCTTGCAGGACCGACAGTGGTGGGCACTTGGGAGCCTCAAGACCGGTCCCTTAGGTTTCTATTCTTGTACTTAACATCTAGTTCTTCTCGTTAATAGAAATTCTTGTTTAAGGTAATTTCTTCTGTGCATATTGACATATATATTATGTCTATAAATTATTTTTCTGCATCCCACATGAAGAGAGTTGAGAAGCGATGTAAGTCTCCTATATTTGCATGCATCATTTGATACGAGGGCAAATTCCCATCCTCGTATCCACTTGCATTGCTTTTCTACTATCTCCCTATATTTTTATATCACATAGGAATTAAAGAAAATACAAAAAAAATCGTGAGGCATTTGATATTGAAACACAAAAAAAGTGAAAATAAAAAATTGAAACAAGGGGACTGCTAATTGAACTTTGACCTAAAATAAAATTTGTAACGAACATCATTGTTCGGGTTTCACAAAGCCCAAATTTTATTCAGGTACATTCCAGACTGAGTGAGGCATGATCCTTAAGGAATAGAGTTGAAAAGTCGATTTGTGGTTGCCTCAATTACCACCTGGGACTGTTAAAGTATTGACGCTTCTATCATACGTGATTGAGTTGGGCCTTGTCGACGATGGTGTTCCCGCCTTGTGTGGAGCATTCGACTTAATTTAAAGCACTGAGCCTATGCTACACCCTCACAGGGGTGTTTATCTCATCGGTTTACGTTGAGTACCTCGCTTGTGATAGAAGTAGTGGTTTTGCCTATCATCTTCCACTCTTTTGTTTGGATGAGTAGCCACCCATGACAGGTATTGTGGATCTCAAAAAGTGCATATAGTAGGATACAAGGAGGTGGAACAAGTACATGGATACTTTCCTGACAGTATACTCTCTCCTATAGGGTTAGCCAATAAGGACTCGTGACAACTTTTTGTCTGAATCAATAACCCTAACAATGAAAAGATAAAAATAGCTAAACTTTTACGGCTTCACATTGGGTTGAGTTGGTGAATCCAATTTTGGATGGTGTTTGTTTGTTTAGATTAGGTTCAAAGATCAAAGTCCCGTGCGCTTGTGTATTTTTGCCATTCTTATTTTCTTACCTCCTCTTTGAGCACTGCTCATCGTGAGCCTTTTACTGAATTGCATTCTGTTTGTTTTTCTTTCATCATCGTATATTTCTTCCAACTCGATCTTCTCTTTTCTCTCGAGATGATGACTCTGTGGTGACTTAGTCAGGACTTCACCGACACCCACATCGACTCCTCGAGTTCGGTATCTCTAATAATCCAGGGCAATTCCCAAGTGCAGGTTCAGACTCTGTGAACGACCCTCAGGACTCATTACTTCTTCTTCCTCACCCAGACAAGAAAAACTCCCTTCTTGAGTTTTATCCTTTTTAGATGGAGATTGATTTAACTCCATACTCATATCCATCCCTAATAAGATTCAGAATTGACCCTAATTCTGAATTATTTTCTCCATCTGTTGCCCGCATGCAGATTGATCTGGGTATCTTTCCCATTGCAGATCTTAGCCCCAATTTTGAGCTCGTACAATCATAATCAGCATCAAATATGGCTGCAACAGGGAGAGGATAGGGGACCCCAACAACATAATACAGAGAAAGATACATAGCAGGGCACTGGCCCAAGTCAAAATGAAGTCAACAATCAACTCTTGGCCTCTATCTAGGCCATTCAGTAGTAACATAGTGACAAAGATCTACCTCAGGTTACCTTCCAAGATATGTTGGACGACCTAAGGAGGAGATCATAAGAGAGGGAGGCATCTCGTGGAGGAGGTGATGATATCCATGTTGATAGAGATGATCGCTCTGTAGATGGATCCCATGGAGGCGGGGACAAAGGAGGGAGAGGCCGACCCAAGACAAACCTCAAGCAATAATACAACCTAGGGGTTGGCAACATCAATGAGTGGATCCAGATTACCGATCCATAGACATTTTGAACAAAAGCTGCAACTCCTTTTGCTCCTCCCCGGCTTCCATGGAAATTCAAATGAAGAGCCTTACATCCATCTACGATAGTTTAATCGCATCTGCAGCATGACGTACTACTTCAACATCTCGTTGGGCGTAGTCAAGATGATTGCCTTCCCATTCATCCTTTAGGGCAAAGCTTTGTACTGGATCAACCATCTGGGGAAGGTGGTGATGACATGGGAGGATCTGAAGTCTGCATTCCTGCACAAGTACTATCCTCTCGACCATCTCAATCTCATGTAGTCGAAGTGCACAACATCTCTCAAGGACCCCAAGAATCCTTTTATGAGACCCGTGAGAGGTTCAATGATCTGATCGAGAAGTTCCCCCGCCATGACATCCCGAGGACCATCTTTCTTTAGGGGTCTGACAAAAGCTACTCAACGCCTGGTTGGTGTCACCTACAAAGGATCACACTTCCATAAGGACAAGGATACATTATGGAAAATCTTTGAGGAGATGACTGAAGGAGAGGTCGTGTGTTATCCTCATCACGTTCCTTTCAAAATCAACCGCCACGTTATGTTCTCCGCAAAAATGTAAATATGGGGGATACGCGAGAAATTGACAAGTGTGACAACGCTAACCTCACCATCATTGGGAATCATCTGTCGAAGGTTGACATTACTGAGAAGAGGTCACAGGACCTAGAGAAGCTCTCTAGAATCGAGCAATGAATGAAGGACATAGACAAGCTCGATATTATCACGAAATAGCTGATGAATCCACGTTTCATCATCTTTATTCTATCATTTTGGACTTAAAAACCCTAGCAAATGCGTGTAAATAGGCTTAATATAGGCATTTTAGCATTCATGTATATGTGTGTAAATATTGTATAAAATGCGGTTTTTAAAGCCAAAATTATAGAATAAAGAAAAGAAAAGAAAAAGAATAAAATATTGTAAATATTTTATGACCCGAAACCCCGAGACCTAGGCATCTTGATGAATAGGTCGACAAGGAATAAAGTAGGGGGAGATAAGGGCTAAAAGACAGATAAAATACCTATACATTTTATTCATTCTTTATTCATTTTGGGACATATTTTTGGTTCCACTTTTTACACTTCAAATAAAGAAACTTTGTACATGAACGTTGTAAATAAATTAATAAAGAAAAATACAAAATTGATTTCACAGAAAAATAATGTACAGATAAAAAGTTATGGTCTGAATAAAATTCCAGAATGCCAACTTCCCAGACCCGTATCTCACAAATAAAAACTCCAAATGCAGCGTACTCACCTTTAATTGTATATAGAAGAAAATAATCTAATTAATGGTGGTGGTTTCGTATTTGGCGGAGCTACGGTTTGAAAGTTGACTTTTGGACCCCTATTGTACCTTGTACATATTAAAATATTCAGTTTATTATTTATTTATTATTTTTATAATTTTATATTTTTATAATGTTGTAAATAATACTTATAATAATTATGTACATTAAAATAAGAATAACAACCTAAATAAAAACAAAAATAAAATACTTAAAATAAAAGACATAGGTACATTGCCTATACATAGACCTATACAAAACATACTTGTATTTTATTAAATATACAAAATATATCAGAAAATTAAAATAAAAATATATTTGTGTATATAAAAGTATCTTATAATTTTAGAAAATAAAAACCAACATAAAATAAATTAAAAATACCTAAATAAAAATAAAATACTTAAATATATAGATATAGACACCTATAGGGTATAAATGCAAACTTGTAAAAATATGTATCATAAAAATAATTAAAAATCATATTAAATTAATTCATAAAATAATAAACATTTTTTATTTTATAATCAAAAATTAATAAAATCGTTTGATATTTTATTTTGAATTTAGAAATCTTTTCCCCAGGTTTTTCCTGGTTGGTCCACGTGGACCAACCAGGGGGCTAGGAGAGTTGACCTCGGTCAACTCTCTGCCCAACACCTGGGCTTTGTCAGAATGACTTTTCTTGGACTTTGCGGATTTTTGGAGATCGATCCTTTCATCGAATCAGGTCGACCTCTTCACGAGATTTGTAGACCTTCATGTGGTCTATCACGCCCATGGATTTTTTCGAGGATTGGACCGCGGATACGATCGGTCCACCTCGTTGAAAGTGCCTCCTCGCCCAGCTTTCAAAATGGAACCCCATTTCCCCCATTCCTCTTTGAACCCTTTTTGACCTCCTTTCTTCTTCTCTTGGACGTGCTCTGGACTGGACTTGGTGACAGCAAGTCCTCCAGCCCTTCGGAGGGGAGTGAGGCGGCCGGGAGGTGCTTCCAACCATCTCCGGCGAAGCTTCGCCGTGAGGTTTATTCCTCGTGGTTCCACGCCACTCGAGGGCGTTTTCTTCCTTATTTTTTCTTTGTTTAGATCGCTGTTAGCCCTAGGAATAGTTTCGTGCCTTTAAATTATGGATTAATCGATTGCTTCGCCACCCCCTTCGCAACCATACGCCGTGCCGGAGCTCTTGAGCTCCGGCGTCCATTTCCGCTATTATCCTCCCATTCCACTCGTTTTTTTTTCCTAGGGACTGCCTACTGTTGTTTGTGCTTTTCACGTGCAGGTCCCAGGAGAGGGGGGGCAACGCCACTGTCGCCGGAGGAGACGCGAGCGCCGCCGCCCGCGCGCAGCAGCCGCCCGCGCTCAACCGCGCAAGAGGAGAACGAGGGGGAGGGGGCAACGCTACAGGCGCCGTCCATCTGTTCCCCCCCCCCCCCCCCCCCCCCGCAAAGCAGTGCCGTTGGATGAAGTCAGCCCCTTTTGGTTTGGGCATTTTGCACATTTAAGCCCACCGTTTTTGTATTTAGCACGTGACTTCGAAACTTTCATTTGGCATGTTTTAACTTTTGTTAAAATTATTAGAACCCCCCTACGGCTCTTTGTTTTGAACATTAGTCCAGCCAGACTTTTATGAAGTTATAAATTTGGTGGACATTTTGCGTTAATGCCCCTGGAATGTTTAGAATTTGCATGAAAACCCTTGCCAGGCCTTCCATGTTTGCTTGCTTGTAGTAATTAATTAAGGCATCATTCTAACTCCAAATTTTCTCAAATTTTGGACTTAAGCTCCTGTTGCATCATATTTCCACGCTATATTTTTACTTTCCATTTTTGTTGCATTTTATTATTTATAAAAATTCAAAAATAGCCAATTTCAGCACTGTTTGCACCATAAAATCCATAAAAATATAAAAACCCTTCAGAAAAATCTCAAAAAAATATATTTTGCTTATCTTATTGTGTTCTAACTCCAGTCCAAAAATCATTAAAAAATACAAAACAAAACTCCTAAAAATTAGAAAAGCCCAAAAACCTTCCTAAAAATCTAAAAAATCCTAGAAAAATCCTAAAAATATAAACTCAGTTTCTGTAGTTTCTCTATTTTATTCTCTTTTATGGAAAATTAATTTGAGGAATTTTTGACACTGTTTACTATTTTTCATCCTCAATTTAATTTCGACCAGCAACTTTTATTCACTGTTTTCCTTATTTTGATAATTAAAAATACCAAAAACATTTTAAAAATTACCCAAAAATCACAAAAACATTAAAAAAGTATAAAAAGACCAAAAAGACTTTATTTGCTTATTTTTGAGTATTTTTATCTATTTTTATAAATATCTCTTGCTTTCTTTTATTACATTGTCTTTAATTTCCAATTTGGAAAAAGAAAATATAAAAAATATAAAATATAAAAAGAAAATATAAAATCCGTAAATTAAAAATCAAAATACAAAAAAATACAAAAATTAAAAATCAAAAAAATATATAAAATTAAAAACCCACAAAAAATAGCATAATAGGCTTTTGATCACTCTCACACATTTTTGAGCACTTGTGCCCCGATCTACCTGTCTGCTCCCTGTGTTCGACCTCTACACATACTTGCACTATACACATCTTGTTGTAGAGTTATAATAAATTTTAACTCCGCACATTTACTTTCATTGCTTGATTTATTTGTCGTGGGTTAATTGTTGTTTGAATCGGGATTTCGAGCGGTCACCGCATCGACTGCGGTTTCGCCTTGTGAAACCGTACGACCCTCTATTTTTCCGGTTCAACAAATGGCGCCTTTGCCGGGGAGCAACAGCGCGTAGTTCGGGTCTTGTTTGTGTTTGTGATTATTTGTCTACATTTTGCGGTTA
>JAZKJV010008092.1:0-275313 GCA_037367405.1 Ottelia alismoides | reverse complement strand
TTGCATAGCATGAGCATTTTTCGGATTGAGTTTGAAAGTTGAACGAGTCTAAATAAAATCCGAAGATTGGAGCTTGATTAGACCTTAAAATCTACCTAATAACATGAATCTCATAGGAACTGGGTTTTAGGTACTTCAGGTCTAGTTGACTTAATTCTTTGAGGATCACGGGACTTGGTTCAATGGATTCTTGACTGCCTAAGTAGAGTATTTCGGAGCACACACACGACTCTTGTTGATAATGACCTAACGTGGACACCTGCACCTTTCACATGGCTCAACTCAGTTGGAGTGGTGAGGGGATTGGATTTGCCCGGTATGAGACGCACACAAGTGGAAACATTTGTCCTCCTCTAGGGAGGGAAGTGCACCCCAACCCGTCCAGTGATTAGGAAGTCTAAAGACAGGAGGCTGTGGGTTGCGATAAAGCTTCAAAAGAGGGATAGTCTACTGGCTCAAGAGGAAAAACTCCTTATGTAAATGCTGCTGTATATAGTATTTCAAAAAAAAAGTTCAGGCATGTACAAAAATAAAAAGCATGTAAAGTATGTACAAAGTCAATAAGCAAGCTTGAGTTCCAAAGTCAAATATGTGAGCCTGCAGCAGGATGACTTGACTACACTGGTCTTGCATCCCAGGATAGGTAGCTACACTGGCTACCGTCCATTCTTTTCTTCACCCCCTCCTCTTGAGCTGGTTGCCACTTGAACTTAGAAGGGAATACCCCGCTCCTCAAGGATGGAGTTATTGGATTGGGGAATCATTGGGTTGTCGTACTGGAGAAGTCAGTCTCTTTGTTATTCTAGTTGGGGAGAGCCACCATCACTTACACTGTACGAGTCAGATTCATAGTCGTAAGAGTTTGCGTATGAGTTGAAATATTTCTGACCTGGCTATTGAGGAGACTTGAGCAGAGTTTTGGGATTCTCAAGGACTGTTGTATTTCAAATTCGGTTCGCACTAAGGTTCCGCCTGCACTAAAATTCCAAAGGTCCGACTTAAGCTCCAAACTTTGATTTTGTGAAGACAAGTTTGATAATCAAATAAAATCCAAGTTCTTCTTTTCTTTTCTTTCGTTTTCTTTTTGCACTTATTGCATAAGTGTTTGCTAGGGACTAGCAAAGGTAAAGTATAGGGGGATGATGAATCCACATTTCATCATCTTTATTCTATCATTTTGGCATCAAAAACCCTAGCAAATGCCTGTAAATACCTTTAATTCCATCATCTTAGCATTCATGCATGTGCATCTCAATAGTGTATAAAATACTGTAATTAAAGCCAAAATTATAGAATAAATAAAAGAAAAGAAAAAGAATAAAATATTGTAAATATTTTATGACCCAAAACCCCAAGACCTAGGCATCTTGATGAATAGGTCGACAAGGAATAAAGTAGGGGGAGATAAGGGCCAAAAATACCAATAAAATCCCTTTTATTTTATTCATTCTTTATTCACTTTGGGACCTATTTTTGGTTCCACTTTTCATACATCAAATGAAGAAACTTTGTACATGAAAGTTGTAGCTAATTTTATAAAGAAAAATACAAAACTGATTTCACTCAAAAATATTGTACAGATAAAAAGTTCTGGTCTGAATAAAAATCCAAAATCCCAACTTCCCAGACTTGTATCTCACAAATGAAAACTCTAAATCCTCAAAATCACCTTTAATTGTATATATAATAAAATAAGCTATTTAATGGCGGTGGTTTCGCATTTAGCGGAGCTACGGTTTGAAAGTTGAGTTTTGGACCCCCATTGTATACTTGGACTGATTAAAATATTCAATTTATTATTTATTCATTATTTCTTTATTTTTATATCTTTATAATCTTGTAATTATTACTTATAATAACTATGTGCATTAAAATTAGAATAAAAATGCAAAGAAAAATTTAAAAAAATAAACACATATAGCTTATACAGGTATTATACCTATATGTATACCAATATAAGACACTCTTACACTTTATTAAATATGCAAAATAAATCAGAAAAATAAAATAAAAATACATTTGTGTGTATAAAAATATTTTATAATTTTAGAAAATCATAAACAAAAATAATAAAATTAAAATACACAAAATAAAAATAAAATACTAAAATACATAGGTAATATACCTATATAGGGCTAAAAAGTGAATTTGTAAAAATATAACTCATAAAAATAATTAAAAACCGGAATAAAATAGTAGATAAAATTATAAACACTTTTTATTTTATCACCTAATTAAAATAATAACATTTACTATTTTTAAATGATTTATTAATACATTTTTCCAAGGTTTTTCCTGGTTGGTCCACGTGGACCAACCAGGAGGTCAGGACTGTTGACCAAGGTCAACAGTCTGACCTACCCCCCTAGCCTCTGCCTACCTCATTTTTCGCCCGCTTTTGCGGATTTATAGAGGTCGCATCTTACATCTTTTCGCGAAATTTTCTTCTGCAACATCGTTCCCCTACCATCTCTCTTACTCGCCCTATGTTCTTCTTGGGCTGAGGTCCACTGCATCGTGCCAGATCTCTCGTTCTTTGGACCACCCCCGTCAACCATACTTAAGCCGCCCCTTGACTCCATTTCGATTTTGAACCGCAAAATACATTCGATCTTCCCCCCTTGGTCTTGCTAAAGGTGCCCGGAGGAGACAGCTCCGAGCTCTGGACTTCAAGGCGGCTGGATAGCACTTGATCGACGCGCGTTCCACACCTCCGGCAACGCTCCGCCGTCGAGGTACCTTCCCTCGCCCTTCCTGGGCTCGAGGCCGTGTTATTCCCTTAGTTTTTCGTCTTCATTTCGTTCCTTATCGTCAGACCTTCATTTCCCCCCGTTCATTCATCTCAATTGCGTGTCGATTCGCCAAATCGACAGACGGCCGGAACCATCTCCGACCACCGTCACTCTTTGCGCCAAACGCCTCCGCATACCACCATTTCTTGCGCCACGTGATCGGGGCATTTTGCCCCCGACCATATCACACGTCTTCTGTGCAGGTGCTTGGACATACTAACGCGTCTGGAGCGTTTTTGGGTCTTCGCCGGAGCACCTGGAGCTTCGCAGCTTCCTCCTCGCCGTGGAAGAGCTCCACCGTTCCTCGCGCCATTCCGTTGCTTCCAGACAACAGAGGGATCCTGCAGCGTTTGCCTGGACCCATTTTGAAGCTCGCCGACCGCCGGAGCGAGGAGCTATCAACAGAGGAAGGTCGCCACGACGGCCCTTCTTCCCCGTTCTTCCAGCGTGCCTCTGCTTCATCCGATCGACACCCGCTCTTCCAGCTCTACAGCAGCCGTCCGATCAGAACGCCCCTCAGCCGTTCTTCGCGCGAAGACCTTCTAATCTGAGCCGTTGGATCGCGAAGGGGTATCGCGGGCCCCCGTGTTGACACGTGGACAAGTGGAGTGCGCTCCACCATCCGATCGCCCGCCTGCTTGGGTATTTTGTGATTTCACCCTTGCAATTTTTGTAATATTTTATTAGGACATAAACTTCCTATTGCCGTTTAAAATTTCTGTAAATTTTGCTAAAAACCCCTTGCAGTTGTCTTATTTACATTTTAACCCTTGCCAGCCCAGCGCACGTGCGTGGCACGTGCGCGTGGACATTTTGCGGCCAAGGGCCTAGCAGTCTGTGGTTTTAATATCTAGTCCACTAAATATTTTGTCACGTTATATATTTTTAGCGGAATTTACATTTAGCCCCCAAAACTTTGTCATATTGCAAACTGGTCCCTGCCAGGTCACGTGCACAGTGCGCGTGACCTTGGCATTTTTGCAGGTCCACCCTTGCGGTTTTGGGCATTTAATATTCAATGCAAGAACTATTTTGTTTAGTATAAATTTTGTGGACATTTTGCATGTGCCCCCTGGATGTTTGAAAAATTGCAAATAAACCCCTACCAGGCCTGTTTAATATTTGGATGCTTGTTCTAATTATTTAAATTATCATTTCAAGTCCAAAAATTCCACAAAAATAGGTTTAAGCTCCTGGTAACTTATACTTCCACGCCATCATTTTAGTTTTTGATTTTATTTTATTTTTCTATTTATTAAAAATCAAAACATGCTTTTTGCCTACTGTCTAGCTTAAAAATGCCAAAAAAAATATTAAAACATCTCAAAAAATTCCAGAAAATTTCCCTAGTGTCTATTTTAACTAATTCTAGTGTCAGTCCCAAAAATCACTAAAAATTTCAAAAGAAAAACACTTAATATTTAAAAACACTCAAAAACTTCAAAAAATTATATAAAATCAAAGAAAACTCCAAAAAATATAAACTCAATTTCTTTTTGCTCTACATTTCATTATCTTTATTTGAAAATTAGTGTGAAAAATTTTGGTTGCTGTTTGCTAATTTTAATTTCCATTTTACTCACAGCCATCACATATTTCACTGTTTTCCCTTATTTCAGTATTTAAAAATACCAAAAACACCTTGAAAAATCCCCCAAAATCATAAAAACAGTAACAAATCCTAAAAATATCAAAAACATTTTATTTCTGAATTTTTAGTTATTTTTGCATATTTTTATAAATACTTTATCTTGTCTTCTATTACATTGTTTTTAAATTCCAATATTTAAAAATATATAAAATATAAAATTATAAAAATCAGAAAATTAAAAATCAAAATATAAAAAAAAAAATTAAAATTTAAAAACCCACAAAAATTTCTTTGATTGCTTGCTTAGTGTAGACTTCACACACATTCACTTGTGCACAATTATTTGAATTACCCTGCATGCCCCCTGTGTTCGAACTCTCTGCATACTTGTCCCTATACATCATTTGTGCAGAGTTAAAAATAAATTTTAACTCCACATTTATTTCTATTTCCGTGATCTGTAGTGTGGGTTAATTGTTGATTTTAATCGAGATTTGTGTGGTCGACACACCGACTGAGTTCACGCTTTGTGTTGAACTTAAGACCACTGAATTTCGGCTTTATCAGGTAACCTTCTCACCAGTTTCTCAATTTCGTTCGCCTAAATTCATTCATTACAACACACCTCTGGTGGACTCCACCACTCTTAAGAATGGTCTGGGAGCATTCAATTTGGAGGAAGATATGCAGGGGAAAGTCAAACAAATGGTCGAGAAGAAATCTGCAAACAGCCCCAATTGTCGAACTTAGGGAGGAAAAATTCAATCTCTGCCCTGGAAATGATTGAGAGAGAATAAACATAAATGTCGTCCCTTTCCCAACACACAGGGGTCCATCTACTGAAAAGCATGCAAACTATGTGGAAGAGCCCACAAGAGCACATCTGGAACGTGCGCTGAATTGGCTGGAGCGAAAGGGACAACAAATCAATCCTTTGATGTGGGAGCACATCAAAAACCTACTAACCTCAGAGGTCCAGGACTCAGGAAACCTTACAATGGAAACACATATGCCGAGTGCATTAAACCTAGTAGTGGATCTCACCACTGGGCAAAGAGACAATCAAATCACAATGCAGGAAGAAATGGCGACGAAAGCCAAAGGTATGGAAAATTTTTCTTTCCAATCAGACAATGCTTTGGAAGTTTCGCAAAATTCAGTGTTAGAGTCTGCTAGAATTAGGAACCTTTTAGATTTTTTTCATTTCGCCTTTCCAAACGAGAGGGAAAAAAATAACTTTATTACAGATTTATGCAAAGAACTGATAGTTTAATCAAATGGGAATACTAGCCTTTAATCTGAGAAACATCTAAAAAAATTAAGTGCGTTCAGATACTATACACTAAACATGGAATTCACTGTGCTAACTTGGAATATAAGGGGCTTAGGGGGCCCTAGAAAATATGGTAGGTTGCAGAATCTAGTGGCGAAACACAACATTCATGTCATTTGCTTACAAGAAATGAAAACAATTTCCACACCAAGAGCTCCGGTGAACTCAACAATGGAGAGATTTCAGTGGCATGCAAACGGGCTTGGGCAGACTTGTGGAATTATGAACCGGTTGGGATTGCCACAAGATCTCTGTGGTAAACCAAGTAGATTATCCTTACTTCAGTTTGTTTAAATTCAAACTATTGCAAAATAACTTGATTTCTCGACTCATAAACATTTATGGACCACCGAGGGATGACAGAAAGAATGAGTTTCTTGACTCACTAGACTCTCTAACGTTAGGGGATATCACGTCGATTCTGGTGGGTGACTTCAACTTGCTTAGAAATAGAACAGACCGTGTATCAAACAAACCACTAAAAAGGTATGACAAAAGATTTGATATGTGGGTAAATCGATCAAAACTTATTGAACAAAAAGAGAGAGAGACAACTTTCACATGGTCGGGCTCTTCGGACTGTGAATCGTGGGCCATTCTTGACCGTATTCTGATTGACTTAAACTTTCAGGAACTCTTCCCCTGCGCCCAATCAAGAAGATTACCAAAAACCTTCTCTGATCATAATCTTTTATTGCTGCGAGAAGGATCATTTAGATTGACCAATCGTATCTTTAGGATCGAAAACTTCTGGCTACAAAAAGAATCTTTTTTGACAATGATCAGCGATGCTTGGGCGAATGAGGTTATCTCCGACAACCCTTTCCACAGATGGGCGATGAAGGTAAAAAGATTACGTGCATTAATCAAGTATTGGAGCAGACAACAAATCCCTGATATATATAGAGAAATAGCAAGATTGGAGGAAGAAATAAGGATGGCGGAGATTGTCATAAAATCGGGGGATGAGGAAGCAACTGGAATCTTGAAAAATTTGTACGGTGAACTGGAGTCTCTCAGAAATGATGAAAGATTGATTTGGAGACAGAGAGCCAAGATAAATTACATACAAAAGGGTAATGAAAATATCAAGTTCATGAAAATTATGGCATCCGAAAAATCGGCCAGAAATCTTATCACGACTTTGAAAAATGAAATGGGAGAGATGGTACAGGGTAGGGAAGAGATCACAAGGGTAGTGGTTGATTTTTATACAAAATTATTTGACGATGACGAAGTTGGCTTGACTAGAGGGAGCGCTGTAGAAATACCAAAAGAACTAGTAATCAAATTAGAATATCCTCGAATTTTTACAGACCCAATATCTCTAAGGGAGTACAAGACACCATTAGAACTTTCGCAAACAACAAAGCACCCGGACCTGATGGACTCACAATTGAATTTGTAAAGAAATGTTGGCATTTGCTGAAAGATGATTTCATGAGCATGATATCAAATATACAAAGTGAGGAGTTTAAGACTTCGGACTTCAGACATTTAAATAACACCATTATCTCCTTAATCTATAAGAAAGGTGGAATGGAAAACATAGAGAACTATAGACCAATTAGCTTGATCAATCTACCGATACGCATAATATCAAAAGTAATAGCAAATAGATGGGCACCCTTTCTTGCGAACAACATCCCACCATCTCAATGTGCCTTCTTAAAGAACAAATCCGCAGCAGATGCCTTTCTCGTTACATCTTCAATTATACATGACTGGAGTAGACGAAAAACTAAGGCGCTGGTGTTAAAGATAGACTTCAGAAAAGCTTTTGATACTTTAAAATGGCCCTTTATACTGGACGCTTTAAGGATGGCAGACTATCCACCAGTTTTTATTAACCTGATCACTGCGCTCCTAAAAACAACTGGTATCTCATTTAAAATCAATGGGACTTCCTCGGGATTCATTCATCCTAAGCGTGGAGTGAGACAAGGAGACCCACTATCACCTCTTCTTTTCATACATTCAATGTCAGTCCTTGATGCGATGCTACACAAATTATCAATAGGAGAGAAAATCTGGGGATTCGTGAGAAACGGAATGCAAACCCAGATTACTAATATACAGTTTGCAGATGATCTGCTCATTTTCCTGGAATACCACGAGGAGAGCCTCAAAAACGTCATCACCACACTAAAAATCTTTGGCAAATTGTCAGGTCTTCGCATTAGCGAAAATAAAAGCTCCTTTTATTCGATAAACTTGTCTGGTGATGAAAATGCTAAGGTTAAGGATATACTAAAATGGTCTGAAGGATCTTTCCCTATGGAATATATGGGTTTCAAAATAATGATACATAGGAGGCTCATAAGCGAATGGTCATCTACCATTGATAAATTTGCGGCAAAGCTTCAAGGATGGAAGTCCAAGTTATTACCGCTACCTGCTAGAATCAATTTGCTAAACTCTGCCTTAACTTTGACCATCATACACGAGATGTCATGTCTGCTGATGCTGGAGGGTATAGTTAAAAAAATAGACAGACTTAGACGAAACTTTCTGTGGGGGACCTCTGAAGAGATTAAAAGGAAGGCTAAAGTGGCCTGGTCGAAGGTTACCAGGCCTAAGCAGAATGATGGTTGGGGAATTATAAACCTTCGATCCTTCAATAGTGCACTGTTAACAAAATCGGCAATTCGCATTTGTG
Source organism: Ottelia alismoides (assembly GCA_037367405.1). NCBI lineage: Eukaryota > Viridiplantae > Streptophyta > Magnoliopsida > Alismatales > Hydrocharitaceae > Ottelia > Ottelia alismoides. The sequence continues at coordinate 266,938 of JAZKJV010008092.1, read as the reverse complement.
ATTTTGTGAGACCGTGGGTGTCATCGGTGATTATCTCCTCGCACTTTAGAGGTGGACCCATAACACTGGCATTGATGAATCTCGTATTCATCATGCTAAAAACTCTCTATTAAAACCCTGTCTTAATTAATCCAATTAAATCACCTTTAATTCTTTGATTTTATCTTGTACTATATTGTGTATAATTAACCTATAATTATTTGTATTTAATTTCCCTTATTTTTCTTGTAACTATTTTATCACTCGAAACCCCTAAAAATTAGGTAGATAAGTTGTCTATAATTTACTGACCCTTAAAAAGATAAAAAATACAAAAACAAATCAAAACCACAAACTTGGTGTTTTTATCCCCTTAAAAATACCCCCCAAAATTAACTTTTGTACAGATGACCTCTTTTGACTTTTCGACCAACATGAAAGTTGTAGATCTCATCGAGACGAGCAACTTTCATGTTTTGACTTTTTCCAAACTCGGCCTCTAACTATTTCTTTTCTATTTTTATTTGTTTTTTATATTTGATTTATTTTGATTGGGCCACGTGGCGCCCTCTGGGCCGCCCACGTGGCCCGCTCTCCTTCCTGCCACCGGCGCAACCCTCAGCCGATGGATCACTCCAGATCCATCTTCATCTGAGTCGTTCACCCTACTCCACTCCTCAGCCGTTGATCTGACTCCCAGATCTAATCATGACCGCCCACTAGCGCCTAAATCTCAGCCGCACGATCTCCTCCTCATCCAACGTCTCTCAACGCGCCACGTCTCCATTCAAGCCTCGTCATTCGATCTTTCCCTCCTAGCCATCTAACCCGCTCATTTGCGCCTAATATCCACCGTCGGATCAGATCTTTTGATCTGATCCTAACCCTCCTTTCGCGCCATCATCCCAGCCGTTGGATCGTCATATCCAATGGTCCTCCACCATCTTCAACCTCTGTAACCCCCCTCCCCCCAGCCGTTTCATCCTCGCAGACCCATCCCCCTTCCTTTTTTGGCCGGCGCTCCAGCCACTCCTCCACCACCTAACGGCCACCCCACGTAGCTCTATCCCCCGTCTTCCTCGCGCTCACTTCAATTCCCCTCGCCATTACTCCATCACCCTGAAAACCTCTTTCGAAACCGTCCCCATCACCACCTGCACGCCTCCACCTCCGCCTTTAAATAGTCGCCCTCATCCTCCATCAACGATCATCCACCATCTACGGGGCTCCGCCCTAGCTTCCTCCGCCCTCCGGTGACAGCGGAGGGCGGTTTCGTCGAGGCGACAATGGCCGGACACCCCATGTGTGATCCATGGTCTTCATGACCATGTCGCGAGCCGCCTGGCATCGCCGAGCTCCGAGGAACCGACTGTCCTCGTCGGGCGACGACCCGAGCGCCTCCAAGGCGCTCAGCCCAAGCCACATCCTCCACCACGGTCACACTCCGATCTGGTACCCCAACCCTTATTTTCCCTTCACTTCTCGCAATTATCTCACCATACACGAGGACCCCCACCACCGCTTAACCATCCGATGAGCTCCGCCAGACCATTCTCATCTTCGCCCCATCTCCTCCTTCCTCCAGAACCCCCTCGCACCTCGACCCCACTCCTTCGCCGTCACGGCGGAGGATTCACCTGAGCCACCACTTTCTCCACCTCATCGGCTCCCATCTCGCTCACTCACTTCGCACGTCACTCGCACGAGCTTCAGCTTTGACTAACAAGTGCAGGAACCCTCAATGGCCGAAGTTCGCGTCGGAGCTTCTTCAAGCTTCGATCCTCCGGCGAAGCTCCACCGATTGCCCACGCCAACCAGCTCCGGAGCATCGCCGCAACACCAGCTTCTTTGCGAGGTCCCCATCTTGCTTCTCCGATAATCAGGGGACCTCACGGAGCTCGGAGGAGTCCACAGGGGTTCGCCGGAGCGCAACATCCTCCGGTGGGCCACGACGGAGGATGACGTACAAGTACCGTCCGATCATCTGGATCGGACGGTGAAGATATCGACACGTGGTGAAGACCCGAGCCTCAGCCCGCACCAGCAGGCTCGGGTGGTCCAAGCCCAGATCCAAACCTCCAGAACTAGGCCACGTGTCCCGAGCCACAGGGCTGACCTGAGCCTAGCCCCTCACGTGCATCGCACGTGAGGAGCTGGGAAAATTGCACGAAGAACCCGGCTATTTTTGAGAATTGCATTTTGGTCCCCAGGCACGTGCCTCACGTGCGTGCCTGGGTAATTTACAGGGAGGCCCTCGAAGTTTTCTAAAATTACAAATATGCCCCTACGCGCAAATGGACAAATTGCAACTAGGCCCAGGCAGTTTTCTTTATTTGCATTTAGGTCCCTCCAAGGACCTAAATGCAATATTTATCCCTTTATTTTATTGCATTTTTATTACAATTATGCCCTTGCACAGTTTTTAGCATAACTTGAGCATCGTAGGTCCAAATTGCATGATTATAGTGTCGTTTTTATCCTTGTTTTGTCCTCTACATTTTAGCATGCTTACTTGTTCCATTAAACATTGTTTTAATTTAAGTGATTTTTTATGTGAAAAATGGGACCATGCTCTACTTGTCTTGCTTGATTTGATGACCGATTTTTAATGATGTGTTCAAATTGACTCTAATTTCATTTTATATTGCGTTGCTCGCGTTTTAGGGTATAATTATGACATTCTATTCATCATGCATATTCTCTTGCATATTTGTTCATGCATCATCTCCTTAACTTGCATAAAAATATCTAAAAAATTGCATACAGCATAGCATCGCTTTGCATTGCCTTATAAATTGCATATGGACCTGAAATTGAGATTAAATCACTCCGTGCTTCATGAATCAAAATTCAATAGCTGAATTAGGCAACCGTGTCCCTGTGTTCGACCTTGGTACACTTGCCAAGTATAAATATTCCACAGCATTCAAAGTCTGTGGTTTTTGCTGAACCAAATTTGCCTCCTGTACTACAACATAATTCCACATTATCCTAGAGGCCAATTTGACGTTCATCAAATGGCGCCGTTGCCGGGGATACGGCTTTGCTTAATTTTTGGATTTGATTTTTTTTATTTATTTCAAAAATTTTCAGGTCTTCATTTCATGCATCATTTCTTTGCATATCATTTGCTGATTTATTGTCTCCAGGTTTTCTAACGTCTATCTTTTGTGGCAGGGCCCATAGTGATCGAGGACGCTTGATCCTCATGGAGGCGTGAAGTCAAGAACTTCCGCTAAAGAGACCGCAAAAGAACCTGTGAAGGATTTGGGAGATTTTAGCAGTTAAAATTGCATTGCATTTTGTAAAAAAAAAATTATAGATAACTTGCATCTGCATATTTATTTTCAGTCTTGCATATTGTACACAAAAAAAATTCCCCCCTCACACACACACACACACACACCTACACTGCACATGCACATACTCACCCCCACCCTCCCCCTGTATATTTCATTCTCTCTCTCTCTCTCTCTGTGTGTGTGTGTGTATCTATTCTTCACGAACCCCCTCTCCCTCACCCTTGTACCATAGACATCCCCTCTAACACAGACCTTACTTCGGCTAATTGTAGCCTAAGTATAGGGGGGGGGGCTGCCTATTCATCCTGCCCTCGTTCTGTCTTCTTGTGCTTAGGCTGATTTTGGCCTAAGTATAGGGGGACCCTCCTCCTCAGTTCCGCTGTATCACCCTGTACTTGAACCGAGCCTTGGCTTCATGGCACTTGTGCTATGACGACATAGCAAATTTTAAGTATAGGGGGGTATACCGTATATTATTGTATATTACTTTAGCCTTAGCTCGCGTTTTTAAAACTTTTTAAAATTTTATTTTTCGGGCTGGGTTTTGGTAAACCAGTGAACTGAGTAAAAACCTGTAAAAATTAAAAATTGAGGGATTAATTTTTGTAAATATTTCTGTTTAAAAAAATTGAAAAATTAAAAATCTTTCTTGTAAGGTTAACTCTGACTACTAGGTTTAGTAGGCATTTTCAGTGAGGGAACCTCCGTCTCCCTTAGCAGAGTGGGTGGTTTAGAGGACATCGCATACGGCCCCGTCCTCAAGTAACACGGGACTCAGCCCGTACTTACACCCATACTGGCTAAAAGTGTATACTTTTATTTGAGCCTGGGCCAGTCATTGTCTCTCCGAGGAATTAAAAAAAATAAAATTCATAAAAATTTGCAAAAGCAAAAAATCACACAAAAATCACTAACCCATGGAGTTGGTGTATTCCTGACACATTCACACTCACGCAAGGCTTGAGGATTTTGAGGACACTGGATCTATGGGATCTTGAGAGTCTGAGTTAACATGCCTTACTCATTAGGGTTTACAAGACTTAAATATCCACACTCCTCCGGTTTGAAAGATTTGAGTGCTATATTGCACTCTTCATCTCTACCTTCAAGAAAATATAATCAGCACAGTCACTTCCACAACTGCATGATTGATGAGCTGAGATGAGATATCACTTGAGGAACTAGGACCAGAGATTTGAGTTTAGACCCGATCTTATGATATTCGAGGATGGGATAAAGTTAATGAAGGCTTCAGAAAACCTGAGTGTCAGCAAAACCCTAGCCAGTATGTGAACAAGATTCATATGCTATCTCTTTGATATTTACCTAAAAGTACCAGGGTGTGATGAAACTTAAAGGAATTTGTTGATCAGTGTGCGCCAATCTCTTGGTAAAAGCAGTGGAGCTAGCCAACAAAAGAAATGAAATGTCAAAGAAAAGCTCTAAATCCAAAGTCAAATTCCAAGTGAGCTTCCACCAATGGCGAGCGCTCCCAAACATTTTCAAAGTGTCCACTTGGACCAAGCGCTAAATAGGACCAAGGAGTCGGGCTGACACCACAAAAAGGGCCCTGCATCGTAAGCGATACAAGTCTGGGTGTCGAAGGTATCTTAGATACTCAGAAAAGACACACCCCGGTGTATTCCCAGAAAAACAAGTGCAGACGACTCCAACTCTCTTGACGGACACATTGATCAACAAAATAAAAATATACATGTGTTGAATAAAAGGCACTCGAGAGGCCCCTTGTTCCAATGTGAGGGTGAGAAAATTAGACACAATCACAGTACCTCCATCATCTGGTCGTCCATCAACATTTTAAAGTCTGACAAACTAATGAGACGGTGGACTGGAGCAAGAATAAACTTATTCCCTAGTATTCAGGATTAGGTCTAGAGGAAGATCTTTGGGACTGGAACTTTGAGTGATGCATTGACTCGGCTCTCATGAAATACAATACACTAAAAGTCATATCCTTATATTATATGTACAAAAAGAGAGTCTGATAATCAGAGAAGTTGGATTCCTTCTGACTAAGGATTGAATAAACCCGGAATTTTAGGATCACTCGGGTCAAGGGTCTTGGAAAGATCAAGCCTTGTAAATTTCTCACGCGCACTGTCAGGAATTAATCCGACTCCTTCATTCTTTAGATGCTCGAGGACGAGCATAGTTTAAGTATAGGGGTATGATGAATCCCGTATTCATCATGCTAAAAACTCTCTATTAAAACCCCTGTCTTAATCAATCCAATTAAATCACCTTTAATTCTTTGATTTTATCTTGTACTATATTGTGTATAATTAACCTATAATTATTTGTATTTAATTTCCCTTATTTTTCTTGTAACTGTTTTATCACTCAAAACCCCTAAAAATTAGGTAGATAAATTGTCTATAATTCACTGACCCTTAAAAAGATAAAAAATACAAAAACAAATCAAAACCACAAACTTGGTGTTTTTATCCCCCTAAAAATACCCCCCAAAATTAGCTTTTGTACAGATGACCTCTTTTGACTTTTTGACCAACATGAAAGTTGTAGATCTCATCGAGACAAGCAACTTTCATGTTTTGACTTTTTCCAAATTCGGCCTCTAACTATTTCTTTTCTATTTTTCTTTGTTTTTTATATTTTAATTATTCTGATTGGGCCACGTGGCGCCCTCTGGGCTGCCCACGTGGCCCGCTCTCCTTCCCGCCACCCGGCGCAACCCTCAGCCGATGGATCACTCCAGATCCATCTTCATCTGAGTCGTTCACCCCGCTCCACTCCTCAGCCGTTGATCTGACTCCCAGATCTAATCATGACCGCCCACTAGCGCCTAAATCTCAGCCGCACGATCTCCTCCTCATCCAACATCTCTCAACGTGCCACGTCTCCATTCAAGCCTCGCCGTTCGATCTTTCCCTCCTAGCCATCTAACCCGCTCATTTGCGCCTAATCTCCACCGTCGGATCAGATCTTTGGATCTGATCCTAACCCTCCTTTCGCGCCATCATCCCAGCCGTTGGATCGTTAGATCCAACGGTCCTCCACCATCTTCAACCTCCGTAACCCCCCTCTCCCCCAGTCGTTTCATCCTCGCAGACCCATCCCCCTTCCTTATTTGGCCGGCGCTCCAACCACTCCTCCACCACCTAACGGCCGCCCCACGTAGCTCTATCCCCCGTCTTCCTCGCACTCACTTCAATTCCCCTCGCCATTACTCCATCACCCTGAAAACCTCCTTCGAAACCGTCCCCATCACCACCTGCACGCCTCCACCTCCGCCTTTAAATGGTCGCCCTCATCCTCCATCAACGATCATCCACCATCTACGGGGCTCCGCCCTAGCTTCCTCCGCCCTCCGGCAGCTTCGTCGAGGAGACAATGGCCGGACACCCCAGGTGTGATCCATGGTCTTCATGACCATGTCGCGAGCCGCCTGGCATCGCCGAGCTCCGAGGAACCGACTGTCCTCGCCGGGCGACGACCCGAGCGCCTCCAAGGCGCTCAGCCCAAGCCACATCCTCCACCACAGTCACACTCCGATCTGGTACCCCAACCCTTATTTTCCCTTTACTTCTCGCAATTATCTCACCATACTTGAGGACCCCCACCACCGCTTAACCATCCGATGAGCTCCGCCAGACCACCCTCATCTTCGCCCCATCTCCTCCTTCCTCCAGAACCCCCTCGCGCCTCGACCCCACTCCTTCGCCGTCACGGCGAAGGATTCACCTGAGCCACCACATTCTCCACCTCGTCGGCTCCCATCTCACTCACTCACTTCGCACGTCACTCGCACGAGCTTCATCTTTGACTAACAAGTGCAGGAACCCTCAATGTCTGAAGTTCGCGTCGGAGCTTCTTCAAGCTTCGATCCTCCGGCGAAGCTCCACCGATTGCCCACGCCAACCAGCTCCGGAGCATCGCCGCAACACCAGCTTCTTCGCGAGGTCCCCATCTTGCTTCTCCGATAATCAGGGGACCTCGCGGAGCTCAGAGGAGTCCACAGGGGTTCGCCGGAGTGCAACCTCCTCCGGTGGGCCACGACGGAGGATGACGTACAGGTACCGTCCGATCATCTGGATCGGACGGTGAAGATATCGACACGTGGTGAAGACCCGAGCCTCAGACCGCACCAGCAGGCTCGGGTGGTCCAAGCCCAGATCCAAACCTCCAGAACTAGGCCACGTGTCCCGAGCCACATGGCTGACCCGAGCCTAGCCCCTCACGTTCAGCGCACGTGAGGTGCTAGGAAAATTGCACGAAGAACCCGACGATTTTTGAGAAATGCATTTTGGTCCCCAGGCACGTGCCTCACGTGCGTGTCTAGGTAATTTACAGGGAGGCCCTCGAAGTTTTCTAAAATTACAAATATGCCCCTGCGCGCAAATGGACAAATTGCAACTGGGCCCAAGCGGTTTTCTTTATTTGCATTTAGGTCCCTCTAGGGACCTAAATGCAATATTTATCCCTTTATTTTATTGCATTTTTATTACAATTATGCCCTTGCACTGTTTTTAGCATAACTTGAGCATCGTAGGTCCAAATTGCATGATTTTAGTGTCGTTTTGATCCTTGTTTTGTCCTCTACATTTTAGCATGCTTACTTGTTCCATTAAACAATGTTTTAATTTAAGTGATTTTTTATGTGAAAAATGGGACCATGCTCTACTTGTCTTGCTTGATTTGATGACCGATTTTTAATGATGTGTTCAAATTGACTCTAATTTCATTTTATATTACGTTGCTCGTGTTTTAGGGTATAATTCTGACATTCTATTCATCATGCATATTCTCTTGCATATTTGTTCATGCATCATCTCCTTAACTTGCATAAAATATTTAAAAAATTGCATACAACATAGCATCGCTTTGCATTGCCTTATAAATTGCATATGGACCTGAAATTGAGATTAAATTACTCTGTGCTTCATCAATCAAAATTCAATAGCTGAATTAGGCAGCTGTGTCCCTGTGTTCGACCTTGGTACACTTGCCAAGTATAAATATTCCACAGAATTCAAAGTCAGTGGTTTTTGCTGAACCAAATTCGCCTCCTGTACTACAACATAATTCCACATTATCCTAGAGGCCAATTTGACGTTCATCAGGCGTCTACCCCTAAGCACTCACACTCATTGGTTTGGAAGTCACATATTAAGGGCTTCAAATCGCTTTTATCGGTATTACAAAAACAACTGGGAGATGGTGCCCACTCTTCATTGTGGAAGGACCAGTTAGGAGGCACTCCTTCACTAGAGCAGTCATATCCACTCCTCATGCCTTATATTAAAGACCTCTTCATGTCTGTAAAGAATGGTCTAAACTCGTGGCCAGCAAGATTCAACCGGTTTAAATCTTTACAAAATAAACTACCTCTAGCGCTCTTAAATGAGGGAGTAAGATTGAAAGAGGCTCTGACCAATATATTCCACCATTTAAACAGCGAAGAAACAGAAAAAACATTATTCCCCACCTTGTCATCTAACACAAGAAATTCAACAACAAAACTGCTATATTACCTCCTTGCAGACGGAGGTAAAAGATGAATAGTATATTCTTTATTTAGAAATTGGCCCCTAGAACCAAGAGCCTACTATTTTTTATGGTTGCTGGCACACAATAAAATTACAACACAAGATTGTTACGAAAAATGAAAGATACCGTGGGTCAACAGGTGCTATCTATGCAAAAATGGGCTAGAAAACTATACACACCTTTTCGATGAATGTCAAACAATTAGAGATATATTTCACTTATGTGACATGGAGCCAAACTTCAACGAATTACTAAACATGTTGTATTTGAACCAAAGCTTCAAATTCACGGATAAAAAGGGTAGAACTCTATGTTTTAAGATTACGGTCTGGTGGCAACTTTGGAAGAGTCGATGCAGACTCATCTTTAAAGAAATACCATTAAACAAAAATAAATTACTCGGAGAAGCATTCATCATCTGCAAGACCAAAATGGGTACGCAAGAAGGTGATATCTGGTCCTGACTAACATCGTTGGGACAAAATAGAATTAAATTATACCCTACTGCTATTACTGAATACTGGATGCTTGGACCAGCTCCTGATACGTTCTTGTACTAACTCTATAAAACTCTCCCCAATCTCTTATATCGTGCAGCGAAGGATGGCTCTGCAGTAACACCAGGATTGCGATCCTCCAAGCGCACTTAGCGGAAAACAGCGTGGGACCAGAAGGCTGGATCGATGTGGTATGCCAATCGACGACAGACTAGGAAGGGTTGTTTTTTGCCCGGTCTGTTTTAAAATTAACGCAATCTTTTGTATAACTTTATATTTCCCTAAACTCCTTTATGCTGGATGTATTTTGTTGCAACTGGGGATAGTCTGTGTTTCCCCTTTTATATGTAGGCCTGTATTAAACTCTAAACTTTTACCGTTGCTTTAGATGAATGACTTTGAATCATTTATCGAAAAAAAATATACATTGTGATACAAATAAGAAAGTCTTCACTACGTTACAAATACATCATACACGTTTCTTTCTACGAATCACTCTAAATTTAGGTGGCCTTTCGTCGGATTCCTGTGGTATCGCCTCAGGTTGCAGTTGGCTTGAGGGCATGATCTGGCTAGCTTCATCAATCTGTAAAATCATAGATCCATCAAGTACCGCTGCATCGTCCATATGAAGTAGTGGAAGCGGAGAGCAACGTGAAAGGCCGACGTCAGAAGGACCCCTCTCCTTCGTCGGGGCGGCTGGTGTGGACAGGCTACTGATGAATCCACATTTCATCATCTTTATTCTATCATTTTGGCATCAAAAACCCTAGCAAATGCATGTAAATACCCTTAAATAGAGCATCTTAGCATTCATGCATGTGCATCATATTAGTGTATAAAATACTATAATTAAGGCCAAAATTATAGAATAAATAAAGAAAAGAAAACGAATAAAATATTGTAAATATTTTATGACTCAAAACCCCCGAGACCTAGGCATCTTGATGAATAGGTCGACAAGGAATAAAGTAGGGGGAGATAAGGTCAGAAATACGGATAAAATACCTATACATTTTATTCATTCTTTATTCATTTTGGGACCTATTTTTGGTTCCACTTCTTATCCATCAAATAAAGAAACTTTGTACATGAAAGTTGTAGATAATTAAATAAAGAAAAATACAAAATTGATTTCACAGAAAAATAATGTACAGATAAAAAGTTATGGTCTGAATAAGAATCCAGAATCCCAACTTCCCAGACCCGTATCTCACAACTGACAACTCCAAATGTAGCAAACTCACCTTTAATTGTATATAGAAGAAAATAATCTATCCAATGGTGGTGGTTTCGCATCTGGCGGAGCGACAGTTCGAAAGTTGAGTTTTGGACCCCTATTGTATACTTGTACCGAATAAAATATTCAATTTATTAATTATTTATTATTTTCATAATTTTATATTTTTATAATATTGTAAATATTACTTATAATATACATGTGTATTAAAATTAAAATAAAAATGCAAAGAAAATACAAAATAAAAATACTTGTACAAAGAATACATAGGTATACTGCCTAGACCTATACCTGTACAAAACACCCTTACATTTTATTTGATATACAAAATACTTCAATTAAATAAAATAAAAATATAATTAAGTGTATAAAAGTATTCCATAATTTTAGAAAATAATACATAAAAATAATAAAGATAAAATACACAAAACAAAAATAAATTAATAAAATGTATAGATAATATACTTATATAAGGCTATAAAGGTAACTTGTAAAAATACAAGTCATAAAATTAATTAAAAATCAAAATAAAATACTACATAAAATTTTAAGCATTTTTTATTTTATGACTTTTACTAAATTCGGCCTTTTTCTATTTCTTATTGAATTTATAAAACATTTATCCGGGATTTTTCCTGATTGGTCCACGTGGACCAATCAGGAGACGGTCCCAGTTGACCCCGGTCAACTGGCCGTCCTTCCCCATGTGCGACGTCAGAGGCTTGGTTTTTTAGCCGATTTCTTGGTTTTTTTCCCAGCCAACCCTTTCACTATTTTGCCTCACACCCTTCTGCAATCTCCTTCCCCTACCAACCACCATGCCCGCCTTGTGATTTCCTTGGAGAATGCATCACTGAAACGCTCCAGAATCGTTGGTCTTTGGACCCCTGCAACCTCGGGTCAACCCACTTAAAACCAACCCCTCACCTTTCGATTCGAATTGGAACACCCTTCGGTCCACCCCTCGAGCCTCTTTCGTGCTCCAGAGCTACCTGGAGGTGACAGCTTCGTCGTGGGCTCTTCAGCCAAGGCCCCCGAGGTCGGAGGTGCTTCCCCTACCTCCCGCGAAGTCGCCGGTTGAGGTTTGCTCCTCCCTCTGGCTCCGGCCATCGAGGGCTTCCCCCCGCCTTTTTATTTAGCTCATTAGACTCCTGATAGCCTTAGCTTTGAAAACCCCAAAAAGATTTGAAGTTTCATAGACTATATCGCCCGATCAAGCACGTTGGCCGGAGCGCACCTCCGGCCGTGCACCCACATCGCGATTCGCATCTCTCCCCGACCATCCAAGGGTCCAGGTAGTTTACCCTGGACCCTTTGACCATTTTTGCAGGTCCAAGCCGCAGTGAAGACACCTGGAGGCGATTTTTGAAGCTCGCCGGAGCTAACGAAGCTCTCCAGCTCCGCCAGCCACCAGCGAGCACCACGGCCACCGCCGTGGCTTTTTGATGCCCCCAGGAGATAGAGGAGGACCAGAGGAGGCTCCAGCCCAATTTTGAACCCCAGAAGCCACCGGAGTCGGCCGGAGGAGCTCGAGGAATCTCGCCCAACCTGGGCTCCGTCGTGTTCTTCCAGCCACCTTCGCCGCCGTCCGATCAGGGCGTCGCCTCCAGATCGCACAGTTGCCGTTGGATCGCGCCACCCCTCGACCGTTGATCTTCCCTGGGAGATCTAATCTCAGCCGCAGATCCACGAAGCGTCATCGGCCGTTCATCAAGCGCCACGTGTCTAAGTGGCAACGTCATCACCGTCGGATCACGCGTCGAGGGTATTTTGCATCTACACCCTCGCGCCTTTTTGTATTTATTATTTAGTATTTAAACTTTTGTCTGTAATGTAATATTTTTGTAATATTTGCACAAAGACCCCCAAACTCTCTATATTTGCATCCAGGTCCTTCGCCACGTCACCTTACGTGACCTGTACACGTGAGGTGTGGGCATTTTGCAGAGGGACCCTTGGCCTTTATTGTATTTTGTCTTAGTACCAAAACTTCACTTTCACGTGTTATAATTTTGGAAAAATTGCATGTAAGCCCCCAGGGTTTGGAATATTTCATTTTCGTCCTTGCCAGGCGCGTGCAAGTCACGCGCCCTGGTGGGAAAATTTCTAAGAGACCCGGGCGGTTTTGGTAATTAGATTGTGGAGCTATAAATCGAATATTTAGTTTAAATGTTTGTGGAAATTTGCATGTATGCCCCTGGATGTTTGAGAAATTGCATAAATACCCCTGCCAGGCCTGTGTATTGATTGGATGCTTGTTGTATTTATTTAACCTATCATTTTAAATCCAAAAATTCCACAAAAATAGGGTTAAGCTCCTGGACACGTGTACTTTGACGCTATCATTTTAGTTTTTGATTTCATTTTATTTTTATATTTATTAAAAATCAAAAACATGCTTTTTGTCTGCTATCTAGCTTAGAAAATACCAACAAAATATTAAAACACTTCGAAAAATTCCAAAAAAATTACCTAGTGTCTATTTTGACCTAATTTAGTGTCAGTCAAAAAATCATTAAAAATCTCAAAAGAAAAACACTAAAAATATTAAAACACTCAAAAACTTCAAAAAAAAATATATAAAATCAAGGAAAATTCAAAAAAATACAAACTCAGGTTCTGTTTGTTCCTTATTCTGTTCCTTTTATTTGAAAAACAGTGTGAAAAATTTTGGTTGCTGTTTGCTAATTTTAATTTCCATTTTATTCACAGCCAGCACTATTTGCACTGTTTTGACTTATTGCAGTAATTAAAAATACCAAAAACACCTTGAAAAATCCCCAAAAATCACAAAAATAGTAGAAAATCATAAAAATATCAAAAACAATTTATTTCTGATTTTTTGGTAATTTTTACTTAGTTTTATAAATATTTTACCTTGTTTTTTATTCCATTGTCTTTAAATTCCAATATTGAAAAAGAAAAAGAAAAATATAAATATAAAATTATAAAAATCAGAAAATTAAAAATCAAAATACAAAATTAACAATTAAATTAAAAATAAAAAAAATTAAAAATTAAAAACCCACAAAAATTGTATTTGCTTGCTTGCTTAGTGTAGACACATCACACACATACTTGAGCACATTTTTTGAATTGCCCTGCTTGCTCCCTGTGTTCGAACTCTCTGCATACTTGACACTATACACCATTTGTGCAGAGTTAAAAATAAATTTGACTCCACACTTATTTTTCATTGTTTGATACTTGATTGTGGGTTCATTGTTGATTAATCACATTTTATTGTGGGTCGCCACAACGACGTATTTAGACCCTCGATAACTTGCGGTTATCAAATGGCGCCGTTGCCGGGGAGCAACAGCGAGTAGTTTATATTTTTGTTTGTTTGTGATTGTTGTTTACCATAGCTTCATTTCATCTCTCTTACATTTTTGATATATATATATTGATTGAGATATTCTGACCACTCTTCTTTGTCTTCTTGCGAGGGACCGCGGAGCAAGGCGGATTGCCTAGGTGAACCGAAGCAATCTTGGGAAGCGGAGCCGGCCTTTCTTTAGCCAGGCCGGCAGGAGAGAGTAGGAAGATTGAGAGGAAGTGATTAGTTTAGCTCTTCTTTTATTTTTGTGAGAGAGTGATTTATTTAATTGTAATAATACAGGTACATTGGACACTTGGACACTACCGGGCCTAATTTCCGGGTGTTTGTTCACCCGGGGGCTCACCGCGGTTTTTTTTATCGCGTTTTCATCGCTGTCATTTTCCGGTTTTGTTTTCCTTTTTCCTTTCTTTTGTGGATTGAGCTCTTAGATTAGGTCCTGCTTGATTCGATTAGCCTAGGTCCAAACACCCTAATAACTCTTGCATGTTCCTATAGTTCGTATTTGGACTTAGATTAATTAAGTAGTTGATCATTGACTCTCGATCCGCGCGCCGCGAGCTCACTCCACACAAGCGCTTTCTCCTAACTCAAATGTGTTGAGCAGAGGAGGAGTGAGCCTAGACCGGACATTAGGATTGGGAGTTGACGGTTAACTCGTGGTTCTTCACGCTAGCAGTTGCCTATCTTAGGACGATTTCCGCTTGCATATCGCCATGTAGTTTAGGTTTAAAAATTCTGCTTTGCATCCCGCATGGAGAGAGCTGGGATTCACTGTAAGTCCTCTTACTTTGCATGCATCATTTAGGCACAAAGGTGAGGTTTCCACCTTGGTGTCGACTTGCACGGCTTTTCCGACTCTATTCTCCCTCTGTTTTTGGAACAAAGTAGGATCAATAAAATACAAAAAAACCGTTAGGCGCTTGTTTGAATCTACTCAAAAGAAGCGATAACACCAAAAAAATTAAAAAAGGGACTGCTAAGAAAACTTGACCAAAAATAAAATCGGTAATTGGATTCATTGCTTGGGGAGAGTAACACCCTCACTTGTATTCAGGTTGCATGGGAAGGTCTCCTTCCAAGTGAGGTGAGCGCTTCGTAAGGATTAGAGCCAAAAACCCAACTTGTGGCTGCCTTGTGTATCGCCTGGATTTCCGAAGTATTGGCGCTACTATCGTACGTAGTCGAGTAGGACTTGGTCGCCAGTGGTGACTCACTATTGTGTGAGCGCCGACCTTGTCCGAAGTACCGAGCTTAGGCCACGCCTTCACAGGTGTGTCTGTCTCACCGGCTGCGTCCGAGTAGGATCTTGCACGCTCACGGGTGATTCCGTTGCGAGCGAGGTCCGAAGTATCGGTTTCGCCTATCGGCTTCCTCCCTCTATTTCTTTGGCTGAGTAGGGATCTAGGAAGGGTTACAAGGACCTTAAAAAGTGCAAGTTACAGGTTACACAGGAGGAGGACAAGTACGGGGATACTTTCCCGGCAGTACTCTCTCTCCTATAGGCGTAGCGTTCTAAGGACTCGTGACAAGATAAATATCTGAAAACAAGCTAAAATTGACAAGATAAAAGCCGAACCTTCACGGCTTCACGTGTTGAGTTGGTGAATTCACCCATGCTTTGTGTTTGATTTCTAGATTTATTTAGGTCAAGATCAAAAACACCGCACAATTGTGCGCAATTTTGTTGCATCTCTTCTTCTTCTTCTCTTGCATTTTCCCTGCTCTTCCCGAATAATCAAGATGATGGGACGGAGATCTCTTAGGCCGACCTTGTTAGCACCGCTATCCAGCACTCCTCCTCATTCATCTAGGAATACCTCGGAGAGTCCGCTCTCCGAGCCCGAGTTTACATCCACCCTGTTCCCCTCCCGCCAATCCACGGAGATTTCGAGCTTCGGCCCCACACGATTCAGCTGCTACCCAAGTTTCACGGGTTGCCGACCGAAGAGCCGCACCTCCACCTCCAGGAATTTGAAATGATTTGCAGCACTATCCATGATCGGTTGATGACCGAGGACACCATGAAGATGATCGCCTTTCCGTTCTCTTTGGTTGATAGAGCCGCATATTGGCTCAAGCACCTTGGGCGATTCGTCGACACATGGGCAGATCCACATCACGACATATCCAAGTCCAACTTGGTGCAGAGTTTCTTCTGTGGGCTGACACCGGAGCTGCAGGGGCTAGTAAACGCCTCTTGTGGTGGGTCTTATTTCTCCAAGGGAGAAGATGACGTCTGGGCCATCTAAGAAGGCATGGCAAAAAACTCTACTGTGATGACCCAGGCCCGAGTCTATACACAGCAGAAGCCCCCGCAAGGAGCGGGATCATTTCAGAGGATCGCCCGCATCGATGCCGGTCCCAACACAACGTCGGTAGCCGCAGCCCAAGCCGAATCAGCCGCAGCCGACATGGGCATTATTAGTGAGAAGTTGGACCGCATGGAGATCCTCGAGAAGAAGCAGAACCAAGGTCTTGCTCAGATGGACCTTCTCACCAAAACCATGAGTGACCTGAAAACTCAAATCCTATGCATTAAGGAGGCACAAGCTCATTCCCAGCAGCTTCCCAGGTCACGGGCTGACTCCAGCTGTAGCAGCTCCAACCAACCCTCTACCTCATATCGACAGGTGAATCATATCCAGGCAGAGCCGGTTCCACTGCTACAGTACCATCCAGAGAAACCGCCATCTCAGGAGACTCAGATGGTGGTGTATCAGCCGGAGCAACCACTGGCAGTTCTTCCTCCACCCTCCTTCGAGCATGAACCATTGATGGAAGTCAATGGGATTTGGTACGACCGGTACCCTCAGCCCGGGATTCGTCGGGATCACCCCGGATTCCGTTGGGGCAATGGTGGATCCTCTTCTCAGCAGCAGAACCCTGCACAAGGACACCAGAACAGCCAGCCACAACAGCATAACCAGCAACCCCAGTATGCCCAGCCGCAGCAATATCACAGTGGTCCTCGTCCCGCCTATTAGGGACAGTCGTGGAGGCAACGCCAACCGCCTCAGCAGTCTTATCCCCAGCCTCCCCCCCAGTATCAGCAGCCACACCAGCAGCAGCAGCCCCATTTCCAGCAGGGACAAACATCCGATTCTCAGGGTCCCACCTTTGAGAACCCAGCCCTTGATGATCTTGCCCGTTTGCTATCTGAACAGCGAGCATCTTTCAGGAAAGAAATGGATGAATTCCGGTAGGAGATGCAGGATATCATCAAAGGCAAGGCCGCCATACCCGCTCAGATTGAACCTAACCCGAACAATCTGAAAAGGAAGTCTGAGCAGGTAGAGTTTACAGAGGATACCTCTCCTAGTGACTATTTGAGTGACATGTCTTATTCCTATTATGATGCTGATTTTGTTACTACTAGGAGCGGTAGGATGCCAGCCGGCGGCGCCTCTTCTGAGCGACAACCAAATGCTGAACTAGGAGCGCCAGAGGAGCATAATAGTGGTGCTGATGCCGCTAATGACGATGTCGAAGACGGTGGTGCTGATGCCACCAATGATGGAGTCCAGGACGACGGTGCTGACGCCGTCGTGATACCAGTTGCAGACGGTGGTGTTGAAGCCACCATTTTGGATGATGAACCAGAGTGCGGTGCTGATGCCGCGAAGACCGGTGCTAGTGGTGGTGCTGAGGCCACCACATCTACTTTTGTTGAGCCACCATTTGTGATGTTGCCACATTTTGTACCTAGAGACTGTGGGAACAAAAACCAAAACAAAAATTTGAATAAAGGAAAGGTTTCTGTTCAAATTGCGGATCCATATGTGGTGAATGATGATAATTTTATGGATTCTCCTTCTTCACAGGCACATGGACCGATTCCTAGTCCTCCATCTGAGGAGGCCCCTACCATCCCCTTCCCCGAGGCACTCCGTCGGGCGAAGGGAAATAAAAAAGAAAATCCCAAAAAGAGCCAACAGGTAGAGTTCGGCAACGATATGATTGACAGATTTCACATTCAGCTGACTCTACGAGAAGCATTTGAGCATATCCCCTTCTTCAAGAAGAATTTAAAAGAGACAACTACTGTCCGAAGGAAGAAGAGGTACAGAGATCAAATCCATATGCTCACTCACGACACTTGCTGCGCCATTCAGAATACATTGCCAGCCAAGCGACCCGATACAGGAGCTTCCTATGTCAGATGAGAGATCCAGGAGCAGCGGTTCGATCGTACTCTATTAGACAGCGGGTCTTCGATCAACCTCCTTCCGGCAGCCTTACTCAAGCAGTTCGAGTTTGGCCCTCTTCTTCGAAGCAGAACGGTCCTTCAGTTTGCTGATAGGTCGATTAAGAGGCCGAAGGGGTTGTTGAAGGACGTGGTCGTTACCATTCAGGGTCTGAAATTCCCCGTGGACTTTGTTGTATTGGACATGGAGATCCCTGAGTCGGTAACCGATGCCCCCATCATACTTGGACGCCCATTCTTGGCCACTGCCAAGGCGGTATCCGACCATGACAGTGGGACGGTATGTTTTCGCGTAGAGGGCGAAAGCATACAAATAGATACGATCGACCAGATCAGAGCCAGAGAGTTGGCGTGCTCGGAACAATCCAGCGAAGCCGAGCAGATTATAGAGGAGGACCTAGACATCCACCAGGTTTGTGATTTTGAGATGACTGATGATGAATCCAACTGGAAAGATCCCGTAGCACCGACCCTCACCTTGCCCACAGATTCACTATATCTCAAGCTCATGGCAGTCGAGAGCCGGGAGAGCACATCCCTGGATGAGGATATATCTGAAGCTGACAATGTTGTGATGAGTGGTGCTGAGGAATTTCAATCATGTTCATCTTCTTCAGATCCCTCGGATTCAGACATTGATTGGGATGACTTTGATGATTATTTGCCTTGTCTGATTCCTTCTGAGCCAACAGCCATGACAGAGTGCAAGTCAGTGCAGTTTATTGATGATTCAGCAGGCCGCTCTTCGTCAGAAATTCATGCAGAGCGAGAGTTCTCCCATGAAGACCTGGTAGCATTAACACAGACATATCAGAAGCCAGATCTGCCACCTCCCAGTTGTCCAGAACGGAAACCTCTGCCGCAGTCGATGACATATAGATTCCTTGCGGGTGAGCCAGAAATGTACCCAGTCATTATCTCAGCAGATTTGATTGGAGAACAAGAATCTCGTCTGATGGAGGTTCTTGAAAGAAACCGTAAGGCAATCGGTTGGAGTATAGCTGATCTCCAGGGGTTGAGCCCAAATCTTTGCTCCCACCACATTTATCTTGAGGATAACGCTAAGCCGTCGCGTGAGTTCCAACGACGGCTGAACCCGAATCTTCGAGACGTAATCATGAAAGAAATTTCAAGATGGTGGAGCGCCGATTTCATCTATCCCATCTCCGACTCCAAATGGGTAAGTCCGCTACATGTGGTACCCAGGAAGACGGGTATCACTACAGTTGTCAATGAGTCTGGAGAGGAGATCGCTACCAGAGTACCAACTTCTTGGAGGGTCTGTGTGGACTACAAACGATTGAATGAGGCCACCAAGAAGGATCACTTCCCGCTACCCTTCATTGATCAGATTATCGAGCGGTTAGCTGGGAAGAGTCATTATTGTTGTCTTGATGGGTACTCTGGATACAATCAAGTGGCCATTGCGCCCGAAGACCAGGAGAAAACGACATTCACCTGTCTGTTTGGGACTTATGCTTTCAGACGGATGCCCTTTGGTCTATGTAACGCTCCGGCGACATTCCAAAGGTGCATGTTGTCCATATTCTCGGACATGGTGGGTGACTGTTTAGAGGTCTTCATGGATGACTTCTCGGTCTATGGCGACGGGTTCGACGCTTGTCTTGACTGCCTAGACCGCGTGCTCAAGCGCTGCATTGAGGTCAACCTTGTTTTATCCTGGGAGAAGAGTCATTTCATGATGACTCAGGGGACGGTCCTTGGTCATATCGTCTCCAACAGGGGCATGGAGGTCGATCCGGCTAAGGTGGATATCATCAGAAAACTCAATCCACCGTCCAATCTGCGTCAGTTACGGTCTTTTCTGGGGCATGTCGGTTTCTACCGACGGTTCATTCAGGACTTCAGTTGAATTGCCCGACCGCTCACTGACTTGCTCACCAAAGACACCGAGTTTATTGTCAATGATAAGTGTCTTGAATCATTTGAGACTCTCAAAAATATGGTTGTTTCAGCTCCTGTCCTACAGCCACCTGATTGGTCTCTCCCATTCGAGATCATGATGGATGCTTCTGATTTTGTCGTTGGGGCTGTGCTCGGACAGAGGAGGGATGGATTACCTTTTGCCATTCACTACACCAGCCGGACTTTGGATGCCGCACAACGGAATTACACTGTAACCGAGAAAGAGATGCTGGCCGTAGTCTTCGCTCTTGATAAGTATCGATCATATATTCTCGGATCTAGGGTAACCATCTATACTGATCACACCGCCATCCGGTACTTAATGACTAAGAAGGATGCCAAAGCACGTCTCACCAGATGGATCCTTCTACTCCAGGAATTTGATATTGAAATTAAGGATAAGCCTGGAGTCAAGAATGTGGTGGCGGATCATCTCTCCAGATTGGAGAATATTGAGGAATTTGAGCCCAGCGCACCTATCACAGAGACATTTCCAGATGAGGCGATCTTGGTTGTCACCTCACTCCCGTGGTATGCTGACATTGTGAACTATCTTGTAGCCAAGACGGTTCCACAAGGTTGGCCCAGGCAGAAACTTGAGACCTTCCTGGCGAAGGCCAAGTTTTACCATTGGGAGGATCCCGTCCTTTATCATGAAGGAGGGGACAGTATCTGGAGGAGGTGCATTCCTCAAGAAGAGCATCATAGCGTCCTCACATACTGCCACAAGCTTGAGGCAGGAGGACATCATTCTGGAAAAATGACAACACAGAAGGTGCTTCAATCCGGCCTATGGTGGCCTACTCTCTTCAAGGACTCTGATGAGTTCGTGAAGAGATGTACTGACTGTCAGAAGATGGGAACCTGCGGACAGAGAGACATGATGCCCATGCAACCCATTCACTTCTGTGAGGTTTTTGATGCATGGGGAATTGATTTCATGGGCCCATTTCCTAAGAGTCAGGGATTCGAGCATATTTTGCTCGCTGTGGATTATGTCAGCCGATGGGTTGAGGCCATCCCCGCCCGAGCCGCAGATGCTAAAACCGTTTGCAAGTTCTTGAGGAAAAATATCATTTCACGGTTCGGGGTACCTAGAGTCTTGATTTCAGACGGGGGGTCTCATTTCATCAATGACAAAGTCAGGGCCCTTGCAGACGAGTTCGGCATTGACCATCGGGTTGCCACTCCTTATCACCCTCAGACTAATGGTCTTGCCGAAGTATCGAATCGGAAGATAAAGACAATCTTGCAGAAAGTTGTCCGCCCAGACCGAAAGGATTGGTCACAGCTTTTGGACTCGGTCTTTTGGGCTTATCGGACTTCTTTCAAGAATCCATTGGGGACGTCTCCCTTTCATCTCGTCTATGGCAAGCCATGCCATTTGCCAGTGGAAATCAAGCACAAATCTTTTTGGGCAGTCACCGAGTTGCTGTTAGATCCGGAGAGTATAGGAGACCAGAGAAGAGCAGAATTAGCAGCCCTGGAAGAATTAAGAGACACAGCCTTTTCTAACAGCCTACAGTACAAGGAAAAAGTAAAGACATGGCACGATTCGCATATCAGCCATAAACAGTTTGAGCCAGATCAGAGAGTATGGTTGTTTGATTCCAGGCTGAAATTATTCCCAGGGAAGTTGCAGAGCAAGTGGAAAGGTCCATATGTGGTCAGGAAGGTACATGACAATGGCAGCATCGACATATCGGGACCGTCATCTTCCACTACCTTCCGCGTCAATGGTCAACGCCTGAAAATATATCTTGATCATGATCCGCCGACCATTGACGTTGCCCCCATTCCTCTGGTATGAGATGTGTCCTTTGACTCTCATTATCTGCATCTCATACATGGTGATCAATTCCATCATCCGCTGTACAGATCCATCTGTTCATATCACTCGGTCATCTGTTGATTTATTTTCTTCTTTTCTTCTTTTCTTCTTTTCCTCTTCTATCTTCTTTATCTATCAAAAAGGTGCCGCCCTTGTAGACAGTTTTCCATACTTAGGACATACTTTGTCCTAAGTATAGGGGGGTTGGCACCCCGAGTTTCTTTCATTTTCATTTCGATCCTCTCCATTGTCTCCTCTTCTTGTCTATACTTAGGTCTATCTTACCCTAAGTATAGGGGGAGACAATCTGAGTACGATCTGTTCATTCCCACCCTTGACCCTCCCTGCTTTGTGTACAGTCTGCTATACTTAGGATTATTTGATCCTAAGTATAGGGGGGACGGTCAACTTGTCATTCGTTGATTCCTTCATTAGTTTGTTATTCTTTAGACTTGTCTATACTTAGTACGAGTTATGTCTTCTCTTCTCTCTCCGATCTATGAGGACATAGCTCAAGCTAAGTATAGGGGGGTCATATATACTGGGTATATACTTTAGCCATAACTCGTACTTTCGTATTTTCCTAATAATATGGCTAAAAATTCTTTAAAATTCATTAAAATCCTTAATAAAAAGATGTGGTTATTCCTCAAATTCTTTTTGTATTTACTGATTAATAAATCAGGTGAAAATGTTTTTTGCAAAATGTTTGAAAAATAGTTTGAAAATCTTTGTGAACATTTATTGAAAACTATTTTGAAAGTATTTTGTTACATGTTTTCAACCTGTGTGAAATTGTGTGGTTTGTAAAATTTCTTTTCTTTGTGTGAAATAAAATGTTTGAAAAATGATTTGCAAAAGGTTTGAAAAATGGTTGCAAAAATGTTTTGAAAATCCTATATATATTGTTTGAAAGCCTTTGCAAAATGATTTTCAAATGTGTGTAAATGATTGCAAAAATGTTTGTAAAAATTATTTTGGACTATAGTTTTCAAAAATTGTGTGAAAAGCTTGTGTCAAATAAGTTTGAGGAATATTTACATCACACCAAAATCCACTATGTACATATGTATAAAATTGACCACTTACCCTGTAAATTCTGAAAAGCCACTTCTTGTAAATATAAGAAGCACTCCCGTGTACATATTTTAACCTAGTTTTCAGCCAAAACTTTTTGTTTTCGAAAAATCCCAAAAACATTTGCAAACCTAAAATTCCAAAAATATTTGAAAAATCTTTTTGAAAAAGACAAAAAAATGCATATGCATCATTATCATGTTTTCAAAAATCCATAAAAAGTTCAAAATCTTTAAAAAGTGCATCACAAAAATATTCTCTGCATAGCATTGCATAGCATTCGCATTTTTCGGATTGAGTTTGATAGTTGAACAAGTCTAAGTAAAATCCGAAGATTGGAGCTTGATTGGACCTTATAATCTACCTAATAACAGGAACCTTAAAGGAACTGGGTTTGAGGTACTTCAGGTCTAGGTGACTTAATTCTTTGAGGATCACGGGACTTGGTTCAATGGATTCTTGACTGCCTAAGTAGAGTATTTCGGAGCACACGCACGACTCTTGTTGATAATGACCTAACTTGGACACTTGCACCTTTCACATGGCTCAACTCAGTTGGAGTGGTGAGGGGATTGGATTTGCCGGTATGAGACGCACACAAGTGGAAACATTTGTCCTCCTCTAGGGAGGGAAGTGCACCCCAACCCGTCCAGTGATTAGGAAGTCTAAAGACAGGAGGCTGTGGGTTGCGATAAAGCTTCAAAAGAGGGATAGTCTACTGGATCAAGAGGAAAAACTCCTTATGTAAATGCTGCTGTATATAGTATTCAAAAAAAATGTTCAGGCATGTACAAAAATAAAAAGCCTGCAAGTATGTATAAAGTCAATAAGCAAGCTTGAGTTCCAAAGTCAAATATGTGAGCCTGCAGCAGGATGACTTGACTACACTGGTCTTGCATCCCGGGATAGGTAGCTACACTGGCTGCCGTCCATTCTTCTCTTCACCCCCTCCTCTTGAGCTGGTTGCCACTTGAACTTAGAAGGGAATACCCCGCTCCTCGAGGATGGAGTCATTGGATTGGGGAATCATTGGGTTGCCGTACTGGAGAAGTCAGTTCCTTTGTCATTCTAGTTGGGGAGAGCCACCATCACTTACACTGTACAAGTCAGATTCATAGTCGTAAGAGTTTGCGTATGGGTTGAAGTATTTCTGACCTGGCTATTGAGGAGACTTGGATAGATTTTTGGGATTCTCAAGGACTGTTGAATTTCAAACACGGTTCTCACTAAGGTTCCGCCCGCACTAAAATTTCAAGGGTCCGACTTAGGCTCCAAACTTTTATTTTGCGAAAACAAGTTTGATAATTAGATAAAATCCAAAGTTCTTCTTTTTCTTTTCTTTCTTTTCTTTTTTGCACTTATTGCATAAGTGTTTGCTAGGGACTAGCAAAGGTAAAGTATAGGGGGATGATGAATCCACATTTCATCATCTTTATTCTATCATTTTGGCATCAAAACCCTAGCAAATGCCTGTAAATACCCTTAAATAGAGCATCTTAGCATTCAGGCATGTGCATCATATTAGTGTATAAAATACTATAATTAAAGCCAAAATTATAGAATAAATAAAGAAAAGAAAAAGAATAAAATATTGTAAATATTTTATGACTCAAAACCCTCGAGACCTAGGCATCTTGATGAATAGGTCGACAAGGAATAAAGTAGGGGGAGATAAGGTCAGAAATACGGATAAAATACCTATACATTTTATTCATTCTTTATTCATTTTGGGACCTATTTTTGGTTCCACTTCTTATCCATAAAATAAAGAAACTTTGTACATGAAAGTTGTAGATAATTAAATAAAGAAAAATACAAAATTGATTTCACAGAAAAATAATGTACAGATAAAAAGTTATGGTCTGAATAAGAATCCAGAATCCCAACTTCCCAGACCCGTATCTCACAACTGACAACTCCAAATGTAGCAAACTCACCTTTAATTGTATATAGAAGAAAATAATCTATCCAATGGTGGTGGTTTCGCATCTGGCGGAGCGACGGTTCGAAAGTTGAGTTTTGGACCCGTATTGTATACTTGTACCGAATAAAATATTCAATTTATTAATTATTTATTATTTTCATAATTTTATATTTTTATAATATTGTAAATATTACTTATAATATACATGTGTATTAAAATTAAAATAAAAATGCAAAGAAAATACAAAATAAAAATACTTGTACAAAGAATACATAGGTATACTGCCTAGACCTATACCTGTACAAAACACCCTTACATTTTACTTGATATACAAAATACTTCAATTAAATAAAATAAAAATATAATTAAGTGTATAAAAGTATTCCATAATTTTAGAAAATAATACATAAAAATAATAAAGATAAAATACACAAAACAAAAATAAATTAATAAACTGTATAGATAATATACCTATATAAGGCTATAAAGGTAACTTGTAAAAATACAAGTCATAAAATTAATTAAAAATCAAAATAAAATACTACATAAAATTTTAAGCATTTTTTATTTTATGACTTTTATTAAATTCGGCCTTTTTCTATTTCTTATTGAATTTATAAAACATTTATCCAGGATTTTTCCTGATTGGTCCACGTGGACCAATCAGGAGACGGTCCCAGTTGACCCCGGTCAACTGGCCGTCCTTCCCCATGTGCGACGTCAGAGGCTTGGTTTTTGAGCCGATTTCTTGGTTTTTTCCCAGCCAACCCTTTCACTATTTTGCCTCACACCCTTCTGCAATCTCCTTCCCCTACCAACCACCTTGCCCGCCTTGTGATTTCCTTGGAGAATGCATCACTGAAACGCTCCAGAATCGTTGGTCTTTGGACCCCTGCAACCTCGGGTCAACCCACTTAAAACCAACCCCTCACCTTTCGATTCGAATTTGAACACCCTTCGGCCCACCCCTCGAGCCTCTTTCGTGCTCCAGAGCTACCTGGAGGTGACAGCTCCGTCGTGGGCTCTTCAGCCAAGGCCCCCGAGGTCGGAGGTGCTTCCCCTACCTCCCGCGAAGTCGCCGGTTGAGGTTTGCTCCTCCCTCTGGCTCCGGCCATCGAGGGCTTCCCCACGCCTTTTTATTTAGCTCATTAGACTCATGTTAGCCTTAGCTTCGAAAACCCCAAAAAGATTTGAAGTTTCATAGACTATATCGCCCGATCAAGCACGTTGGCCGGAGCGCACCTCCGGCCATGCACCCACATCGCGATTCGCATCTCTCCCCGACCATCCAAGGGTCCAGGTAGTTTGCCCTGGACCCTTTGACCATTTTTGCAGGTCCAAGCCGCAGTGAAGACACCTGGAGGCGATTTTTGAAGCTCGCCGGAGCTAACGAAGCTCTCCAGCTCCGCCAGCCACCAGCGAGCACCACGGCCACCGCCGTGGCTTTTTGACGCCCCCAGGAGATAGAGGAGGACCAGAGGAGGCTCCAACCCAATTTTGAACCCCAGAAGCCACCGGAGTCGGCCGGAGGAGCTCGAGGAATCTCGCCCAACCTGGGCTCCGCCGTGTTCTTCCAGCCACCTTCGCCGCCGTCCGATCAGGGCGTCGCCTCCAGATCGCACAGTTGCCGTTGGATCGCGCCACCCCTCGACCGTTGATCTTCCCTGGGAGATCTAATCTCAGCCGCAGATCCACGAAGCGTCATCGGCCGTTCATCAAGCGCCACGTGTCTAAGTGGCAACGTCATCACCGTCGGATCACGCGTCGAGGGTATTTTGCATCTACACCCTCGCGCCTTTTTGTATTTATTATTTAGTATTTAAACTTTTGTCTGTAGTGTAATATTTTTGTAATATTTGCACAAAGACCCCCAAACTCTCTATATTTGCATCCAGATCCTTCGCCACGTCACCTCACGTGACCTGTACACGTGAGGTGTGGGCATTTTGCAGAGGGACCCTTGGCCTTTATTGTATTTTGTCTTAGTACCAAAACTTCACTTTCACGTGTTATAATTTTGGAAAAATTGCATGTAAGCCCCCAGGGTTTGGAATATTACATTTTCGTCCTTGCCAGGCACGTGCAAGTCACGCGCCCTGGTGGGAAAATTTCTAAGAGACCTAGGCGGTTTTGGTAATTAGATTGTGGAGCTATAAATCGAATATTTAGTTTAAATGTTTGTGGAAATTTGCATGTATGCCCCTGGATGTTTGAGAAATTGCATAAATACCCCTGTCAGGCCTGTGTATTGATTGGATGCTTGTTGTATTTATTTAACCTATCATTTTAAATCCAAAAATTCCACAAAAATAGGGTTAAGCTCCTGGACACGTGTACTTTGACGCTATCATTTTAGTTTTTGATTTCATTTTATTTTTATATTTATTAAAAATCAAAAACATGCTTTTTGTGTACTGTCTAGCTTAGAAAATACCAAAAAAATATTAAAACACTTCGAAAAATTCCAAAAAGATTACCTAATGTCTATTTTGACCTAATTTAGTGTCAGTCCAAAAATCATTAAAAATCTTAAAAGAAAAACACTAAAAATATTAAAACACTTAAAAACTTCAAAAAATATATATAAAATCAAGGAAAACTCAAAAAAATACAAACTCAGGTTCTGTTTGTTCCTTATTCTGTTCCTTTTATTTGAAAAATAGTGTGAAAAAGTTTGGTTGCTGTTTGCTAATTTTAATTTCCATTTTATTCACAGCCAGCACTATTTGCACTGTTTTGATTTATTGCAGTAATTAAAAATACCAAAAACACCTTGAAAAATCCCCAAAAATCACAAAAACAGTAGAAAATCATAAAAATATCAAAAACAATTTATTTCTGAATTTTTGGTAATTTTTACTTAGTTTTATAAATATTTTACCTTGTCTTTTATTCCATTGTCTTTAAATTCCAATATTGAAAAAGAAAAAGAAAAATATAAAATATAAAATTATAAAAATCAGAAAATTAAAAATCAAAATACAAAATACAAAATTAAATTAAAAATAAAAAAAATAAAAAATTAAAAACCCACAAAAATTGTATTTGCTTGCTTGCTTAATGTAGACACATCACACACATAGTTGAGCACATTTTTTGAATTACCCTGCTTGCTCCCTGTGTTCGAACTCTCTGCATACTTGACACTATACACCATTTGTGCAGAGTTAAAAATAAATTTGACTCCACACTTGTTTTTCATTGTTTGATACTTGATTGTGGGTTCATTGTTGATTCATCACATTTTATTGTGGGTCGCCACAGCGACGTATTTAGACCCTCGATAACTTGCGGTTATCAGCTACTAGGGGTGTAATGGTCCTGAAAGGGAGTTTGAAAATCATCAATAGTAGATGCTTCGACATGTCGCCTCCGACCACCTCCAGCCCTTACTCCTTTGCGTCCTCGTCCATGTCCTCGTCCACGATCCCGGTCAATAGGAGTTGGTTCCGCGAAAATCCCTTCTTCATTTCCTTCAGCTTTCTCATCATCATCTACCCCATCTCTGAACTGTCTCTCGATGGCTTCCAGTAGTCGCCGCTCAGAATCAACCGCCAAAAATGCCACACGTTCTAGGTCATCCCTTGCTAGATGGATGTCTCCAAACCTCGATACCTGTAAAATGAGACATACTCAAGTCATATTCCATCCATGTTGAAAATGAAATGTTAATGTAATTGTTACTCACAACAAAGTCCATCATGCACCCGTATCTACCAGTAAACCGTTGGGTGATACGATTATACCAACTCATGTAGTCATATGTCACCCCATCTCCTCCTGGCACTATGTGGACTGTCTTCACAATATAATCCCTCATGTTCTCCTACATCCCCAAGAAGTTGGCATGGAATTAGATCCAATCAACGTTGATCTTCCCTCACAGATCTATCGAGTGGAGCTTTGGACATGTGTTGCACGGACCTAGGATCCCCTGAACTGCTCCAAACTGTCGTAACACACGATCTGGAGTGTATAATTCAACCAAACAGAAATGAATCAGTGGTACTCTTGCAACATGAAGATCCGATGCTTCTAAGCAGTACAGAAGAAGCATATGCATCACGTCTGCCGTATAAGGCCTCCAAACAACCTACTAAAATAGAAATAATTTTATTAGAATCATGGATAACCACTCGTAGTATAATAACATGCTAGGTTTACTTTCATACATGTGACGTTGTCTGAAGGTCAAATGCATCTCGAATATGGACGCACCACATGTGTTGGTTCTGTAGTGACATCGAACTGTACCCGCCAACGACATCCTAAAGGGCTCCCCCCCAATCGGGCCTCCGGTGTACAGTGGGGGCTATGTGGGGAAAATGTTCCCATGCCACACCTGTAGTAAGACCAAAGGTCCGCAGATCTCTATTGCTTCAGCCTTGGATGCGATGCACAATTGTCTGTAAAGGAAAGCCAGGCAAGTAGATCCCCAGGAAAACTGTCCACATGCCTTTATGTCTTCGAGCATTGGAAGGTAAATCAGCGAAACCTCATTGCTGGACTTGTCCGAAAAGACAACCCCTCCCAAGAGTTGTAGTATATATGCACGGGTGTGCTGCAGAATGGTCACCTCATCAGTATACTCTGGAAGTACGGAGAAATGCTCAACAAGCCATGTCATGCGGAGACGTGCACCATCAATGTTAGGCTTCTCAGGCCTCACTCCAAGAAGCCTCTCGCATAGTCCCGACCAGCTAGGAGATGTTGTATACCCAATCACAGGATGCCCATCGATCTTCAGTCCAAACACACGTAATTATGTACTATTGGTTAAGTCAAGACGAAATGATTTTGCAATCATTTCGACCAATCCATTAAATGTCAAACCCATCCCAAATTTTATGGGTTTCACCTGACTTCCTGATGAATCTCCATTTCATCACCTTTATTCTATCATTTTGGCCTTAAAACCCCCAGCAAATGCATGTAAATAGCATCAATTTGTTCATAATAACATTCATTATTTATTGTATTAAATGTACATAGAATAAGGTTTTTAATGCCAAAATTATAGAATAAAGAGAAGAAAAGAAAAAAGGAGTAAAATATTGCAAATATTTTATGACCTTAACCATGAGACCAAGGCCAACATGGAATTGGTCGACAAGGAATAAAGTAGGGGGAGATAAGGGCCAATAAGTACAATAAATGCCTCATTTATTTATTCAATTATTTATGCATTTTTGACACCTATTTTGTACATAATAATTTATTCATTAGGTAAAGAAACTTTGTACATAAAAGTTGTAGATAATAATGTAAATAAAAATACAACATTGAGTTTGTGTAAAAAGGATACTCAGTGTACATTTTATACTCAGAATAAAAAGCCAAAATCTCAACTTCACAGACCCATATCTTGCAAATAAAAATTCCAAATCACCCAAACTTACCTTAAATTGTATATATCCTTCCATAAACTATTTAATAAAATTGGTTTTATAATTTTTGGAGTTCATCTGTAGAAGTTAGGTTTTTGGCTCACCTTGTACATAATACCTGATTAAAATATTCTTTTTATTCATTATTTATTACTTCTATGAATTTATATTTTTAGAATTTTGTAAATAATGCATATAATACATATACATATTGAAATAAAAAGAAACCCAAAAAGAAATTGCAAAATAAAATAAGTCTATAAAATTCATAGACAAAATACCTATGCTACCTATATGTATATAAATAAAAAGGGATTTTATTCTTTTATTCTTTATTCATCTATATTTTTATAATAACGTATATATTATATATAACTTATTAAAAATACAAATCTACAATAAAAACAACTAAAATTCATTAAATAAATAAAATGTATATAATATATAGGTAAAATACCTATAAGTATACCTACATGGACATATACACATTTATTTAAAATTGTAAATAAACTCATAAAAATTAAATAAAAATATATTTATACTCACAAAAATAAGTTATAAATTTATAAAATAAGCCAATAAAATGATAAAATAAAATAAACAAAAAAAATATTAAAAGATACAAAATACATGTAAATACATACATATACACATTATTTTAATAAAACCGTAATAAAACACTCCAAAAAATAAATAAAAATCATAAATAAATACTACATTAATTTATGAACATTTTTTATTTTACAAGTAAAATCTAATTAATTCATTTATTAGGTTAAATAAATGGGTCAAAAACTGTCTGATGTGGGCCAACCAGAGGCCAGGGAAGGTTGACCTCCGGTCAACTCCCCCCTGCGCCTCTAACTTCCGTCAGACAGGTCTTTTCCCCGATTTTCACCATTTTTCCCGCTCGATTGGTTGCTCCTTCTACAGCCATCCCTTCACGGATTTTATTCTCTGATCATCCATGATTCTCGCCGAGATCTAGGATCCCTTGTACATAACACCGATTCGTTGATTTTAACCGGTCAAATAAGGGTGCTGCTTTGTCTATAAATAAGGAACCACCGCCATCTCTCCAAGTTTGTTCAGCCTCGTTCCATTTTCTTCCTTGCATTTGGTCCTAGATGTGCTCCTCATGACAGGGGGACGCCGTCAGCACCTTGAATCGGCTGGAGATGGCGATGGTTGCACCCACGGCGGTGCTCCGGCAGTCGCCCTGCTCCCTGGAGTTTCTTCAGGTATAAGAGCTGCGCACTTACATTTTTAGGTAGATTTTCATTCCCGCATTTTATTTCTGCATTTTATTTCACCTTTAGTTCAGTAGCATAGGGTAGATTAGTTAATTCGAAGTTCGCCGGAGCTCAGCTCCGGCAACTTCTCCACAGTACCCTCATTGTTTTCCGACCGCCCTTCCACCGTCATCTCGTTCCCTGCTGTCTTCTCCACCTCCAGACCATCCTGTCCAACCGGATCCCTCCCGGGATCCGCGAATCGAAGCTCCAGCTCCGTCGCCCGCCGGGAGCTTCGCCATCTCCCTCATCCTTTGCGCTAATAGCTTCAACTTCTGGTCGAGGAGCATCGCCTCGAGCCTAGCTTTCTTCCTGTGCAGGTCAGGTGCGCCGGGTAGCAACAGGAGCCGATTCACATGCGGGCGGAGGTACCTGGAGCTGCGTTTCTTCTCCGAGCTCGTGACGCCGCTCCATGGTACTTCGGTCCGATCCAGCACCTCCAGCAGATCAAGCACCCTCCCAGGAAGCTTCTGGGACCTTCAAGTGCAGCGATGACCAGCGGAGGAGCGAGATCCGGCTGGAAGAAGCTCGCCCCGGCGAGCTTGCTTCCCTGTTCTTGCACGTGTGCTCCCCGCCGTTGGATGAAGACGAAGGCCCAGGTTGAGTCTCAGCCGTCAGATCCTCCAACGCTTCGACCGTCAGATCACGCGAGTGATCTAATCTCAGCCGTGGATCGCGAACCGTCATCGGCCCACGTAGAGGCGCCACATGGATTAGTGGATGAAGACCAGCCGTCGGATGAAGCACCTTTGGGGGTAATTTGCATATTTAGCCCCCGCTCTTTTTGTATTTAATTTTTAGTTCTGTAAATAATTTTTAACTTTGTAAATAAAATGTAATTTTTGCTGAAAGGACCTTGAGGTTTAAAGAATTGCATTTAGGTCCTTCCGCCCCTCACGTGCAGTCTCACGCGAGGCGCGTGAAATTTGCACTGTAACCCTGGCGGGTTTTGTATATTGGAAATTAACCCCAAAAATATAAATAAATGTTTATTTCTGTAGAATTTTTGCACTGATGCCCCTGGAAAGTATTCTATTTGCAAAAATGCCCCTGCTAGGTTTGATTATTTTTGTGTCTTTTATCTATTTATTAAAAATAGCTACGAGGCTTCTAAAAATCCAGAAAAATTAGCTTAAATGCTTCATGTGATGATCTTCCACTCCATATTTTATTTTGCATTTTTTGCATTTTTTCCTAATTATTAAAAATGAAAAAGGAGCCATTTTTGTACTGTCTAATTTACAAAATACCAAAAAAAATATAAAATGTTTTTAAAAAATTCCAAAAAAATTATATATGGTATATTGATATATAAAGTGAGTCCAGAAATTGAAAAACCCTAAAAATATGAAAAAGAAAAATAAAAAAATCAGAAAGCTCCAAAATCCAACAAAAAATAGAAAAACCCTTAAAAAACCCTAAAAATATATTTTTCTCTTTTATAATTATCTATACATTACTATTAATGCATTAAATTAATTTGGGTAATTTTGGAGTTTATTTCATATTTTTAAAACCCAAATTATATTCGGCTATTTAATTAGTCCTATATTAGGGACATTTTTGAAATTAAAAAAAATAAATAAAAATTAGAAATATTCCAGAAAAATAACAAAGAAATTAGAAAAATATTAAAAAGCTAAAAAATCATATCTATATATAATTTCAGTATTTATGTCTATATATATATTTATGATAGTATTCCTCTCTCTCTCTCTTCTTGTATATATATCTCTTTACATATATATGTATACATATCTATATATTATATAATTAAAAATATAAAAAGAAAAATAAAAAAAATATAAAATATAAAAACAAAATAAAAAGTATAAAAATATAAAAAAATGTAAAAACCAAAAATCCACAAAAACAATAATTGGACATGGACAATGGATTGAGTAATTACACAACCCATATAACCATTCACCTCCCAGTGTTCGACCTCTACTTGTGCTTACACCTATACACATTTTCATGTAGAGTTGCAATAAATTTTAACTCTACATTTTTGGATATTCATTGCATATATTTATTGTGGGTTAATTGTTGATTGATTTGGGGATTTCGTCTGAGGTCAACTCAGCGACTGCTGATCCGCTTTGTGGAAAGATACGATCTCGGCAAAATCCCAGTCATCAAATGGCGCCATTGCCGGGGAGGCAACGGATTTTGTATGATTTTGTGAGCTTATTTGTTCATTTATTCAATTATTTGCTCATGTCCATGATTCATTTATTTGTTTGGTTTTTATTTCTATTTGATATTATTTGATTGACTACTCTGACCATTTCTTTCCTTTGTCTTTGATGCGAGGGACCGCCAAGCGAAGGAGGACCTCTTAGGAGGACCTATGCACCCAAGCAAGGTGGAGTTGGCTCCTCTATGCCAGCCAACAGGAGAGGGCATCCATGACAGAAAAAGGAGAATTTTTGAAGACAGTCTCTATTTTTATGCATTTTATTTTATTTCATTATGTATATTCATGTGAGAGAGTGACACTTGAATTTTGTAATAATACAGGACTCTCACAGGTACACTTCGACTCCCGAGGTCCAGTGCCCGAGGGATTGTTCCCTTGGGGGCCTCGATGATTTTGACGCCTTTTCTTTTCTTTATTTTATTTTATTTTTATTATTATTTTATGTGAATGAGCCCTTAGATTTAGGAGTTGTTTGCTCATAGAGTTAGGTCCAAACACCTTAATATATATATGCATGTACCTATAGTTCGCTTTGGACCTAGATCAAACTCTAAACAACCGTTCATTTATCTCTTAGCCTTTGTGCCACAGTGAGCCCCGCAAAGCGCTTTCTCCTAAACTCAAGTGTGTTGAGCAGAGGAGGGGTGAGCCAAGACCGGACTTTTTGAGGCTAAAGATGAATGAGCGACTTGTGGTGCTTCACGATAATAGCAATTTCTATACCTAGGGTGATTTCTTCGGCTTGCATTTGCATATAGCATAGGTTTCAAATTCTGTTATGCATCCCGCATGGAGAGAGCTGGGAGGCACTGTAAGTCTTCTTACGTAGAATGCATCATCGATTTCCGACTTGCATGGCTTTTCCGATCTTCTCCCTCTGATTTTGCCAACCTAGGATGCTTAATGGAAATTGGAACCTCGATAGGCACGTGCATTGAAAATACCCAAAAAAGTGATAACTTAAATAAAATCGGGACTGCTAACTCTATTGGACTTAAAAATAAAACGTAATGGATTCCTTGTCTTAATGAGAGCAACCCCCTCATTGGATGCGTTTTAAGTTGCTCACGTACACACTAAGGAGTAGAGCCCAAATCCCAGTCATCAAATCCCATCAAGCCTCCTAAGTGATTGTACAACTTTTGTGATTCTCACTTAGCTCTAAAATCGAAAAGATAAATGACTGTCACCTGACGGTCTTCACTGTGTTGAGTAGGTGAATTGGGGGTTTGCCTTGTGGTTTGATTGTGACTTGGAGTCCATTGTGCTTTTCATTCATTACTAGAGTAGTCGGTTCCGCCCGTGTGAGTCATGCATTTTTCATCTTTGAGTCTCTCTACCTCTCTTATACATATATCTCTTCATTTTTGCATCGAGTCGTGATATTGGCGCTTGAGCTCAATCATTCTTCGCCATGTCCTTTGTTTCCCTCTTCTTCATCACTTTCCTCGTATTCTCCGTACCATCCTCATCCTCTTAGGTTCAAAGAGAACACGCTCTTCGGACCGCTATTTTGACGGTGTTCCTGCCCTGTGTGGAACGCCCAATTTTGTCTATGTCCCGATCTTCTAGCCGGCCCTCCTCGTTCCCTCTGTATCACCTTTCTACCACCCATGATATTGGCACACACGCTCAATCAGCTTCTCCACCCCATTGTGTTCCCTGCTTACCCATCTTCCTTGTGTACCCCGTATCACCTCTCCCTTTACCCGGGAATGCTGTGCATAATGATGAGGCCCGCATCGAGGATTATTTATATAGATTATTTGTGTAAGGCGTGCCATTGATGTTGAGGTTGCTGAGACTGATGTGATGGATTTGTCTTTGATACATGCATATGGGCTTCTCGAAGGTTTTTGCTGATGCATAAAGCATAGGTGTGATGCATTGTTGAGGAATTTTAGTTCTCGCACACCGGATTAAGGATGTGATATGATGCGATAATTCGATGAAGACTTCATGAGTATTGATTGATCGATCTTTCTTGAGGTTCCAACCATCTTGATTTTGAGGATCGAATGCTTATTCTGATATGGAGTGCCTGATAGAGGTGTGCGGATCCTGCATGATCTCTCATCTTCCTATTTGACCCATCCTTGATCTCCTGACTCTCTAATCCACCCTGGCACTTAGAGGATTCCTGACTATTTTTTCGTGCCATCTCAGCTGACTGGATTGACCCAATGGATGTTTGGTGAATAACATGATTATTTGCTCCCTTGCCTGATCTTATGCCCTCCAAATGATTAAGTGATTTATTGCTTTTGAGGACCTGAGATGACTTGCCAGCATTCCCACGATCTACATTGATATAGCTCGCATTCCTCCCCGAGGACTATCTATGGGAGAATGCGACAATTTGTAGGACTGTGGTTTCATACACTGCTTTGGTCGCCATGTGATGGGACTCGAAACCGAGTCAGATGATATACTTGATTGGCCTCCCCCTGTGATTGTGTACCCGACCTGTCAGTACATGAGGCCAATAGACGGATTTCTCTCCTTGACGGCCCTCGTAAGGACGAGACGCACTCTGATTATTCACTATGTAGCTCACATCACTTCCCGAGGACTATCTGCGGAAGAATGTGACACTTTCTTTACGATCAGCTTCAATCACTTATGGTGCCTCCATTTGTTGGGGCACGTCGCCGATTCGTCTAATACAGGCACTCAGTCTCCCTTTCTGACTATGCGCCTGATCTGTTGGGGCATGAGACCGACCTGCTCAGACGCCTTTGCGTCCGCTCTCCTTGACGGTCCTCGCAAGGATGAGCTCTTTTCTGATTATTCCTTGACTAGCTCGTAGCTCCTCGAGGGTTATCTGCGGGAGACTACGACATATTTCCGATCTGACTGGTCTCTGCTGTTGGTAGCCGATTTGTCGACTACTGAGACCACTGTGTGGATCCGTCTGATGGATCCGGCTCCTTTGAGCCATCTCTCTCCTTGATGACCCTCGCAAGGTAGAGATACAGTCTGACTATTCCTTGCCTAGATTGCAGTACTCTCCGAGGACTATCTGCGCGAGACTGTGACACTCTCTTTACGCTCGGTTCCCACTACTGACCGTGTCTCCGATCTGCGGAGCATGGAATCAAGTCGTCTGATATATATGATTTTTGGTCCCATCCTGAGTTGCCTATCCGATCTGCAGATCATGGGACCCGTC
The DNA here is from genome assembly GCA_037367405.1 of Ottelia alismoides. NCBI lineage: Eukaryota > Viridiplantae > Streptophyta > Magnoliopsida > Alismatales > Hydrocharitaceae > Ottelia > Ottelia alismoides. The sequence continues at coordinate 230,032 of JAZKJV010008092.1, read as the reverse complement.
TGATCAGACTCTGTTGGGTCTGCTCTCCTTGACGGTCCTCGCAAGGTTGAGCTTCTGATATCCAATATTTTCATGCCTAGCTGGCAGCACGTTCCCCGAGAGTTATCTGCGGGACGCTGCCACACTTTCTTGATTTGATGGTCTCTTCTGCTGGTAGCCGATCTGTCGCCTACCGAGACCGTTTCTATGATCCGTCTGATGGATCAGGATCCTTTAAGCCCGCTCACCTTGACGACCCTCGCAAGGGTGAACTTCTGTTCTGATTATTCATTGCTTAGCATGTACTACTCCCCGAGGGTTATCTGCGGGAGAGTACATCACCTTGTAGGTACTCGGCTTCATTTCTGGTGTCTCCCAGTTGGTGGAGCACGAAGCCGGGTCTTCTGACTTGTGTACTCGGTCTCTTCCCTGGTTGTGTCTCCTGTTTGTTGGAGCACGGAGCCGAGTACTCTGATTATTCTCTGATTTTGCTCACCTTGAGGACCCTCGCAGGGGTGAGCCACATATTGTGTTGTTCGGTGTTTTCTTGTGACTTTCAGATTATATCACCACCGTGCATCACACAGTCTCATATGCTTTATTTCCGATCTATCTGAGACCATGATTGACTAGGAGGAGTCAGTACTACTCTTTCTTCCTCCCAGTCTTACGGTATCGGCTCTATTCCCTCATGTTGACCCTTTGAGCCAATGGCCTGCTTCATGCTACCGAACCCGATTTCTATCCTTTCGATCTATTTGTCCCCGGTAGCTGACACCCACCTGACTGCATATCAGGGTGTCTTTTCACCTTCTGACTGCGTCCTCGTTCTCACAGGGAGACGACGACGAGAGTACGGTATTCACTTGTCAGACACCATCCTGTACTCCACCAGTTTTCACCGCTTGTATATATGTGTACCTTTGTCATTCTCTATCCCGTATGTTCTGTGTGCCCCAGATCTATCGCCACATCTTTGTGTCTACACTTAGGACGCACCTTGTCCTAAGTATAGGGGGGTACACACCGCGTTGTTCTTTCCTTGTTCAGTTCCGTCACTCCTGTTGTTGCTTATACTAAGGGATATCTCACCCTGAGTATAGGGGGAGTGATGCGTATATTCCCCACGATCTTTTCATCAATATGTATATATCTATCTTTTCTTCTTTTCTTCTTTTCTTCTTTTCCTTTACATATTTCTTTATCTAAATAAAAGGTGTCACCCCTTTGTGTCAGTTTTCCTGTACTTAGGACGTACTTTGTCCTAAGTATAGGGGGGGGGGTGCACCCCTAATGCATTAATTCTTTGATCTGTTTATTCCCAACCTTGACCCTCCCTGCTTTATGTATAGTCTGCTATACTTAGGATTACTTGATCCTCAGTATAGGGGGGACGGTCAACTTCTATTTCGTTCATCTATTATTCGTATATTCTTTAGACTTTGCTATACTCAGTACGAGTTATGTCTTCTCTTTTCTCTCTGATCTATGAGGACATAGCTCAAGCTAAGTATAGGGGGGTCGTATATACTCTGTATATACTTGAGTCATAACTCGTACATTCGTATCCTCTTAATAATATGGCTAATAATTCTTTAAAATTCATTAAAAACCTTAATAAAAAGATGTGATTATTCCTCAAATTCTTTTTGTATTAACTGATTAAATAAATCAGGTGAAAATATTTTTTGCAAAATGTTTGAAAAATAGTTTGAAAATCCATGTGAACATTTATTGAAAACTATTTTGAAAACGTTATGTTACATGTTTTCAACCTTTGTAAAAACGTGTGGTTTGTAAAAATTTATTTTCTTTGTGTGAAATAAAATGTTTGAAAAATGATTTGCAAATGGTTTGAAAAATGGTTGCAAAAATATTTTGAAAAATCTATACATACTGTTTTGAAAAACCTTTGCAAAATGATTTTCAAATGTGTGTACATGTTTGTAAAAATGTTTGTAAAAATTATTTTGGACTATAGTTTTCAAAAATTGTTTGAAAAATTTGTGTCAAATAAGTTTGAGGAATAGTCACATATAACTAAAATAATATATATTATAATTATTATAAATAAAAATAAAGAAATAATAAACAAAATTCTTTAATAAGTGTACACATATACTAATAAAAACTATATTGTAAAATCTTAATTCTGGTAAAATAAAGCGGCACACCCGTATAAATAGTTGTACATATTTCATACTTTGAGTACCAAAATTATTTTATGTGCAAAAATTCTTTGTGTAAAATTCTTCTCTTTGTTTTCAAATTCTTTGAAAAATTCTGTTATTCTTTGCATATTTGTAAATAGCATTTGCATAGCATTCATATTCTTTGATTGAGTATTGATGATTGAACTAGTCCAATAAAGTCGAAGATTGGAGCTTGGTTGGACCTTACCGCACCTAACTGCACTGGAACCTTATGGGAACTAGGTTTAAGGTACGTCAGGTCTATTCAGACTTAATTCTTTGAGAAATCAGGGCTGGGTTCAAGTCACCTCAGTGGACTAACTAGAACTTTTCGAAACACACGTATGACTCTTGTCGGCCGTGACCTAACTTGGACACTTGCACCTTTCACTTGGCTCAACTCAGTTGGAGTGGTGAGGGGGTTGGATTTGCTAGTCTGAGACGCACACGGGTGGAAACATTCGTCCTCCTCTAGGGAGGGAAGTGCACCCCAACCTGGTCCAGTAGCCATGAGGTCTAACGACAGGAGAGTGTGGGTTGCAATAAAGCTTCAAAAGAGGGATAGTCTTCTGGATCAAGAGGGAAAACTCCTTATGTAAATGCTGCTGTGAATAGTATGTTGGAAAAAAAATGATCAGGCCTGTACAAAAATAAAATGCCTGCAAAGTATGTATATATGTTGTATAGAAAATAAGCAAGCTTGAGCATCAAAGTTATACCATGTGAGCCTGCAGCTGGATGACTTGACTACACTGGTCTTGCATCCCAGGATAGGTAGCTACACTGGCTACCGTCCATTCTTTTCTCTACCTCCTCCTCTTGAGTTGGATGCCACTTGAACTTAGAAGGGAATACCCCGCTCCTCGAGGAAAGAGTTGTTGGATTAGGGAATCATTGGGTTGTCATTCTGGAGAAGCTAGTCTCTTTGTCATTTCAGTTGGGGAGAGCCTCTATCACTTACACTGTACAAGTCAGCTTCATAGTCATAAGGGTTTGCGTATGACGTAGGCTAGTTCTGACCTGGCTATTGAGGTAATTTGAACCAAGTTCTGTGACTCTTGAAGGCTGTTGTGTTTTAAATTTGGTTCTCTACCAGGTTCCACACACATTTTCACACCAAGGTCTAACATGAGCTCCAAGCTTTGATTTTGTACAGACAAGTTTAATAATCATGATCAATTCAATTTATTCTTTGAATTCTTTATTTTTGCCTTTTCTTTTCTTCTTATTTTTTGTTCTTTTTTTACTTATTGCATAAGTATTTGCTAGGGACAAGCAAAGGCAAGTATAGGGGGGTGATGAATCTCCATTTCATCACCTTTATTCTATCATTTTGGCCTTAAAAACCCCAGCAAATGCATGTAAATAGCATCAATTTGTTCATAATAGCATTCATTATTTATTGTATTAAATGTACATAGAATAAGGTTTTTAATGCCAAAATTATAGAATAAAGAGAAGAAAAGAAAAAAGGAATAAAATATTGCAAATATTTTATGACCCTAACCCCGAGACCAAGGCCAGCATGGAATTGGTCGACAAGGAATAAAGTAGGGGGAGATAAGGGCCAATAAGTACAATAAATGCCTCATTTATTTATTCAATTATTTATGCATTTTTGACACCTATTTTGTACATAATTATTTATTCATCAGTTAAAGAAACTTTGTACATAAAAGTTGTAGATAATATTGTAAATAAAAATACAACATTGAGTTTGTGTAAAAAGGATACTCAGTGTACATTTTATACTCAGAATAAAAAGCCAAAATCTCAACTTCACAGACCCATATCTTGCAAATAAAAACTCCAAATCACCCAAACTCACCTTTAATTGTATATAGCCTTCCATAAACTATTTAATAAAATTGGTTTCATAATTTTTGGAGTTCATCTGTAGAAGTTAGGTTTTTGGCCGACCTTGTACATAATACCTGATTAAAATATACTTTTTATTCATTATTTATCACTTCTATGAATTTATATTTTTAGAATTTTGTAAATAATGCATATAATACATATACATATTGAAATAAAAAGAAACCCAAAAAGAAATTGCAACATAAAATAAGTCTATAAAATTCATAGACAAAATACCTATGCTACCTATATGTATATAAATAAAAAGGGATTTCATTCTTTTATTCTTTATTCATCTATATTTTTATAATAATGTATATATTATATATAACCTATTAAAAATACAAATATACAATAAAAACAACTAAAATTCATTAAATAAATAAAATGTATATAATATATAGGTAAAATACCTATAAGTATACCTACATGGACATATACACATTTATTTAAAATTGTAAATAAACTCATAAAAATTAAATAAAAATATATTTATACTCACAAAAATAAGTTATAAATTTATAAAATAAGCCAATAAAATAATAAAATAAAATTAACAAATAAAAAATTAAAAGATACAAAATACATGTAAATACATACATATACATATTATTTTAATAAAACTGTAATAAAACACTCCAAAAAAATAAATAAAAATCATAAATAAATACTACATTAATTTATAAACATTTTTTATTTTATAAGTAAAATCTAATTAATTCATTTATTAGGTTAAATAAATGGGTCAAGAACTGGCTGATGTGGGCCAATCAGAGGCCAGGGAAGGTTGACCTCCGGTCAACTCCCCCCTGCGCCTCTGACTTCCGTAAGACATGTCTTTTCCCCGATTTTCGCCATTTTTCCCGCTCGATTGGTTGCTCCTTCGACAACCATCCCTTCACGGATTTTATTCTCTGATCATCCATGATTCTTGCCGAGATCTGGGATCCCTTGTACATAACACCGATTCGTTGATTTTAGCCGGTCAAATAAGGGTGCTGCTTTGTCTATAAATAAGGAACCACCACCATCTCTCCAAGTTTGGTCAGCCTCGTTCCATTTTCTTCCTTGCATTCGGTCCTAGATGTGCTCCTCGTGACAGGGGGACGCCGTCAGCACCTTGAATCGGCTGGAGATGGCGATGGTTGCACCCACAGTGACGCTCCGGCAGTCGCCCTGCTCCCTGGAGTTTCTTCAGGTATAAGAGCTGCACACTTACATTTTTAGGTAGATTTTCATTCCCGCATTTTATTTCTGCATTTTATTTCGCCTTTAGTTTAGTAACATAGGGTAGATTAGTTAATTCGAAGTTCGCCGGAGCTCAGCTCCGGCGACTTCTCCACAGTACCCTCGTTGTTTTCCGACCGCCCTTCCACCGTCATCTCGTTCCCTGCCGTCTTCTCCACCTCCAGACCATCCTGTCCAACCGGATCCCTCCCGGGATCCGCGAATCGAAGCTCCAACTCCGTCGCCCGCCGGGAGCTTCGCCATCTCGCTCATCCTTTGCGCTAATAGCTTCAATTTCTGGTCGAGGAGCATCGCCTCGAGCCTAGCTTTCTTCCTGTGCAGGTCAGGTGCGTCGGGTAGCAACATGAGCCGATTCACATGCGGGCGGAGGTACCTGGAGCTGCGTTTCTTCTCCGAGCTCGTGAGTTGCTCCAGGGTACTTCGGTCCGATCCAGCACCTCCAGCAGATCAAGCACCCTCCCAGGAAGCTTCTGGGACCTTCAAGTGCAGCGATGACCGGTGGAGGAGCGAGATCCGGCTGGAAGAAGCTCGCCCCGGCGAGCTCGCTTCCCTGTTCTTGCACGTGTGCTCTCCGCCGTTGGATGAAGACGAAGGCCCAGGTTGAGTCTCAGCCGTCAGATCCTCCAACGCTTCGACCGTCAGATCACGCGAGTGATCTAATCTCAGCCGTGGATCGCGAACCGTCATCGGCCCACGTGGAGGCGCCACGTGGATTAGTGGATGAAGACCAGCCGTCGGATGAAGCGCCTTTGGGGGTAATTTGCATATTTAGCCCCCGCTCTTTTTGTATTTAATTTTTAGTTCTGTAAATAATTTTTAACGTTGTAAATAAAATGTAATTTTTGCTGAAAGGACCCTGAGGTTTAAAGAATTGCATTTAGGTCCTTCCACCCCTCACATGTAGTCTCACGTGAGGCGCGTGAAATTTGCACTTTAACCCTGGCGGGTTTTGTATATTGGAAATTAGCCCCAAAAATATAAATAAATGTTTATTTCTGTAGATTTTTTGCACTGATGTCCCTGGAAAGTATTCTATTTGCAAAAATGCCCCTGCCAGGTTTAATTATTTTTTTGTCTTTTATCTATTTATTAAAAATAGCTATGAGGCTTCTAAAAATCCAGAAAAAATAGGTTAAATGCTTCATGTGATGATCTTCTACATTTTATTTTGCATTTTTTGCATTTTTTCCTAATTATTAAAAATGAAAAAGGAGCCATTTTTGTACTGTCTAATTTACAAAATACCAAAAAAATATAAATTGTTTTTGAAAAATTCCAAAAATTTATATGAGGTATATTGATATATAAAGTGAGTTCAGAAATTGAAAAACCCTAAAAATATGAAAAAGAAAAATAAAAAAAATCAGAAAGCTCCAAAATCCAACAAAAAATAGAAAAACCCTTAAAAAACCCCAAAAATATATTTTTCTCTTTTATAATTATCTATACGTTACTATTAATGCATTAAAATTTATTTGGGTAATTTGGAGTTTATTTCATATTTTTATAACCCAAATTATATTCGGCTATTTAATTAATCCTATATTAGGGACATTTTTGAAATTAAAAAAAATAAATAAAAATTTGAAATATAACAGAAAAATAACAAAAAAATTAGAAAAATATTAAAAAGCTAAAAAATCATATCTATATATAATTTAAGTATTTATGTCTATATATATATTTATGATAGTATTCCTCTCTCTCTCTTCTTGTATATATATATCTCTTTACATATATATGTATACATATCTATATATTATATAATTAAAAATATAAAAAGAAAAATAAAAAAATATAAAATATAAAACAAAATAAAAAGTCTAAAAAAATATAAAAAATGTAAAACGAAAAACCCACAAAAACAATAATTGGACATGGACAATGGATTGAATAATTACACAACCCATACAACCATTCGCCTCCCAGTGTTCGACCTCTACTTGTGCTTACACCTATACACATTTGCATGTAGAGTTATAATAAATTTTAACTCCACATTTTTGGATATTCATTGCATATATTTATTGTGGGTTAATTGTTGATTGATTTGGGGATTTCGTTTGAGGTCAACTCAGCGACTGTCGATCCGCTTTGTGGAAAGATACGATCTCGACAAAATCCCAGTCATCACTTCCCTCATATCTGACTTCTTTGCCATCCTTACAAATCTTTCCACCAACATGGCACAAGCACAATACCTCCATTGCTTTTACTATCTTAAAAAACAAGAGTAATTAAAATTATATATGAATTAAAATACACTCCTAAATACACAATGTGTGGCTTATACAAAATAAAAAAAATCCATAAAACACATAAGCCTAGGGTTTACTCATAGTGGATGATATGGAGCACCACAACAAGAGGTGGCAGCGAGAGGGAGACACGAGGCGATCGCCGGCTCAAGAGGGCGGAATGGGAGGAGGTGGCGGCACGGGAGGGGACGTGCTGGCGGAGGGGAAGGATGGAGGCCGCGTGGGGAGCGGTTATTCCTGGTTAGAGAGGCTGGGGAGGGGTTCTGTGCGCGTGGGGGGAGGGTTGGGTCGCGGTTGTCCCTATATTCAAGCCATAGCCGTGATTTGAGGTCACGACTTCCTTCAGTGGGAGTCGTGACTTCAAGTGACGACTTCCTACTATGGAAGCTATGGCCTCAAGTCATGGCTTTCTTGGGGTACTTAACAAAATATATATTCGCTTGGGGGTCCTGTGGAATAAGATTCTACAGGTACCCCTCAGGCGAATTTTCCTCCCTTTTACATTATTGGCTTGGTAGAAATACATAAAAAATAAAGATAACATATTAATAGAGTCACTTGAACTGTTCTAACTATTGGTAATTTTAATTGGACCAATATATTTGGCATAAAGTGCGTCAGGAATTAACCCCCCGCGCAATCACAGTGTATTCGATGCTTTCATAAGCACACTGTGTGATGATTTGTTTTGCCCCAATTTCATGTTTTTGCATGAAAGATATGGGAGCATCGTCATAACTTTTGCTCTGAAAAATGTAATAAGATTGGATTGATTAATTCTCATAAGGAAGTGCAGCAAAAAATGTTCTCTATGAAGTTGTAGAAGATCGTAATGGTCAAAAACTAGTCACGGGTTGATACCTTCAGTTCAATTTGCATGGGGAAGGTAGAGAATCATGATTGGATTCTAAGTGTCACCATTGTGGAAGGAAGTCTGAACATATCCATTGTAGAGTCAGAGGTCGGTAGGAGATTATAGGTTTTTTAGCACGAATGTTGTCTCGTTGGATGGGTGTGTTGCATGTGTGTGATGTCTATCAAATTAGGATGATCTAATATTGTTATAAGGGCACCATGCTTAAGCCAATATTCAATGGAGAAGCCTCCGTTTTACTGATGGTGAACAAGTGCCAACAAGGTGCATAGTGGCTTGTGTCAGTGGGGTTCCTCTCCGCTCTCAAAATCTTGGGATAATGAAGGCTCCACTCAGTGACATGTGCAAGGTAATGGAGATCCTCTCATACGATCAAGCACCGAGCTCCGATGTTAACTCAGTTATCATCGTCGTCAAGGGGAGAGGAGTTGTTATCTAAACTTGGGATCATGGATCTACACCCTTGATGCTCTCTGGGTTGTAGGAGGTTGCATGAGCAGTGGCTTCCAGTGAGAGATTGTCAGAGAAGATGGTTGCAAAAAATCATAAAAATGGTGGGGGTAACCGCAGGATCATCGAAGATGATTATAGAAAGGCTTTGTGATCGGGTCTTGTTGTATGTGAAGGGAGAGATGCATTCAGTTCTTTGAATGGAGATTAGCATTTCTTTTATGTTAACACAGAGGGTATGTTTTTTAGTTGGTGCTTATCTGATCCTTTTCTGGATGCAGTTTGATTAGGAGACTTCTATAAGAATCGAATCTGATTAGTCAAACTATTACCTTAATGGATCATGGAGGCAAGTAGACTGTCTTTGAATATGGGCATGTTGGGCGAGGGGTAAACTAATAGTCGATATGAGGTTGGGAAGTTCTTGTTAGGACATGAGGAGTCGTGGATCACCATAGGGACTATGGTTACTGGACCACCAATTGTCGATGGCATACATAGGATATTACGACATATGCAATCAAAAGATGAAAAAGCCGCAATCATCATACACAATAAACAGCGTACTAAACTAATAATACACAAAAATAACTATAGATGTGTAAATGAGTTGAGATGAAGATAATAATACATGAATTGCACGATGTATGCATGATCATGCCCATAAGTTACATTCTCGTACTTTTAATTGACAATTTGATTGTATGAAGTAATCATAGTTACAAATAAGAAAAAGAAAAAAGAAATATCCTCTAATATTTAAAAGATAAATCATTTCGTTCATTATATTATGTGTACAATTATAATTATGGTATATAGTCACAACTCAAGGGTGGATTTCTTGTAAAAAAATAATCATTGGGACTAAGTAGAATAGCAACAAAATCACAACTCAAGTTACTGCAGTAATTTGAAAGTATGAAGTGAATAGAATTGCTAATAAGTAATTTCTAATCATGAAATCATGTTAATCGCTCCTTGATAACTCATTTTTTGAAGTCCATAGAAAATTTCTATGAGAGGGCACAGTGCAGAGTACATATTCAATTGGTCGATATGGAGTAGAAAGTATCGTTCACATTGTGGTAGACAATGTTTCGGCAAACGTAGTGATGGGGAGATTTTTGTTCACATAACATCCACAATATGTTGGACTTCATATGTCTCTTATTCCACTAATATAGATTTAGAAGAGATAAGTAAAAAGTCAAAGGCAATGAGCACAATTACAAAGGCAAATACACTAACTATTTTCATTTATGCTCCCACAAAAACTCTAAGCTTAATGTAGAAGTTCATTAAAAAAGAGGCATTGGTAGACCCGGGCAAATGAAGTTTGCAACAACTTTCCTCGTGCTTGGAAGAATCTTTTAGAAAAGATAGAAGTTGAGGTTGATGTTCTGCTCGGATGAGTGCAAGAATTACACATGGTGAAGGACCATAAAGAGAGAGGGAGCGGTATCCATAGTCTTGAGCCCTTCTGTCTGAAACCACATTACATGTGAAATTCGAGTTTTGACACCTTTAGTTTTTTTATTACATGATGTTGATGCATATTGATGCTCGTCCACGGGCTTTATCTATAGAGGACTCGAAGCGGCCAAGTGAGAGATAATGGTATCTTTCAATAGTATGGAGTCATCTTATTTTTGTGGATGCTATTATCTCCAACAATATCAAAGGAAGGCTTAATACTCCTTTGCACCTAGCATGTTATTTTTTAAATACATACTTCTTGTGCAAGAAGTCTAGTATGTTTGACACAAAATATGGTGGTGAAGAGAAGATTTATGGATTATGTAGAAATTTCTTATCCAGATTTGGATATAGAATACCTCATTATCGCGAAGGAGCTTCTTGAATATAATCTTGGTTATGGAATGCTTAGCAAGCCATTAGTCACAAGACAAGGTTGAGAAATGATGAAAATTCCTATTTAGGTACATCACTCACTATTTCCTAATTCAAGTCATTCATATTTGAGAATATCAACTTAACCGATTCTTTGTTTTAACATTTATTTGGTGGTTTGTTCATGGAGACAAGGCACCACATTAAAACTCATCTCCGCTAAGGTCATGAACTTGGTGACTTCATCCTCTAGACTTGAGCGTAATTGGAGTATGATTGACTCGATATTGACTCTATTGATTCAACTAATTTGGATACTAATAATTGACAATAAAATTATAATATTGCTTGTAATGTTGCTTTCCAATCTGTATGAAAAAGAGAGGCAAGTTGGAGACGAGAGGTTGAAACATTGATTAAGTAGTTTCTATCTCTATTAATAATAGATAATTAATATCGAGTTGTTGTGGTATAAGTCAACAAAAATCGATTAGTCAAAAATCACAGTAAATATGAGCAGAGTGTAATATATGAGAAGAAGTGTTATGTTTTATTTTTTTACTTGGTGAATTCCAAGTTCGAACTCAAGGAGGAGGCGAATATTTTAGATGTAACATCGGTTACTTAAGCGCATCCAATTAAAGCGTTGGTATACTAATAATGTGTGGTTCAATGTGGTTGCTATTTTTGGGATTTTTCACTTTCTTTAAAATCTTACAATTTTTTTAGAAAAGAAAATAAGGGGAAAATAAAAGAAAAAGATTTTGAAAATGTGTTCAAGGGAAATATGAATTGATTTACAAAATATGTTTGTATGCCATAAGCATCCCCAAAAAATTCAAATTTTAATTTTCCTTGAACTTAGTGCATGATGAATCAAGAATACTTTTTTGTAATTTTTCAATTAAAGATGATTTGAATATGATGCAATATTTTTATTGTTTCAATTCAAAGGATCAAAATGTAATATTTTGTGAAACTAAAAAAGAGAGATGAAAGATATGATGAAAGCAAGTTACTATTTTATTTGAATTTTAGAAGTAATATGAATAAATTTAAAAATGAATAATGCAAAAACCTTGATTTGATGTTTTCAAATTTTAAGGATAAAAAATCATATCAATAAATTCCACAAAAATTGTAAATGGTGAAGAATTCAAATAAGCATTCATGGATATTTTTTTGATACGTATTGCAATACCTATCATGTATAATTCAAGCAAGGAATACAAAGAATGAGTTATAAAAAAATAAAATTCAGTGAATTTCAAAATACCTATGACATAAGTTCCCTTGTATCAAAAGCTACACAGTGAACATTCTCCATTGCTTTTTGAGATATACCTGAATTTAAAATGATTTTAATGATGCAAGAATTAAGTTTTCATTATAAAAATCATAAGTAGTGAAAGATAAACAAGTAAGCTATAGAACTAGATAAAAATCAAAATCTTCAAATGTGTGAATCATTAAATATTAGGAAATGTTCGTGGGAGTGTGTTTGCAAATATAATAATAATAATAAATAAATAAAAATAAATTAAGTTTTTTAGAAACACATCTTCAATATTACCTAGTCAGAGGTCATTGTTTCCAAATTTCCCTAAGACATGTGAGCTTCCTTGTAATTCTCAGAAACTTTACGGGCTTCCTTGTAATTGACCCAAGTTACATGATCTCCATACATGATTGAGTATCTGATCCAATGGCTGAAGGAACTTTGACTCCTTCTAGTCGAATGGCTCTAGTGAAGTCACGTGTGCAAGCCTCATCCACACATTGTGGTTAAATCAACGTTCGTTGATGAAGATGTTATTGGTCATCAGATTAAACGTATGGGCTTTATGCTTGGACCGACAATTAAGATGAGGGGGATCTTTGATCATAGGGCACGCGTGCCCTACCCCCTCCCTCATCTTCATTTAATTAAGGCACAACTAATCTTTAATCAAACATTGGTGTGTGCCATATGAAAGAGAGACGACTGATGCTCTCAATGTTCATCTCCATGAGGTAGATACTCAATGGTTCCAATTAAGTACTGTTTCTTTTATGATGGTTGATAGATGTTGTACCTACAAGGAAGGCAGGAGACTCAAACTGGTATGGCCTAAAAACAACGTCGTTTGATGAGCCACTTTTTATCTCTCTTACTTTAAGTATTGAATGATGTTGTAGCATTGAAAATAATCGATCAATTCGCATTAAAATATTTGTATTTGACATGTTATCTTTGTGAAAGGTGTAATATTTGTTCTTTTTACTTGGTGGAGTCAGAGGTCCAACAAACAGAGGCGATAACGATTTTAGACGTAACTTAAGTTATTTAAGTGTATCAAATTCCATGCTAAGTACCAATGTGTGGATCAAAGGTAATGGATAATTTATATTGTTAAATATTTTTTATTTTTTCTCCTGAATATTTTCGTTTGAGAACGACGATCTTTAGTTCTGGAACTGAACCATGATCTACTCCATATATAACTTTGAGAAGAACTTCCATGAAGAGAAGCTTTTGCAGAAGCATGCTTTGCTACTTGAGAATCGAGAAAATTGCAAAGTTGCATAATGAAAAATTTTATTTTTTTTCACAATTAGTAAAATAGAGAATAGAAAATAAGATAAAGAAAAAATTGATATTTTCCCAAGGGGAAGCAGAGGTTATTTTGTAAATCAAATATCTATGTAAAATTAACTCCCAAAAGTCTAAAGTTTATTTTCCCCCTTCAATTTTAGTGGGGATTTAAAACATATTTTTATTTTTCAGTTAATAAATTATACAAGATGCATGCAATAATTTTGGTCATTTTCAATCCAAATGATGAAGATGCAATATTTTTGAACATTTAAGTAAGCTACTATATTTTGTGGAATTTCAAATTAATATGAATCGCTAAAAATGTAAAATAAACATCGATCAATGTATTTTTCTTTTTCAAGCATAGAAAACCATGTCGATAAGTTTCACAAAAATCACCAACTATGCAACATTCAGAGAGCATCTAGGATTTTTTTATATTTGAGAATATTGTAACATGTATCATAGAAAAATATTCAAACGATGTGAAGAATAATTAATACATAAATTCAAATGAATTTCTAAAATATTGTGCCAAAGTTTCATCGCATCAAAAACTTCACAATGAATATTTTCCCACAATTTTCACAATATGTTCAAATTTTAAAATGATTTAATACATAAATCAATGCTTTATTTCAGAAATAACAGATAATTAGTTGGAATCAAATACAAGTCCATAATATGTCAAATTGAAGAGCACAAATTTAGCTACACAATGTCAAAAAATAAAAAAAATGTTGTACAATTAACCAATTATTCACTAATGTATGCCCCTAAATATAAAATAACTCAATTCTTCTATAGTAAATTGCCTAAGGCACTAAATATTCTTGCAATATTGGGAAGTTGTAGGGACCTGTTGGTAAAAAACATGGTTAGGTGAGGTATCTCGTGTGGCTATGTTTCAAAAAGGAGCAATTGAGATTCTCACCCCATGACGCAATTGCTCCACACGTGACGTCATCCGATGGATTCCTGATGCTACTAGAGGGTGGAGTACAAGTTCCCTCATTCGTAGGATAGGGAGCCAATGGCTAATATAGCTCTTCATTTTCCACCTCTTTTTCATCTAGATGCAAGGTGGCAATGCCGATAATGAACACCTCCCCTCCCCCCGATGGGAGGTTGGCTGATGAGGCTCCACTAAGGTAATACCACTATATAAAGGAGTTTTGGCTAAAGATGAAGGTGCATTAGGTTCTTGGTGATGTCTCAATGATTTAGAGACCAAAGTTGGTTGAATCAGCATTGTTGATCTCCTCATGATGAATATATAGCAATCAAATACTTATAACTGTGGCACAAAGGACTATTAGTGAGTGAATATGTTACTCGATCCTAGAAGGCTCGACCAAGGCGTGAAGCAAAAGTAGAAAACAAGTGGATGGGTTTTAGGTGATGGTGGAGGCAAATGGGCACATAGCAATGGTGATGGCTCACTATTGGGGGCATGTTCCAAATAATAGAAAAAATGTGAGTGGATTTTGACGACGATGATGATCGCCGGAATGGGCTCAAATAGAAGATGAAGATAATGGATGACGATGATGGGTGATAAGTTGTAGATAATAGATGGGGAGAATGAAGAAGACCAAATAGATGAGGAGGAGGAGGAGGAAGAAGAAGTAAAACATATGGGAATAGGGATTAGAAATGATCGGAGTGGGGTATTCAATTCTCACTAGATGTGTAGGTGAACTCGGAGGAGTTACATCGGTCTTCATCTCCAGAGACTTCACGGAGAAAACATAAAACCTCAGCTGCTTGATGAGTGTTAGAGTAACATCACATAATTGGAATCCATAGAACATACATGGAAGATAAATGCCATCATTGCTTCATCCATTCCTTGTCGGTGTGACCGAGGAAGATATGGGTTGATGGATCTTTTTCTATCTTTTCATGTAGATGCAGATGAAGTCAATGGAAAGTTAGTGGAGGAAGGCTTTGTGGCGGAAAAAGATTGATAAGAATAGAAATAACAAGTGAGGTGACATTGACTGATCTGGGGGTTTGGGTTGGTGATTAGGAAGAGTTTTTGGTATTGGGTTGCACTGAGCTTTATTGGGGTTGTTGGGAGGAAAGGTGGACTAGGATCCTATTAGGGTGATTGGGTTAGCTCGAATCGAGCAGAGAATGTTGGTGAAGATTGTAGTCTATATCCCATTGTGTTTTATGGGAAATTTGATTGGAATTCAGGTAAAGAGATGGAAAGATTTAAAGGAGAATGATTGGAAAGGTGTGATGGAGAAGTTGACCAAGGTGGTCAACTCCTGACTGAGTTGGTATGATGTGGTTGGTGAAGAATGGTTACTAGAGCAGGTTGAGTAGCTTATTGATCGAGGTAAATCGGCATTGGTCAAGGAAGAGTGACTCTACAAACGAGGTGATGATATGTTGTAAGATCCATCATAACAGGATACCAATTTTACTATTTTTTTGAACCTATCTATTAACCAAATTAGAAAACGAACAAATCATATTGTAATACTCGTCGCGACCTTTCCAACGAGCCCAAGAACATCGAAATCGAAGTCCATATGAGAGAGTTATGCACAAAATATGATCGTGATGCGGCTATTGGATATGGATCTGAACCCAGATCCGATTAAGGATACAACCATACAAGAGGGGGTTGAGTCAGTTGGGCTAGCTAAGTCCACTTAACCCCTGCCTGAGAACCACTACCTCTTTTTGGAGCTCTACCGTCGAAGAAATTTTCGGCCACCGATCAGAAGTCCAACCATGCCATTTCGGAGAGTACAAGGCAATGATCTTCATAGACACATGCGTGTTCCATGAAATGTTGCAGAACTCTCGTTTCGGACGAAGTAAAGTCATGGGAGAACCTTCCCACAGGCATTGTTCTAAGCCTCTGTTTGTTATTAGATCTGCATACTTTTCATACCCTATATTTATTGAGGATGTATTCCACATGAGAGGGGCAATTGTAATTTGTTTTGTAAGTTTTGCAACAAAATTCATATTTTATCACCTCAAATTTTCAAGATTTCTCGTTCAATGGTTGAGTGCTTGTTGAAGATAAGAATGTATTCGTGATGTGAGAAAAAATAAGAATGAGAGGGTGTGATTAGTTTCACGATCGAAGGAACTTGCGAACGTTGTCGGAGACGTTTTGGCCTTTTTGTCCCAAGAACGATCGATCATCCCAAGTTGGCTGATCAACTAGGACATCTTCAGTGATTGATTGTTTAAGCCCAAAATGATAGCTACGATTTTATTGCTGATCGATTAATATTGATCAATAGGTACAAATAAGACGATGGACTGTTCTGGGATTGTGAACCCATTTGGACCTAAAAATGGTGATTGACTTTAAAAATATGTAGACACATCTAAGACATTATAACATGTGATAAATGTATGGATAAATTGAAATGATATGATAAATGATTGAAATGGGCCTGGTGCCACCAAAATTTGAAATAGAAATCGATGTGGCGAACCTCGGTGAGTTGAGAATATCTCGATAATCTTTCAAATAGTTACGGGGAATATTTCACATATGATATTCATACATCTTGTGTTTAGCTGGATGCTTTTTCCATTGTGTTCATTGTTTTGTGCCATGACATTTATATTGTATCACACGTGGGCGATTGATGAATCTCCATTTCAACACCTTTATTCTATTATTTTGATTTTAAAAACCTTAGTAAATGCATGTAAATACCCTTAATTCGCATAAATTAGCATTCATCCCTTGTTGTATAAATATTGTATAAAATATTATTTTAATCCCAGAGCTATAGAATAAAGAAAAGAAAAGTATAAAACATCAAAGATATTTTATGACCCTAAACCCCGAGACCTAGGCATCTCGATGACTAGGTCGACAAGAAATAAAGTAGGGGAAGATAAGGGCCAAAATACAATAAAAATCCTTTTATTAATTCATTCTTTATTTATTTTTGAGATCTATTTTATTTTTCCCCTTTTTATACCTCAAATAAAGAAATTTTGTACATGAAAGTTATATATAATAAAATATAGAAAGATATAAAATTGATTTCATACAAAAATAATATACATAGTAAAAGATATGCTCTGAATAAAATTACAAAACCCTAACTCCCATACCCATATCTCTCAAATAAAAACTCAAAATATATCAAAATCACCTTTAATTGTATATAAGCTATTTAATGAAGATGGTTCCATATTTTTTAGAGTTAAGGTATGAAAGTTAGGTTTTGGACCCTCGTTGTATAATTACCCAATTAAAATAATCATTTTATTTATTATTTTTATAATTTTCTATTTTTATAATATTGTAAATATTATTTATAGTATATGTACATATTAAAACTAAAATAAAAACACAAATCAAACACTAAAATAAAATATTTATATGAAATATAGGTAACATACCTATACTTGTACCAATATAAGAAATAGACCTATTTATTTAAGTATAAATATTACTTCAGAAAAATATAATAAAAAAGTATTTATGTATAGACAAATAAGTTATAATTTTATAAAATAATAAAATAAAATAATAAAAATTTAAAATACAAAATAAAATAAAAAGACCTTAAACATATATAATATACTTATATATAAACCCTAAAAAATAACTTGTGATTAAACACCTCGAAAAATAAATAAAAATCACAATAAAATACTTTATAAAATAATAAACAAATTTTATTTTATAACTTAAATTTAATAAAATCGTTATTATTATTTATATAATTTCCCAATAATTTCAGATGGGGTTTTCTCATGGTTGGTCCACGTGGACCAACCAGGGGGCGCCAGAAGTTGACCTCGGTCAACTTCTCTGACACCCGACCGCTTCTAACAGTCCTATTTCCCCCCTTGTTTCTCGATTTTCCACCCACTGATACGTTGCTCGAGGCCGATTAGTCCCTGCATGAGAAATCTTCTCTGTACATCGATGATCTACGCCTACCCATCTCTTAGGGCAGTGCGACTTCGAGCAACATGTGATCTTCCATCGAAAACCTCGTTCCACCATCCTGTACAAAAACATACCCCCGACTTCATTTTCTTTTTGAATCGACTTTGGCTCGTTCTGCCTCCCCTCTCTGGAGCTACGGATTGAAGTGTGTGACATGAGCTTATCCAGCTTGTTAGCAGCGGAGTCAGGCGGTGCTAAGGCCACGTTCCACCCATCTCCAACCACCCTTGGTCATGAGGTCTGCTTCCTGGTTCTGCCTGTGAGGTACGCCCTAATTCTCCTTTTTTTTGCATTTTTAAGATTAGCTTTAGCCCTAGGTTTGTTTTTACCGTTTATTTCGCATTAAATCATGTCGTTTAGCCGTAGATCCGACCTTCGAAGTTCGCTGGAGTTCTACCTCTGGCGGACCTCTCCACCGAGCCCCGCCGGTTCCACCGCCTCGCTACCACTGCAAAAACCTTCAGTGGCAAATTCCTTAGTAATGTAGTTAGAAAAAAAATTCTCCGAATAAGCCAACAATTTTTTTCTGTCTTTAGTGTCGAGATATCGCATAGATTCTATGCGCCATACAATATCGCATGTATTATGTGCGTTTCTCTATAGCGCATATAATATTTGCACTTTCACTCATTAGCGCATACAATGTCTACGATAAGACTTGTAGTTCGAAAAATAAAAAACACATAGCAAAGGAAGGGTTACTTGCGCAAACAGAACCCTTCGTTCGCTCTGTCTGCAAACACGATCGCGTGAGTCTCCTCAGCCACCCGCCATCCTCCCCGCCTCCGCCAAGCGTCCTCTCCGCCGCCGCCGCTGCTGAAGGCGTCCCCGCACCATCGGCCATCCCCGCTACCTCCTCCAAGCTTCCTCTTCCTCTACGCCACCGCTGCCGAAGCTCTTCCTCTCAGCCGCCCCCGCCGCTGCCGAAGCTCTTTCGGCTTCCACCTCCGTTTTGGGCACAACAAGAGTAATTTTTTTACATTATGAAACTAGGGTTCTTTGTTCTTTTGCGCTCTATTCTCCATCATTTTGTAGTTGAACATTGTGCTTTTATATGACCTAAGACGATGTGAATGTAATTTCTAGGAGGTTAATGGATTCCATATATTGCATACTTGAGTTGAAGAGTAATAATGAAGGCTCTATTAGTACGGTCAAGCGAGTTCTTGGATTGAGAACATCCATGTCTTATGAAGAGTTGTTGGATTTGGTTTGTAAGAAATTTTCGTTGGATAGGAGCACTTACAACGTCAAGATATCGCAACACATTGGAACTGGTTCAGTGATGATATCCATTACAGATGATGATGATGTACAAGTTGTTTTCATTTACGCTCAGACATATGCAAAGTCAGCTCCTGTAGAGATGGTAGTAGATGCCTCTTTGATTGAATTTGGAACCGAACAACACACCTTGGGACCTCAAGGTGTGCCCACAATTGCAGATCTATCTAGCGACGAGACACCTATTATGGCACATAATGATGAGAGTACATATATTAGCGAGGCTTTGATGAGGGAAGTGGATCGTGTTATGAATGATTGTCCTCCACAGGTCACTGGTGATGAGATAGAGAATGAAACTGAGGAAGTTGAAGACAACGTTGGGCATGATGTAGCAAATGGTTCTCAAATTGTCTCTTCCATACCCTTCTACAATATCCTAGGCAGTGACGACCTTGCAAATTTCAAAGAGAATTTTCGAAAGGAAAGAGCCACTGACAACATTGGTGATGAACTACGAAAGGGTCGCACTTTCAAAACGAAAGATGACCTTGTATTTTGTGTGAAAAAGTATCACATATTCTCCCATTACAACTTCACTATTAAGGAATCTACCACATTGGTTTGGTCCATCTCATGCACGATGGATTCCAATGGATGCAAGTGGTTTGGCCACCCCGCTGCAAGGTCAAGGCAGTTTGCCCTCGACCCTTTAACCTTTTTTTGCATGCCTTAGAACTTCATTGCCTGCTGGCGCATTTTTGGTATCCCGTAGGAGGTTCCTGGAGCTTCATCGCTCCGCTAGCCTCGTGTGTGCCCTCCGGAAATTGCCGGAGGTTTATGGAGCTTTTGACATACAGAGAAGCCTTTTGGAGTACCAGAGCACATCGGAGCAGTCGTATATCGCCGGAAGAAGCTCGCCTCGTTAGAGGCGCTTCCCTGTTCTTCATCGTCATCTCTCTGCCGTAGGATCAAGAACTCGCGCCCATGTCCTCCAGCAGCCGTTGGATCCATGCATCACGGCCATCGGATCCACCGTTGGGATCTAATCCCAACCGTTTACGTCCGAACCGTCATCGTTGCTCGTAGGGTTGACACGTGGTTTAGTGAACCAAATCCGACCGTCCGCTCCCGCCGTGTTTGGGTATTTTGCATCTTATACTTAATGTACTTTTGCATTTAATATTTGGCTCAGAAACTTTCATTTGTCGTATATTATATTTTGTAATTTTTGCATAAAGAATCTCACACTGTTTTTATTTGTTGTTCAGTCCTTGTCCACGTCGGCCGACAAAACTTGTGCTATTTGCAACTAAGCCATTGTGTGTTTCGTCATTTATTATTTGATCGAATATTTTGCATATTAGTTATAAATTTTAGTAAACATTGTAGTATGACCCCTATGTTTTATTTTATTTATGAAATTACCCCTGTTAGTATTGTAGTTCCTCTTTGTTATCTCTATTTATTTTAATTATTTATTTGGCTCACAAAATTCCCAAAAAATAGCCTAAGGTTTCTGATTGCACATACTTTCATGACATATTTTATTTTAGCATTTTAGGACTCTTGATTGTTTATTGAAAATAAAAAATATCCTAAAAATTCCATGTCTACAGTATAAAACCCTAAAAATATAAAATATTTCTGAAAAATTCCAAAAAAATAGTTTTCTTATTTATTTAGTTATTTTACATCTCCAGACCAAAAATCCAAAAATTACAAAAGAAAACCCTCAAAAACTAAAAAGACCCAAAAACCTTATAAAAATCTATAAAATTCTCAAAAAAACCCCAAAATAACACTTTCTATTTTATAATTTTCTTTTATTATTTACAAATTAAAATTGATTTGGAAAATTTTGGATTTCATTTGTTACTTTTACTTTCCATTTCAATTTCATGTATTTAATTAAACCTTGATTTAGTGTATTTTTTACTTCAAAAATATATAAAAATTAGAAAAATTATTTAAAACCCCGGAAGACTTATTTCCTTTATTTTGACTACTTTTATTTATATATATATATATATTAGCTTACATTGTATATATATATATCCTACATATAGGTAGATTATATTTTTAAAAGAAAAAAATGCAAAATGTAAAAAGAAAATATAAAATTATAAAATTTAAAACAAAATACAAAAATATAAAAAAATAAAATGAAAAATTATTAAAAATAGAAAACCCACAAAAAGAACATATAAACAAAGAATCATAATCAACTTCTGTGCTTCATAGCCCAATCTAGCCCTTCTACTCCATGCGTTCGACACTCTACATACTTGCACCTATACACATTTTTGTTGTAGAGTTATAATAAATTTTAACTCCACATTTGCTTTTCATTGCTTGATCATCATTGTGGATTAATTGTTTATTAACCCGGGGTTCGTGAGCGGTCACTTCAATGACATTGTGGTCTCGCCATGTGTAGACTACTTTTGACTGTCGTAAAATCCGAGTTATCAACGATGTAGTAGATTCCATCAACAGAGGAGCATGCACCCATGGGGCCTGATAAATCTATGATTCGTCACTCTAATTGCATCTAGACCCTCAAAACTTCATCGATACTACAAGAGAAGTCCACGCCTCTTGGAAAAATGCACACATACTCAATCGACTTTAAAATATTGCAAACCATTCCCTATGTAGGTAATTTTTGAGAAATATTTGTTTATTTTCATTACAGATATGCCCTTGGATCTATTTGTTCATATCTTGTGAATCACTTATACGATTTTGGTGTTCTTGGTGTCGTTTTGAAGCTCTTCTGATTGACTATCATCTGAGACATGGAATCATTCATTTTGAGACATTATTCAATATCAATAAATTAGAGAATTTTACTCATTTACCGCGAGCATAAATTCTTGAAATTCCTCTTAATTGACCACTAAATTGCGGAAAATTGGGAATTCCTTAGAAATTAATTTGAGATTTATTAGTAAATTATTTTCCAAAATAATAAACTCTTAGGCTTGGGAATTAAATTGAGTCACACGTATTATTTGGCCTTATTGTTCTCTTGCTTCTCGTTGCATTCATACACTCTTTCAAAAATTTCAAAAAAATACGTTTATATAATTTCTCTCAATTCTTACATAGCATTTATTTCTTGCATAAAAATATATAAAAAAGCATTCATCATATTTCTCACATTTTTTACATCTTTTATTTAAAAATTCATAAAACCTGAAAATCCAAAAACCCATAGAAAATTTCACCTTTTGAAAACCTAACCCTAAGTTGTTTTGAAAATAAATTCTAGACCATCATATTACCTCACCGAGTTCGGCCTTGGTACATGCTCAAGTAAAATAAATAATTGACCAGATTGGAATCAATTGAATAATTATTTTTTCGTGTGGTCATTTTTTATTGACTCGCTCTTTATCACTTGCTTCAACCGACACTAATTCTTTAAAATTAAGAGTGGTGAAGAGCGTTATTTTTTAGGGTACTAGATAGAAACTTGGATGCCATGAACCTAACATTTGCATTGATTAGGGGACATGTTGCTTGACACCGAGGAGTCACCACACAGTGTTCAACCTCAATACTTGCATACCTTTAGCCTAGTGCTTTGAGTGCGCACAAGGTAATCGTGGTTGGTGGTATCTATTTTGTTTTTTCACTTAGGGTTAACACTCATGTATTGGTCAATGTAGGCCATAATAGGTAGCATTTTGGGTGGGAACACTGAGATGGGAGTTATGGAAAATGTGGTTATTAAAATTGGGAATAAAACACGCTCTCCGATACATAAGGAGGATCAAGGCATAGTCGACGAGGAGCAAGGATAGTCGATGCTTTTCTGATTATGGTTTGGATGATCTTAGTGATCGGTACCCTGACTCGTGCCCTGTGTCACCATTGACTATTACACGTGGGTAATGGACTTGGGAGGTTTGCGATGATTTGCAGGTTGGGAATTGGTTAAGTGATTGGGAATGTGATGAATAAAGTGGAATACTTGGAGTTAAACACAGAGTTAGACATTGGTATATGGAGGTCATGGATGCGCTGAGAACTTATTTAGGATGCATTGTACTTCATCGCATGCCTATAGACTCACCCAACTTCCTTAGAGTCATAATGTAAGGATCCTTGTGGACCAAGACCACAAACTATCCATGACGCTTGGGTAATTAATGTTAATGGAATTGATTAGAATGTTCTTTAGGAGGACGTTTTCCATGTTGTGTTTCCTTTTGCACACTTCTTTAGTTCCTTACTTTGTTGTAGTTATAGCACCATCGAGCAACTTTTCTCATAATGTAATCTGTAGATGTATCAGAGTAGCCACAACAATGAGCAACTAGTGTGTGGTTGGAGACTTCTTTTGTGCAGCTACACTTTTGTGATAAGTACTTGTAGCTAGCTTTTACTGCTCTGTTTTCACTTGTAACTTTTACTTTTGTTGTACTTTTGAGAGATATGTAATATGTGTATGTGTAAGGATATTTAACTATGCATATATGTAATATTTTTGTGAACATGAACTATATTGATGGATATTATATGGATGAATGGAAAAATGAATTTTTAAATTCCAATCTTTTATGTTATGCTTTCTCCTATTATTATTGATGTTTTGAAATATGGAATGTGTGTGTGGAATTGGTTTGCTGAGTACCTGGGTCCTATGGGGACGGTCGTCACACATATGGAAAGTTTAACCTATTAATCAAGAAGAAAACAAAAAAAAAGATTAAAATAACATAAAATATAAAATCAAAACAAAAGTGACAAACATGAAAATTGTATATCTTGATGAGATCTACAAAGTTCACGAAGGAACAAAACCAAAACATGTCATCTATATAAACTATGAATTTTATTGGTATTTTATATATTAAAGGATCATTTTTTAATTTTATCTTTTCCTTTAATCTTATCTAGTGATATATCTATATAATATTTTATAAAATAGGAATCCAATAATTATATTTAATCTATTTATTTGGTTTTTTAATGATTAGGAATATAATGAAATAAAATAGAAATATGGAATTAGGAATATATGCCAGTTTAATGTATACAATGTATCTTTTTATCTATCTTGGTTTTTATGATTTTTTGGATTTTTCATTGTAGTTAGATACCAAACAAAGAAAAAATGAAATAGAATTAAAATAAAAAGAGTTAAATATGTACATGAAATGATGGGATCAAGTAAGAACACTTGTAAAAATACAATTAGATTTTAAAAATCAAGTTTCACATATACAATCCACTTCCTTTGAATTTTATCTTGATTTGTAAACAATTTGATGTGTGCTAATTCAAAATTGAGTAGAGTTTCATATGTTGTTGTATGAGAAAGTTACTCAACTTTCAGTTTTCAGTCGTCCCAAGTTAGGGTTTATGTTATTTCATAATATCTACATGTAGTATTTTTTTAGAATTTTTTAATGCATTATAGTATAGCATTATGTATGCAATGAAACTAGTTTCATGTTATTTGGAGTTAGTATGAAATTATTAAAAATGTTATAAGATTGCGTAATATATACAAGTACATACATACACGTTTCAACTCTTAATTTTTTCATCATCTTATGTAATTGTCTTCTCGGTTTTACTAATTAGGCACTTTTATTGCTCGAATTGTTTTTTTTATTTTTCTCATTTCATGTAGGTTTCCCATGATTTTCAATAATTAAGGATAATAATATGAAGTAGATGAATAGTGGATTCATCA
This sequence comes from Ottelia alismoides, assembly GCA_037367405.1. Taxonomy (NCBI): domain Eukaryota; kingdom Viridiplantae; phylum Streptophyta; class Magnoliopsida; order Alismatales; family Hydrocharitaceae; genus Ottelia; species Ottelia alismoides. Next base: position 204,854 of record JAZKJV010008092.1, on the reverse strand, counting down.
ATGATCTTGTTTATGCGTGTTTCAAAATTTTAACCTTAATGGATCTCGACTTGAGAAAGAAAGAGACCCACCCCCTTTCTTCTCACGATCGTGAACCCTTTGATGAATGGATTGGTGATGTCAATGTATGAGCTCAAGACGTGGAGATATTTCGAGGTTCATGATTAAATGGGATTCAATGCAAAATGCAAGCAGAGTCGAGGAAATTTTGGAAGTAAGAAGAAGCCAAAGAGGTGAATGTGGTAAGGGAGTTTCAGCTTTGGGCTGGACTACAACTAAACTGATAAATGAGGAAGAGGAGGAATTCAATTTTGAAGTAATAAATGAAGAAGTAGATGATGAAGATCTTAATTTGGATTATTGTGACATCGAGGAGGACGTCCAGTGTCGCTATTAGAATTTATGTTTGCTAAGCGTGTTTGCGATTTGACATATTGCATTTGGTTTAAAACATTAGTTCTTGTTTTGTATTGTAGCAAATATTTTGTTCTTAATTTTCCTTTCAACTTGCTTTGTTTATTTCAATTGCTTCTTTTATTTCATTAATTGAGATATGTAATTAAAATTATTTTAAAAATATTCAAAAACTACTAAAAGTACAATTATATCCAATTAGTTACTCGACTACTAATCAATTCTTAATCAGTCACCTGAGGATCAAGTATTAACTACCAAAAAAGTGCAACCTTGGATGGATGCATTAGTTTCTGTTTGTATTAATATTATTTTTGAGACTTACACCAATCATAGACGTAGATAATGGTATTTACCATTTTCCTGATGGCAAACATGTTTGTTTTACTGAAGAGTAGAAGCTTTCTTGTGCCTTAGTTATTAATATGGTCTTTTGATTTACTTTTATGCAGCTATTAAAGAGTAGTTTAAACCCCCCCTTAAAGTATATTTGTTTTATAGTTACTTTTGGTATTTTTCAATTTTGATTTGATTGTTCAATGCTTCAAAGTTGATTTATTCAATATTTAATGACATCATATTCACGTATTCCCCAGTTATGGATGGCTCATTAAAGAAAAAGTTTCATAGCTTATCTATTACCAAACAATGCTAATGGTCAGTCGATGTAAAAAGCTTTAGGTGATCAACCTCTTTTGGTTATGCATATGAGCACGCGATTGCTACTATGACCCTTAACGTTTGGATTATGAACACTTTACTAACCTATGACTTTGATATCAATCAAAATTATCATTAAGGTTGAATGAAAAATAGGACGTTCTTTTTAAGAATTAGACTAGAGTGGTATTTTCTCAAAATAGGAAGTCTTATAATATGTAAATCATCTATATACAAAAGTGTGGAAAGCAATTACTTAACTGAAATAAAGTCAATAAACACATACAATACAAGCATAAAATACTTAATGTGCAAATAATGCAAAGTAGGAGCACACAACACTTCACATTAGGGTTGATTATCGGGTCAGGCGGGCCGACTGGACCTTACCTTGAACATGAGCCCATTAATGAAACCGGGTTTTGGGTTGGGCCTTGGCCCGTTAAATTTTTGCCGGGTCAGCTCGAACCCAAACCTGACCCGTAGTTAAACGGGTCGGGTTCGAGTCGGGCCGCCTAGTAACTTTTTATTTTTTTTAAAAGATTTTGTTTTTTAAAACTTGCTTTCCTAGGGTTTATATGGAGATGTCCTTTTTAAAAAATATTTTTTTTAAAAGAAAACTTGTGACAAACCAAAGAATTTTGATATCTATATGACATTTTGATAAAAAAAATTTAAAATGTTTGATTACATTATCATGAAGTTTTACTATTTCTCTAACATGTAACTGGAAGAGGAATACGCCTGCATATCAAAGGTGATCAAGCGATTGAAATTTACACTTCGGGAACATTTTGCATCACATATAATATAAAGCATTTCAACTTTTCTTGACTAAATTTAACCTGTGAAGCTCAATGAACATCCACCTACAATATAAAAATGAACATACACGTGGAATATAAGATAAGGAAAAATAAAAAATAGGCTGTGACAAAACCAATCTCATTTCAACGAGCCAATATAAACCTGCAAATGTAATATAAACATGAACCTACACCTGCAAAGTAATATAAACATGAACCTACACCTGCAAAGGTGCAAGATTGATCATGGGCAACCATAAATCAAGTAAGTCCAAACAACAAAATTGTTCAAACAAAATCAATAAATTTTTTTTTATTATTATAAAAGTACAAAGTCTAGTGATAGTTTTAAAAAATACGACATTAGAGAGTATAATCATCAGCCCAAAGTCCATCTAAAAGTTGAAGATCATCCTTCCACATGCCAATAACCTGTCAAAAAATAAACATTAATTAGAAGCATGTATAATTAAAAATATAACAATAAGCCATCACTTTAAAATTACACTTACAAAAAATGCACTCTCACCTCTCCCATTTTTTCTCCAAATATTCCATCATGTTGAAATCGTTGATGAATATATAATAACAAAAATAAGTAATTAGTAAATAAGATATATTTAAATCATAAACACAATTAATAAGTAATGAATAAATAACTCTACTAACCAAGTAATCTGTCATCCCCCTCTTTCTCAACATCTTCATCGTCATCCTCATTAGCATCAACATGCCTTTCATTACGCCTCCAATCTTGGCAACACACCAACGCTTCAGCTGTTTCTGGTAATAAGTTGCTACGATATTCATCAATAATTCTACCACCAGTGCTAAATGCACTTTCTGATGCAACAATCGATACATGAATAGGTAGAGTATCACGAGCCATGCATGATAGCACACAATACTGGCAAGAATTGACATCTCACCATTTTAAAATATTAAACTTCTCATATTCATCATTGTCTACAGAGTCATCATCCAAATACAGTTCGATCTCTGATTTTCCACTTTGTGATGTTCATGTTTCTCTCTTTTTCTTTCTAAACTTACTCACCATGTCTTCCTTTTTCTTGCTAGCATCCACTATCCCTTCTTCTGACATATATGCTGACGAAGGCCTTCCATAATGGGTATCCTTGCAACACATTTCATGATCATCAAAAAGTGCATAAAAAGCATTCTCCACCTCTGAGATATATTCAACACCCTCAATTCCTGGATATAAATCAGAATATGAAAATTATAAAAATTACAATTTGAGGCGATGATCCAATATTATTGCAATAGCTAAAAGAACCATACATTTCTGATCCTTCCAATATTTATCAAATTTGGAATGCATCTTAATGGCCATATTTTTTTATTAAGGCATCCTCATTATCCAACAACAATTTTAAATCTTTCTCAATCTCAAAAATCAAACTAAAGAACAAGTTGGCAGTTGAATATCTTCTACCTGAAAACACTTTTGTTGCATAATGAAATATTTCCAAAATTGAACATATGCTTTCTACTATTTTCCATTCACCAATGGAAAGAGCATCAGAAAAGAGCGAATCTCGAGACTTCATTCGATTAAACACCTTTTGATATACCAATACTGATTGAAGTATCAAGTAGGTGGAATTCCATCTTGTACAGACATCCGGCTTCAAACCCCTATCCGTTGGAACACCATCTTGCTTAGCAACTTCAAGGAACTCTTGATACCTTCTAGGTGAGTACTTGTTACATTCCATAAGATTACAAACCTTACCAATGATATCTTTAATCTCAGACAAGCTATCTTGAACAACAAGATTCAAGATATGAGGCCGACATCTAACATGAAAAAAATGCCATTTTGTAGAAGTGCACCATTAAAAGAATAATGCTCAACAAGATTTCTCACAACCACATCATTTGTAGAGGCATTATCAACAGTTATACTAGTCAGTTTTTCAATATTCCAATCACTCAAATAATTAATGATTGCTTGAGCAATGTTATCTCCCGTGTGACAAGAAGTGAGCACACTAAAACTTATGATAATCTTGTGCATTTATTATCGATGTAATGAGTTGTGATGGAAATGTAACCATGATTTTGCAATGAAGTCCACATATCAGTTGTGAGGCAAATTCTCAAATTTGAATTTTTAAAATAATCCTTCAACTTTGCTTTCTTACTAGCGAACATCTTCATGCAATCCCTTTGTGTTGTGAAGTGGGAATGAATTTTATACTTTAGTTGTAGATTTTCAATCCAATTTTTAAAAGTTGGATGTTCCATAATCCTAAAAAGAAGCTCACAATCCGCAACAACACTGGTAAAATCTTCTCTACTCCGCTCTTGATTGAACTTCCAAGCAGTGATTGTACTTCCATGTTCAGAAGCTTTAGAATTTATAATACTCTGAGATTTCGAGTGTCTCCTGAAATGAGTACAAACATCTTTTAAATGTCGCTGAAGATGTTTCGTTCCATTTTTAGCTTCACATGTTAATGGCTTCCCATAATAATTGCACTTGCACATTTCTTTCCATTTTGAAGTCCTAATTTAGTGAACCAAGACCACACTGATGAATCTCGTATTCATCATGCTAAAAGTCTCATATTAAACACCCAGCTTAATCAAACCAATAAAAATCACATTTAATTCTTTATTTTTATCTTATCTTATATTGTGTATAATTAACCCTTAATTATTTGTATTTAATTTCTATTATATTTCTTGTATTTATTTTATCATCAAAAGTCCCTAAAAATTAGGTAGATAAATTGTCTATAATCCACTGACCTTTGAAAAGACTAAAAAAATACAAAAACAAATCAAAAGACAAAAGGCAGTGTTTTTAGCCCTTTAAAAATACCCCTAAAAATTACTTTTTGTACAAATGACCTCTTTTGGCTTTTTGTCCAATATGAAAGTTGTAGATCTCGTCGAGACGCAACTTTCATGTTTTGACTTTTTCCTAATTTTACCTCTAACTATTTATTCCTTATTTTTCTTTATATTTATCCTTCTGAATTTTCTGATTGGACCACGTGGCACTCTCTGGAGCTACCACGTGGCCCGCCTCTTCTCTTGACACCCGGCCTCTCTGGCTGCCGTTGGATCCACTCTGACCTGCCTTAATCTCCGCCGTCCATCGCCGCTTCACTTCCAACCATCAGATCTCTCATGAGATTTAATCTCATCCATCCACTTCTGCCCATTTTTCAGCTACTCGATCCCCTTTGCTGTTGGAAATGCGAGCCCACGGCGAGCCATTATGCAATAAATGTTATTGCAATTCACTCCTTAATCTGAAATGAAGAATACATAATTTGCATAATAGGTCCCTTAGTGCAATTAGGGTTATGTACCTTGGCCATCTTAATAATCATACAGTTGTTGACTCAATTATTGAATCATAGAGGCTGGTGCTTAGATGAATATCTAATGAGTTAGACTGAGGACTCATCAAGCACCGTCAAATGATTATTAAGAGATGATCTCCAGCCTGAGTAGGAGATGGCAATCCTTTCTCAGTTAGGCTGATATCTGACCGACTTCTTGATGCAGGTCCTCTGCATAGGAATAGAGATTCGGAGGTGTCAGATTAGTTAGGTCAAAGAGTTGACTTAACGAGATCGAGATAACCAAAGTCCTATATCATATGCTGTCATGATATAGGCACACATCCTCTGACCGGAGACAGATGTGTTACTATATGTCTGAGTATGTACATTTGGCAGACCAATAGGTTGATGACCTAATCAAGGTCTATACACCGGTGCGCTGGTGTGCATATAAGGGTATATGAGTAATACGATCTCTCAAAGGGATCATACAGGTTCACTACTGAACCGGAAGACATGAACTCACTCATGAGATATTGGGAAGAATCAAATTCTGTGCGCACGGTCGTCTCGCTTTGGAAGCTTGACTGAATTTGTTGGTTTGATATATACTTTTGGAAAGTATATGATCAAGACCTAGGTATGATATATGCTTTTGGAAAGTATATGATCGATATCGACTCCCAATGATCGAATGAGAAACTTACTGATAAAACCATGAAGTAGACAGTATAAAGTTGATCCAATACTTCGGGTTTGATATGAGTCTTCCAGTATGCAGGATGTACAGGTATTAGGAATACCTGAGGGTGATGTGATCATAAACGATTGTATAACCATGACGCTTCCATTCCTAGGGAGTGATGAAACGGGTCTGGATTTTAGTGACTCCTCTCAGTAGAGAAGTAATCTTATCTTAGTCCAATTATTGGACATTGATCTGAATATGATTCAGATGCAATGAGAAGATTAGATTTACGGTCTTGATTTAATCAAGCATCTATGGGAGGCCCGCGATCTGGATTTGAGATATGATCTCAATATCCATGTCACTATACGTGGAACAATACAATCGCCCTGTCCTTATCTCCAAGTATTCGCGGAGAAAGCGCATTGTCCTTGAAAGAGTTCATGGATAATTCTATTGTTGATATATGTATCCGAGCATTGAGAAAATGGATAATTAAATGTGATTTAATTATCATGAATAATATGAATTTGATTCATATTATAAGGAGAGTTATCTTAGATAATTAAATGTGATTTGATTATCAAAGATGTGAATAATGTGAATGTGAACACATGAGATAAAGAGATCCAAGATGATTAAATATGATTTAATTATCAAGGATAAGAATAATGTGGATAGTAATATCCAATTATTCATAATATATTATAAATGTGATTTATAATATACTAGAGAGAGTTAAATATAATTTATATTAGTAGATTAATTATTAATATGTATTGGATACACATTATCTAATTAATTGAAAATGTAAATTACATTTGGTTTTGGGTTGTGAATATGATTCACAATATTCCAATATCAAGATTGCAATATTCCCAAAATTAATTGAGAATTATTTTGGTGAATTAAAATACCAACAAATTGTTGTTGGAAAATAAGTAGAGAGAAATTCAAGGAGATGTGCAATCTCATGGATTACCATAAGATTACCCTCCCTTTTGGAAAGAGGGGGGCGGCACCAATTTCCTTGTGAAATTGGTGGCCGTCCCCCCCTTCCAAAGAGGAAGGTTGATCTCTATTTATTCCTCTCTCCTTATTTGATTGATTTAATATGGTATTAATATTTATTTGATTTATCAAATATATTTTTATCAAATTAAATCACAAGTTGTTGGTTTTTACCAACAACAATCTTGACCATTGGATTGACATAAATCAATATCATCCATTGATTTTATATGTCACATGGATTGAGATTCATGGATCCCAAAACCCTATAAATAGAGATGCATACCATGCTCTCTATTTTACACACACAATGCTTGAGAAACATCTCTCTCTCTCTCTAGACGTCAGCCCTCTCTCTCCCTCTCATGGCCGTCCACCATGGATGCCATGGAGAGGTTCTCCATCGCCGCGGCATCGTCGTTATGCTGCCCGTTCTTCTGCTCGTGGATCTCTGTCTCCTTCGGTGCGCCTCGCTCGTGAAGAAGACGTCGGATCTCGTGTGTCGAGATCAGGAGATCCGCCGCTTGGATCATCAACATGGATTGCGAGAAGCACGCAGTTCATCCCCGCGCTCGCAAGCGTCTCCTCCGTCGGATCAGACTTGAGACAGGAGGTCTCTTCGTTTAGAGACTCGATCGCAACCACGCTTCAAGAGGTAATCCTATTACTTGTTTGTGGTTTAGACGAAACGATTCGAGAAGTGTTCTTGAATCATGTGGTTTCCTCGTATAAAATTTTTTAAATTCCGCTGCATCGAGCAACTAGTCCGACTAGTCGCTCCTCGTCGTATTCGATACGACGCTCACGCTTCCATGATGCGCTTGAGGATCAAACCATATCCTTCATTTGCATCCAACGACTCCCATCTTTCCACGTCGCCCAATCTCTCCCAACCATTCGATCTCTCATATCTCTCCATCTGGGCCGCGCTTTAGCGCCCATTCTTCCACCGCACGATCAGATCCTAAGGATCTGATCTCCACCCTCTGCTCTCACACCCATCCCAGCCGTTGGATCGAGAGATCCAACGACTCGATCATCGTCCCCTACCTCCAACGCCTCCCTAGCCAGCCGTTATCCTCTCCGACGCGCCACCCCCTTCCAATTTTGGAAGGCACCTCAGAACACCCCCTACTCATCAAAATGCTCCGCCACGTAGCCCATTCCTCTGCCTCCCTCGCGTAACCTCCAACCTTCTTCCTCCATTACTCACCCGCCATCAATCATCCATGCAAACACCCCTCACCACCTCATAACGGTAGAGCCCCCACTCATATAAAATCGCCACTTCCACCGCCCTTCACCGGCATCCACCAACTCACGGGGCTCCGCCCTAGCCTCCTCCACCCTCCGGTGACAGCGGGGGGTGGTCTTGTCGAGGCGACGATGGTCGTCGACCCCTGGTGCGATCCATGGTCTTTTGACCATGCTGCGGGCGCCACTGCGCTCCGCCGAGCACTGGGGAAGGGTCGACCTCGTTGTGCGAAGACCCCGGGTTTCAACCGAAGCCCAGCCCAGGCCACCTCCTCTGCCGGTTCCGCTCCGACCTCCAGGTCATCTCCTTTACATTTTCTTTACTTCTTCTCCTAATTATCGCGCCACCACCAATCACTCCGACCCTCCATTGATCACTCGACCATCTCCGCAAGATCACCCACATCCTCGCCGACCATCCCCTTTCTTCCTCAGAACCTCCCTCGTCTCGATCCATCTCCTCCGACAACACGTCGGAGGACCCACTCGAGCCACCACCTGCTCCGCCTGATATGGCTCCCACTCACCCCCACTTCACTCTCATTCACTCACTCGCACGCTTCGGCTATAAGCTAACACCTGCAGGTCAATATCTTGTCAATGACCAGAGTTCAAGCCACCTCGTCGGTCGCGAGATCCTCCTCCGACGACCATGCTTCGCCGAGCAGCTTCAGACAACTCCGGAGCGTCGCGACACATCCAACTCCTCCGTCAGACCTCCAGCAAGCTTCCTCGACCATCAGAAGGCATCGCGAGGTGCGACAGAGCCAAGGGCAGGTCGCCGGAGCCCCGCCTTCTCCGGTGACCTGCGGAGGAGATGATCTTACATGTGCCGTCCGATCATCTGGATCGGACGGATACGATGAAGCCACGTGGTGCCCGAGCCTCCTCTCCATACCTATAGGCTTGGGTCCCACCGACCCTAGACCCGAGCTTCCAGAAGATGCCACATGGCCCGAGTCAGAGACGCCCTCCCGAGCCTAGGCGCATCACATGCACCGCACGTGAGGTCCTGGGGAAATTGTACAAAGGACTCCAAGAATCTTGCTATTTACAATTTGGTATCCAGGCACGTGCCTTGCGTGCATGCCTGTGTAAATTACAGGGAAGCCCTCCAAGTTTTCTGAAATTGCACAAAGGTCCCTGCACGCAATGGAAAATTTATAAAGGGGCCCGGGCAGTTTTTATTATTTGCATTTAGGTCCCTCCAGGGACCTAAATGTAATATTTGTCATTAATTTTTCTTGCATTTTTATTACAATTATGCCCCTGCATTGTTTTCTTCATAACTTGAGCATCATAGGTCCAAATTACATGATTTTAGTGTCGTTTTGATCCTTGTTTCATCCTCTACATCATAGCATGGTTAATTTTCTCATCTGCCTCTGTTTTAAATGAAGTAAAATTTTGTGGTAGATGATGACTATGCTCTCTTTGTCTGTGCTCTGATTTGATGACTGTTTTTAATATTATGATTAAAACGCACGGATTTCCATTTCTATAATGCTGCTCATACTTTTAGGGTATTTTTGTAATCTTTGTTTAACATACATGTATCCTTGCATAATTACTCACTCATCACTTTAAATTGCATAAAAATCAACTAAAAATAGCATGCATCATATCATTATGTTTTAAAATGCATAGTTCATCATGTGGACCTGAAATTAAGAAATATTTTACACTTGTACTTCATGAATCAAAATTCGATGAATAAATTAGGTAGCTGTGTCTTTGCGTTCGACCTTGGTAGACTTGCCAAGTATAAATACTCCACAACATTCCAAGGATTGTGGTTTTTGCTGAACCGAATTTGCCTCATGTACTACGACAATTCAAGATTATTAAAGAGGCAAATTCAGCGTTCATCACACACCCATGATCGAGTTTATCTTTTCCGTGTACTATGATCTTTATCATCAACATCTAAAGCATTCTTAGTGCTAACATCTTCTTCAGTCATAGGTATTGCTTCTTCCTCTATTTGGGCATTTGACATCTAAAAATCAAATAAAATTATCTATTTAACCATCATTATCTCATAAGAAAATATTACTAACAAAATATAGTACACACGTCATTACAAAATATTAATAACAACTACTAATATGAATAAATTCTTCCTTTAATTTCGTAATGGAATATCACCTTTGCGGAGTTACTGAAGGCGATGTGGAGGTGTGCAGCTTGTGGATGAATCAACGCGTGGAGTTGAGGGAGTTGATGAAACGTGTCGGCCAACAGGGGTGGCGGGGATGGAGTTGAACTTGGGACGGGGTGGCTGGCATGCAGGGTAGGGTGGTGGCTCGGAACTTGGAAGGATCAGGGTTTGAAAGGGGCGGTGGGTCAGCGTCAGGGAAGGGGGCGGGGCTGTGAAGGGGTAGCAGGGCAGTGGCTGGTGGGGCGGCGCCACGACAACAGGGAAGGGAGAGGGGCTGTGAAGGGGTAGCAGGGCGGTGGCTGGTGGGGCGACGCCACGACAACAGGGAAGGGAGAGGGGCTACCGGTTGGGAAGTGGGACGGGGCAATGGGAAGGGGGAGGGACTGGGAAGTGGGAAGGGGTGGTGGGAACTGGGAAGGGGGCAGGGCTAGGAAGGGCCTGTGGGACGATGGGACAATGGGGCAGTGTCGTGGTGGCAACCGACAGGTAAGGGAGCGTGGTTGGGAAGGACGAAGAGACGGTGGGGGGTTGGGGGGCAACCGACGACAACCAACAGGGAAGGGAAGGCTGAAGGGGCGAGGTCTGCGGCGTCAGCCTCCTGCGGCTGCGGGGGCGGGGTGTTGCCGACGAGGAGAACCTGGAGGTGGAGGCTGGAGAGTTGTCAATGTTGGGAGGTGGGGGTGAGTACAATGTCGGGTTGGGTTGGGCCTGTTGGGGTGCATGCCGGGTTACCGAGTCGGGCCTCAGGTCGGGTTCTATTCAGCTTGAGCCCGACCCATTTTAATAATGGGCATTTTCTTTGAGCACAAGCACGACCTGACATTAAACGGGTTCGAGCCGGGTTGGCCCAACCCAATGCTCAACCCTACTTCACATGAGGTTGAACACAACATCACACAAGATAATGTTTTGCTTTCTTTCTTACTTGTCATCTTCTTTTCAAGAGTCCTTTATAAAAGGAGTTGGAGTGAGGAAGCACATTCAAGGAGATATACGAAGAATCTTTCAACAATATAGTTTTGATTTTTTTAAATTGTGTCTTACTTTATCAATGAAAATTAAGCCACATCATTATCGCTTTGTGTCTTCACCAACTATTATTTTTTTGAAGAGTGATTTACTTTAATTAATTTACATCATTCCAATATTTTTTCATGACGATTCTTGATAATATCTATCAATTGCTTGCCAAAAGAGTAATCACGATGTCCCGTGCTACATTCTTACATGAGTATGTTTGGACCTCCACCATCATTAGCGTTCCTTTCGACAAGAAGTCAATGACATCATCGACGGTTAGCTACGAATAAAAGATTGAAAGGACGTAAAATGGCTTCAGAAAACCATTCTTTAAAAAGAAAAAGGTTTGTGAAGATATAAGCCATCAATAAATTGCTTTAAAGCATAGTTGATAAGATGATATAATTTAAAAAATAAAATTATATCATAATTAAAAAATTTAAAATTATATTATTGAGAGATTCTATTGAACTATACTTGAGGAGGAGTTCTCCTCACTCCAACTTATAGGTGAAAAAAACGAAGACTCGCCGTTATCCACACGCCCTCCCATCCATCCCCATATCATATTATCCACGGAAGAAGTGCAAGCAGCAGCTACAACCTCAGTCTCCAGTGCCCTCATGGCGGCGTCCCTCTTCTCCGTGGCGCTCTCCACGCCCTCCCCTCCTACGCGCCTCTCCGTCCCCTTCAAGGGCTCCGTCCGCACCCTCTCCTCCAAATCCACCTTCTCCCCACTTCCGCGCAGGGCCTCCTCTCTTCTTCCTGTGGTAAGAGCCTCCGCGGAAGCAGCGGCAGCAGCGCCCTCGGCGGTGCCGGTGACGGCGAGGCTTCGTCTAGACAACCTGGGGCCGCAGCCCGGGTCGAGGAGGAGGAACAAGAGGAAGGGACGAGGCATCTCAGCTGGGCAGGGCAACAGCTGCGGCTTCGGCATGAGGGGCCAGAAGTCTCGCTCCGGCCCCGGCGTCCGCAAGGGTTTCGAGGGCGGCCAGATGCCCCTCTACCGCCGCATCCCCAAGCTCCGCGGTATTGCCGGAGGTATCTATTAACTATTATCCTCCTCATCTCTATTTCTCTCTCTCAGTCTCTCTCTCTCTCTTGATTTTCTTATCTTTTTTTTAAATGGATGAAACTTGATGAAATAACGTTTATCTTTTTGTTTGAACATTTATATTGATCGAACAATTCTTAGTCGAAAGAACATGTTGTTGCCTTGCAGCGCATTGCCTCTTACTAAAGTCAAAATAATTTGTTTCTATTCGTTTAACAGTTAGTTACTTATGTTTGACGCGCATTGACCCTAACTCTAGCAGTTGATTTTGGATTTTCCGAATGGTTGGTACTCTCTATACGGAATCTAACTTCGACGATTTTTCTGGTGTATAATGTTTATATTGGTATTTTCATGTAATCCAGAAACACTAGCATTGCTGTGCAACAGGCCCCTTGGTGTACAAGGTGTATATTGGTAATTTCATGTAGTCCGGTAAGACTAGCATTTCCTGACCTTCACACTTTTTGTTAATCTATCCTGTTTTTAGAAGGAGAGAGACACAGACTAGAGTAAGCACATTTTCGAATTACTGTATATCCTTTCTTATATGCAATTATGCATGTTTTTCTTGTGTCATGCTTCTCTTTTTGTACGTCGATGATTGAATACAGTCCCAGTGGTTAGTTCGTGGGAAAACCTTGATGACACCCCCCCCCCCCCATCCGTATACAAGACTCATGTAATAGGAAACTGCCAAACATTTAAATGTGCAACCGACCCAAACATCAAACAAATGAAAAGCTGTGATCATCACTTATCTTGTGGTAGAATTTTACACTGTCCAAGTTTCAGAGTCCTACAACCCCAGAAATATGTGGAAATTATGTTCTGTGTATCCCAAATAGGCAAATACACACACACATACTCTGTTTTTTTGTTTCAATTTCTGTCTGTTAGGAAATAGTTGGATTTCTGTTTTTCTCTCTTTGTTTTCTTATAGAAGAATACACATGGAGAACTTCGGCCCATGAAAAAGAACATTTTCTTTTGATCAATGAAGTTAATTTCTATCATCCACCGAAGCAGAACCATCCGCTAAGCTTGCAATTAATTGTCATTCTTTTAGTTAGTTTTTTTTCATATCGATGCCTTTTGTCGTTTGTGCTGCCAGGAATGCATGCTGGGCTACCCAAGTTTGTTCCCATAAATCTGAAAGACTTGCAAGATGCTGGATTTCAGGATGGCGAGGAAGTGTCTTTGGAATCACTGAAGGAGATGGGCTTGATTAATCCATCTGGTAGAGAAAGGAAGCTTCCATTGAAGGTAAGAACTTAAGATGTACCTTTCAGACTACTAGCAGAAGAAACTTGATAACAAAATGTAGTTGCTACAAACTTTCGACTTGTGATTTGCACATGCAATACAATTTGCGGAAAGTTCTTGTTCCGAGTAGCGGTAAGGAGGAACCGGAATCTCTCCTCGAAGTGTCAACCTTTTCCTGCATAATTCCGATGATTTCGTTGCGGCTAAATATATTGACAAGGGAAACATTGCTTTTTTCATTGTAGTTTTGGTGAACAATTAAGTTTTTTTTGTTTGCAACACAGCAGAAATAACTGTTTCGCTATCTCGCAACAAGTTCTCTTTTTATTTAATCATGCATTTGCCCTCTTTTGAGGCTTCATAGTTCTACTACTAAATAACATCCATCAATAGTATATTTTATTGTATCATGCCTTTTCCTTTGCCCTGTTTTGAGGCTTCATAGTTCTCCTACTAAATAACATCCATCAATAATTTTATTGTATCATGCCTTTGCCTTTGCCCTGTTCTGATGATTCATAGTATAATATCCTGCCTTTATCCAGATCTTGGGAGATGGAGAGTTGACGACCAAACTCAATATTAAGGCTCGTGCATTCTCGGCAGCGGCGAAGGAGAAGCTTGAAGCTGCTGGTTGCACACTTACCACATTACCTGGTAGGAAGAAGTGGGTAAAGCCATCTGTAGCCAAGAACCTTGCTCGGGCAGACGAGTACTTTGCCAAGAAAAGAGCAGCAGCAGCTGCAGCTGCCACTGATTCAGGTTCCACATGAGTCTTACCATGAGTCTTCAACTCTGTAGTTTTCCTCACCAGGCAAATGAAATGTATTGCAATTACCTTTGAATCCACAATTCATATTTTGCGCGAGTTGTTGTAATTTTTTGTTTAATAAATGACATTTTTTTTCTTTGGGCAAAGTATTGAGGGAGACTTCCAAACTGAAGTTCGAGTTCAATGTCGTATTAAAGGCATCAGCTTCAACTTGTTTGGACTGCTATTTCTGGGATCACGGAGTTCATTAGTCTTCTTGTTTTTGCTTTATTCCCTTATTTACTCAAGAAATCAAAATCGAAGTCATTGGGCATGAATCAACACAAAAACCAAAATCAAATCCTTTCATATTTGCATTGACACAAATACTGGGATATTTGCCTCCATGTTTACAGTTTGCCAATAATTTTGAAGTTGAAGTCGCTGGACATTTTCTTTTATATCAAAATGAGGTTACACAGATTCCTTAAAATCAACCATGGGTCGAACTCAGGAAAAACAGCAAGATCATGTTTAATGTTTTACTCAAGCCATAGAGCTTATCGAGGAGATTCTATTGATATTATTTCTTTTTTGTTTTTATCATAATTTACAAATTTTCAAGCACTTGTCTGAATGCAACTAAACCGGTACACAGTCTATGTTGACATATTTGGCCATGCCTCTTTCTCCAGTATCCTTGGAAACCCTGATATTTCATTGACAGGAACTACAGAAAAGGAGCAGAAGGCATCATGAAGCATTAGCACGAATTAAGTCGCACCTTAAGCCAGTCACTCAAGGACAAATTGACAGTTAGCATATATGTAACAGTAACTTGAGCTCTGATTGCTCCTTTAAGGCTCCTCAGTTTTGTGTTTAAGTGCCTCTGCGGCAGTTTTGATCAGCGATGGAGCTTGCTACTAGTGCAGTATTTCCTACAAGACGACATGGATCCTATGTAGTGGTTGCCAAACTTGCAGGTTGCTTGATTGCAGATGACAATGCAGACGAATCTGGAAGTGTTGGCCCTCCTGACGAGGAGTTTCACTGTGGTGTCACACAGGAGAGTGTCGGGTCAGGCGCTCTCGATGCGAGTAGGAGAAGAAGATGCAAGGGAGAGGGTGTTGTGGTACATTGGGTTGAGAAGATACTGTGAAGGAAGTCGTTGCTAATAATTACAAGTCCACTGTATCATAATCATAAACCCACATAAAATAAAGGAGTCAATATTACCATTTTACTACAACCATAACAACAACAAAGCCTTTTTCCACATTAAGGAGGATCGGCTACCTAGATTCTTTGCCTCCATTGAGGTCTCTCTTGGGCCACTCTTAAGCTTAAATCCAAATAACTAAAAGTTTAAATTCAAATAATTAAGATCCTTTTGGATGGTTTCATTCCAACACTTCTTGGACTTTTTTCATCCTCTCTTAGTTGGCTCAATATCCCAAATCTTGCATCTTCCAACCAACGCATCGGCCGACCTCCTTTGCAAGTGTCCAAACCATCTTAAGCGATTTTCTCTCATTTTATCCTCCATTGGAGTGACACCAACTTTCCTTCTAATGGCATCACCCGAATCTAATCCTTTCATGTTTGACAACACATCCACCTTAGCATTTTGGTTTCAGCTACTGTAATTCTTTGCACATGTATATGGTTCACATGCCACAATACCACCATTTTGCCATAATTATAAAAATCCAACGAACGTATAAGATAACACGTATCATTGGATACCCATCTTAGTGGTTAACGTCTTCTTTTTTCCTTTTATATATATATATATATATATATAACAAATATCACATCAAAACATATCTCACCACTCAATCCAAAATTAAAACACTTCAATGGCTCATTTGGTTCATAGGTTGGGAGGAGAACATTTGGATATCCATGGATCGAATGTGTTGGGTGATTAAGTTCTGTGGTGTTGTTTTGTACATATTTTGACACATGTATCCTTTTAAAATGGATACAAATATACATCACTTTGATATCCACAAATACATGTATCCATATTTGTAAATCTATATTCATATATTAATAGAGCTGTAGTTTTTCTTAAAATATATTTAACATAATTGTATACCTTTTTTGCCATATTTCTTATAGTTGTTACGAAGCAAATACTTTTGGTATATCTACTGCATATATAATATAAGTCGTCTGATATATGTATATTCAAGCTTACCTACAAAGTATTTTCGCTATTATCTAAGACCGCTCTATATCTGTTTTATATCCGTATCCATCTTTAAAGATAATATAATACAATTTTCATAAGTATATCCATATTCGTATCCGACCATTTGCATTTGATAACTTGGCACTCTCATTATTTAGATTCGAACTTCACACCTCATTTCTCGTGTTCTTGTTTTCATCAAATATCCGTATCTCTTCTCACTATTTTTTTGCATCCATAAATTACAATGTTATTTGTAGATTAAATCTAAACATGATGCTGAAAAATGCTTCACGAACCACCCTAAATGTCTTTGCAGAAAAGTTTAGCTTCATGATTGTGTTTAGGCATTTGCAAAAGATGTATATCAAAGAGTATAAAGATCCCCGACAAATAGAATACTATGAAAAGGAAATAATGAATTACACACTTATTAAGCTTTAGGGTTCTCTTCTATAGAAGAGTAACATGTTCGACAAATTACATAAAGAAGATAGAGAAAATAAATATTACATAAAAGATACGAAAGATAACTAATATCTCAACACCCATCAAGTTGAAATGTAGATATCAATCATGCTCAGTTTGGAGCAACATCTCCAGTAAGGCCCTCAGGCTAGGGTCTTGGTAAGTACATCTGTTGTCTGGTCTCTAGAGCTGACATGAGTGGTGGTAATGAGACCCTTATGATGTCGTGAGTGTAGTGGTAGTCCACCTTGATATGCTTGGTCCTCTCATGGAAGGCATGGTTGTTTGCAATGAAAAGAGCAGCATGGTTATCACACTGGAGGTGCATGGGAAGAGACACCTCAATAGTCATGTTAAGAAGACCAGATCTGATCCATATCATCTCTGTACTAGCTTGCGCCATGGCCCTGTATCTGATCCAGCACTAGATATGGCATCATAGTATGCTTCTTTCTCTTCCATGACACCCGGGAACTTCCTATGAGCATTGCGAAGCCATAAGTAGACTTTCTGTCCTTGGGGCACCATGCATAATCTTCATATGCACACGCTGTAACTGCAAGGGATGTACCTCTGCTAAATAGAAGACCAGCGCCAGATGAGGCCTTCAGATACCTTAGAATCATATGGACTGCATCCATATGTGCTTGTCTGGACCACTCCATAAACTGACTCACTTTGCTCACGGTAAAGGATATATCCGGCCTGATGATGGTCACATACAGATTCTTGCCAACAAGCTCCCTATACCTCCTCTTGTAGACCTCCTCGGTGCCATCATCATAGAGCTTTATGCTCGGGTCCATAGGAGTAATGACAGATATGTAATCTGCCATGATTGTCTCAGAAAGAAGATCTATAATGTCTTTCCTCTAGGGGTCCGTTTGGTTGCTGGGTTGGGTTGGGGCAACCTTGTGAATAGTAAACTGTGAGGAGGGTTGGTATGGTTGTAACTGTAGGTGTTTGGTTGGGATGAGGGTTGGGTTGGAGATGAATGTGACATGATGTGATGTTATGATGGGTTGTAATGAGTGTTGAGATGATTGAGGTTTAGTAAATTTTAAAGTAAATTTATAAAAAGATGCCTTTTTTTGTTGCAACTTTGCCATCAACCCAAAAAAGCATAAATGAGTTTAGACGTGTGATTTAAAAAGAAATACGCTAATCGTAGTGTAGGATGTGGTCACGGGTGCAACAGTTTTCGCATTAAAACAGGTAGAGAAATTCCTTCGCGTAGCGAAAAAATCACAGACACAGTATTTTCCTGTATCGCCGATATATACCAAAAAGTAATTCGTAAAAGGATGGGATTTAAATGAGTTTAGATGTGTGATTTAAAAAGAAATATGCTAATCGTGGTGTAGGATGTGGTCACGGGTGCAACAGTTTTCACATTAAAACATGTAGAGAAATTCCTTCACGTAGCGAAATATCACAGACACAGTATTTTCCTGAACCGCCGATATATACCAAAAAGTAATTCGTAAAAGAAGATGCACAGAACCAAGCATTACTTGAAAACATTGGCATGTAAAATTCTAAAATTTAATTTGGGAGTACGTCAAACCAAATACCATCTCCAAAAAAACACCATTACATCATACGATGAAGTCACTGAATAGCGATTGTATCACGATAGCATGTTGGATACAAACTGTGGGAACACGAAGCCACTGAATATAGATTCACTCGTACAATGGAGCCACTGAGCACAGTCTGACACAACACGACCCATCAGATGACGTGTTTGTCAACCACGTGGTCGTCCACTTCCGCTAATCCTGTATCACGCAACTGCAGTCGAAGTGAGTCCACCATTTCCAACAGGGAAGATCTCTGCCCACCTTCATCCTCTAGCTCCGAGTAAAGGTGACACATTCCGAGCTCCTTCTCTTGTACTTCTCGCAAGGTAGATTGAAGCTGTTGCTGCAATTCCCTGATCTCTGCCTCCTTTTCCCATAGACGTTGCGATATGAAGAAAAACTCATCTACAAAATTTTCCAATGTCCTTGAAGCTCGCGCGTACGGCTTCCGAGTTCCGCATCGACTGACCGAGCAGACGTAGAACAATCGTCTCACTGGATGTTCTGACCCCTCCTCATACCGTAGAACCAACAGATATCCACAACTGCACTTCTCTACCGCGGAGTCTATTCAGATCGTTCGGTAAGCTGGAAACTAAAATCATTACCAAATTAAACCAAAATCATTACCAAATATATTAAGGTAAAGGTTCAGTAAACCATCAACAAAAACGAAAAGCACAAGCACGACATAATGATAAAACAAAGAATGCATCCCATGTTTGCAGTATATGGTTGTCTTGTGCGTCTGTTATTCCACATAGCATTAGCAATTCTATCTCTCAACATCTGTCCACGCCGTATGTCGTCATGAAGGATGCCCACGACCTGATGCTGCTTCTCGTCCGGCTCCTTCGGCAATATGTCATCGTTGTCATCGTCAGAAATGGAATCTCCACCATTGAGCCGTATGAAGTTGTGGATTATGCACATGGCCCTGATGACATCCCGTTGAATGTTGATTGGATACGCTGGCATATCATGAAGGCAACGAAATCTATTCTTCCATACCCCGAAAGTGCATTCCACTACATTATACAGACACACATGACAGTGGTTAAATAGGTCTTTATGGTTTTCATAATGACTCCCACGAGCCCTCCAGGCAGGAAGATGATATAAGGAGCCTCTATACGGCGCTAAGAATGTATCCGTATTGGTGTATCCACAATCCACCAGATACTTGCAACCCTCGGGTACGACGAAGGAGCCACTCTCCACTGAATGGTGAATTACGGTCATATCTGCACAAGAACCCTCCTAGCCTGTAACCACGTAGGTGAAACAAAGGTTGAAGTCGACTGCGGCCATCACATTCTAGGTCGTGAATAACTTCATACATCTGTAGGTACCTTGGACCTCAGGATCGACTTGAGCAGGGATGTATGTCCCATCAATAGCTCTGATAACTCCTTGCGGTGTCGAGGGTATCGTAGAAAAGAAAACGTTCAGAACCTAGCAAATGAATCGTAGATGAAAACACATTCTCTACTTAGTAAACGAACAACGTGTCCGATAAATTACTTTGAAGTAGGGGTAGTAGCGAGGGTTGGACATGATTATCTCCGCGGTGACAGGCGGTGCGAGTCGTATATATTCTGCCTTCAGAGTCAGTATTTTCGCGAGAACATTTCTAATGTGCCTTGATATAGTCTCAGCACTATGCTGGAAGGCCTCTTGAATGACTCTATTGGAATGTGCATTTGTGAATGTGCATTTGTGAATGCATATAGAAATATGCAAACCTGTTCATCGACATCCATGTTCCTTGTCTTGGTTAATCCATGTTCGGATAAGACACGGACAAACCTTCTAAGCATGCTAGGCTTCATTCGGAAGTTTTGAAAGGCACGATCATCGTGTCCTTCACGCATCTCCTTAACCCATTCTCTACCGGTTAGCGGCCTTGTATGCAATGGACGAGGGATCCTTCTACCTTCTTCTACCCACTCCTCTATTGCCAGAGCTCCTACTACTCCGCACAAGCTACAAGTATTGCATTACCAATATCCACAAACGAGTTGTAATTCCGAAGCGACATCCCTAGAAAATAGCACGAGATGAATGAAAACCTTTTAGATAAACAAGGGAGTTTCCTACAATCCCGATCTGCAAGCAGTAGTAAAGCATTTTCGCCCGACATGTAACAAGGATGTGCATGACATGTAATTGCGATATTGAAATCTAACAAAATAATCACTGCATGCCATGTAAGTGCGTTGTTAATTTCTACCAAGGTGCCTGCAAGAAATATTTAACATTGACAATGTGAAACATAGAACCTGCATAACACCTGCACCTGCACGCAAAATTAAGTTATGTTTGTCCTACATCAAGGTGCTAATATCCCCCGTGTAAAACATAGCACCTGCGAGCAATATTTAACATTGACAATGTGAAACATAGAACCTGCATAGCACCTTCACCTGCACGTAAAATTAAGTTAAGTTTGTCCTACATCAAGGTGTTAATATCCATTCGTTTGTCCTGTGTTGTAGATAGCCTATATCGTAAGATCCACCTGCTTGCAATATTGAACGATGATCAAGACACTTAAAGGCATTATTAAGTTGCAAATTGCGAAATGTTCTACTGGGGACATCACGTCATGTTCTTAGGGCAAATGTTTGTTACGAGTAAGAATAATGTAGAAGAAATCAAAGTCGTGGAGGAGTGGTCAGTGCGAAATGGTCCTTTCGATCCAGCATGGGTCTCCACGAACAAGCATGTATACGTTACGCCCACTTGGGGTAGCCAACTTCTCCGCAATCTTCTCAAACTGCTCTACGTCCAGGTCAGGCCGCATTGCGCTTATTTCAGTGCATGCTGCATGGGCAACTTCGTCAGGGCCACTCTTCGACTCGGTTATCTTCTTCGCCAAGGACATCAGAAAATTCTCCAACAACTCCTGACCAACTTGAGCCCTGGAGCCTCCACTCCTTGACTTTTTGCTATTGGTGCCTCCGCCGCGTTCACTTCGCTTCCTAGATGACGGTGTGGGAGTAAACTCCTCGCCGTCGTGCGCCTCTTCTTCAGGTTCTGGCATACACTCGTTGAGGTCCTCGTCAAAATTAAGCTCCCTCTGGCTTGAATGAGGGCATGAGGTAGATGCTCCCCTTGCTGGATTGTCATTACATGGCCGAGAGGAGGTGGCATGCACCCCAATGGCAATGTCCTTACTGAGAAACCTCTGAATGTCACTGAAGTGCAAGAAGGGCTTGTTGCGATATTTGCGATGCAAGCTATAACAAATACAATAATAAGATAAATGAAATTATCAAACATCAATTGAATGTCAGCTCAGGCATTTTACCTCAAACCAAGCCGAGTTGGAAGGAGGAATAGGCCTGTTGTAGATAGCATCCCAACTCCACCCGGATTTGTTGCGGAGGTGAAGGTAAGCAGAGTAGTCCCTTTTTAAGTTCTTCCATCTACACAAGAGTTGGGCCTTGGTATAATGAAGACAACTGATGTTGTTAAACCTGGTCACAATCATCCGCCATCCGGGCACCGTGAACGTGCTACCAGCCCACGATGACTCGTACTCTAGCAAGGTGTCAACGAATATCCTATCCAACCCAGGATTCCAATGCGCATTCTCCGAAGCAACTGCCTCTGCACACTCAGATGACTCCCCGGCAACTCTGTCACCACTGCTCGCCCATGGTGACATCGCACTTAATTTTCCAGACAAGTTATTAGATAATGGAATATGCACGAATAAGCAACAGCAAATTGTGACCCACGAATATGCAAGGAAAAGCTATAGGAATGTACAACAAATTACTCAAATTAGTGGTTCACGCTAGGGTGGTCGTTATGGTTGTTGCCATATGTTTGAATAATTGATATGTTTAATGGCATCTAGAACCAATTTAATCCTAAGCCAAAATGTTTCAATAATTGCAGATCTACTGGTCTTCCTAGACCGACATTGTCGCTTAAATACAGATGCAGGGGGACTACTTTCAGAAAACCATGGCAAACGAGTTACTCCAGTATGGCAATATTTGAGAAAAGTATGGCAAAGCATTGTCGCTTAATGAAGCGAAAAGAGACATAATATTAAGGAAAAGCATGGCAAACAACTGACTCCCTTCCAAGTCGATCTGGAATCCAAAAATTCTATGTATTCAAAATATGTGATAAAAAAACCATGTACCTTGAACTTGTGTGGAGGTAATAAATCTGTAAGTAAATTATATGGTGCAGTCAAATGAGATCGAGGCATGGAGATTTTCTTCTCGTGGTAGCAACATATGGTTAGGTTATTTGTGGTCCAATAGAATCTGTAACTATATTACAGATTTGCAAACCTTATTTGTGAAGATAGACATAACTTTCATGAGGCAAGAAGAGGATTTACTGATCGCAACTTAGGATCATAACTGAGGATGCTATATAATCTGTAACTAAAGTATATGGTGCACACAGTTGAGATCGAAACATGGAGATTTTCTTTTCGGAGTAGTAAGATTTGGTTAGCTTATATGTTGTCCAATATCATTAGAAACTATAATACTAAAAAAGAGTGCTTTGCCATCACAAAAGTTCCAGGTGTGCTTAAAACATGTTGTTAATGTCCGAGCAATTGTCCAAGGCATTATGGAAATTATTCTGAACGAATAAGAATTGGCCCGACTGCAGATTTGCGAATGCAACGAAGGATGGGCTAATTTATCAAACGTAGGGATTATATGTCTACATAACAAAATCATGAATAAACTAGATAACCTTGTAAGCAAACAAATCTCTATTTTTTACTCGGATAGTTATCATCGTATCGAAATGAACAATGATTTTATTCATTACATCAAACTAGCTCTGGCAACCCAACAGACAGGGGAGAAGAACATCGCAGGCAGCGGAACATGGGCAACCACCACGACACAATCAAAATAAGGAGCATGGAGTGTACCTTCCGACAATACCGGCAATGCTCCTCGCAAACGCCAATGTTTCCTCCTCTCCAATCGTAACCCCAGCACACACGAGCTCGTACAAGGTCCACAAGAACATCGCGCAATATTTATAGGCAGAGAGCTCCTCCTCGACCTTGCACATTCTCCTTCCTCCCCTCAATGGATGAGGGGACGTGCTCGGGGCTGTGGATTCACAAGATTCGGCGCGCTGCTCCATCGTAGACCTGCGGGGAGGAAAGGGATGGGATGGGATGGGATGTATGAGAGGGCGAGGGGGCCGGGAGGGCATGCTAGCTGCACCCATATGTCGACGCCATGCCTCATCGTGTTGTCAACAGGCTTGCTGCAGGTGTGGTCGGTGCTGAGGAAGACCAGGGGCCCAAGGAGGAAGACGGCATACCCAAGACCTGTGGACCGAGCGGGAAAATGGCTTCATAGCAAGGGAGACCACCTCGGGCGTTCTGCAAAGTGGCGCATGTTTCGATGACCTGACGTGACAAGACGTGCGGACCGAGCGGAAAAAAGGCTTCGAAGAGACAAAAGCAACGCACCCCAGTGCCCTCCCCATCCCGTTCAGGACGCATAACAAATGCGGGTTGCAAGGGGGTGACCCGTTCAGACCCGGGTCACCACAGCAACCAAACGAGCCCTAGGTCATCACAAGACCTCGCTGGTTCTGTGCAAACTCCAATCCAAGGAAGTAATGTAAACTACAAAGGTCCTTGGTCACAAACTGCTGACCTAGGAAATCCTTAGCAACCTGAATGCCCTACTCATCATCTCTTCTAACAATAATATCAACAACATAGACAAAAATGACAATTGTACCTCTCTGAGTCCTGTGAACAAATAGAGAGTGATTAGTAGTCGATCACACAACCCTATTTGCTCTACCAAGTCCGAGAGCTTCTGGAACTATGCTCTTGGACTCTGCTTAAGGCTATAAATCGCATTGTGAAGTTTGCAAACCTTCTGACACTCCCTCTCAATAGCAAACCCAGGTGGATGCTACATGCAAACCTCTTCCCATAGGTCACCATATAGAAAAACATTCTTCGCATTAAGCTGATAGAGGGGCCAATCCTACATTACCACAACTGATAGAAGGATACGTAGAGTAGAATGTCTGGCCACTGGAGAGAATGTATCTTGATAGTCCACCCCATATGTCTAGGTGAACCCACGTACCACAAATCTCACCATGTAGCGATCTATACTGCCGTCTGCTCGGTGCTTCGCTGTGAACACCTACTTGCACCCAACAACAAATGCACCAGACTGAAACAAGGCTCCAAGAGCCAGGCGAGTGTAGCGTGGCTATATCCTCCTCCATGGCAAGACGCCACTGACTGTCCTGAATAGCCTCCTGATATGTCATGGTATTTCCCTGGCTGACAGTTCCACGATAAATCTCTTGAAATCCTCTGAAAGTCTGCTCAAAGAAACGTGAGCTGTCAGAGGATATGAAGCACTAGTACGTCTCTACTTTTACAGTGCAAGTGGCACATCAATATCACCTGCCAACTCCTGAACCTGTAAGTTTTCCTCTTGAGAGCATATTTGCTCATCCTGTAAGGAATCATATTGCATAGACAACTCAATAGTGCCATCAGTAGAAATAATGTGCTCATTAATACCTAAGGCATGCTGGATGATGGGGAAGACCTACGAGCATGGGGAATAGAGCAGGACCTGCAAATAAACACACGTGGTAAAAACTGAGTCAAGGTGGGTGGCGATCTAGGGCTAGCCACATGAGCATGTGTAGGTACAAGTGTAGGTAATGGAGATGGGGGTGGAGATGGCAGTGACGTTGGTGGTAAGGGAGGTGGTAGAGCAAGTGCAGGAGGTGGTAGGGTTGTAGAAGGTGGAGGCATGTAGATCTCCTCATCCGAGTCAGATAGGGCCAATCTGTCACAAGTAGAGCGAAGTACATGGCAGACTCAAAGAATGTAATGCCAATACTGACAAAGTATTTCCGTCGAAGCGGTTCAAAGTAATAGTGCCCTTTTAGGCACGAGAGTAGCCAACAAAAATACACTTGACAGCTGTGGGGGAGTGCTTGTCATGCCAACAAAAAACGTTCTTAGTAGTAATCTCCAATACTCACTACCTGTAATCACACTTTGTGATTACTAGATGCGGGACTATGTTTGAGGTGATACAATCCATGTATTGAAAACTGAGGTTTCATATAGGAAGACAATGAGCATGCTATTTTAAACTTGGACTATTCTCTTTGTAACCCATGCTATTGTTAGGATACTCCAACACTATTCCATATATTAAATGTTGTTGATAATCCAAGACACATATAAGTAGTAATGAAAATGTCGGGCCAACAATCTAACTCGCTCGTGATCTATGATACTCAACAAACTGATCTCGTGCATATTAAGTCCATGTCAAAAACTGTTATTTGCATTCATTTTCATTATATTAAGTCCATGTCCAAAATGGACATACACAAGTAGAAAATTTTTCTTGATAATCTCACTATAGTGTCTCCCAAAGAAAATAAAAAACTAGATAGAAAAACTACTCAAGAGACTGTAATGCCACCTATTTGGTATTAGTTTGTTGTCGGAAAAAATGTTTTGACCACTGCTATTGCGGTTGTTGATCAGCTACTCTTATTGGGTTCACATAAAAGTAGCACATGAATAATTGTCCAGCAATGAGACTAATACTAAATGCTAGTGCAACTATACATAAGTAAAATGTACTTACTCCAGAACGTGTGCTCACTCTCAATATGGTACACACACACAACAAAACAGGCTTTGACAAGAATAACAAGTCATGCATTTGATATGCGTAGACAGTTGGGACACATTGTGTCCGAAAGAGGCATCGAGGTCGACCATCCAAGGTCGAGACCATCACCCGCTTACCTCCACCTATGAATACCTAGAGAGTCAGATCTTTCTCGGGCCACGTAGGATTCTACCGACAGTTTATTTTTGATTTTGCAAAGATTGCCCGTTCCTTGACTCAGCTGCTCAAAAAATTAACATGCCATTCTTCGTCTCGATTGATTCATCCATGTTCACCATGTGTTTATTTTAAAAAAACTGACAGATATTAACTAATCCTACAAACATAAACAGACATCTTACAGCAGTTTTTTTATTAATTACCTGATGAATTTTGTAATTAATATCTTCATTCCATATTCCACAATAGCAACCATTAAAACAATGCAGCATCTTTACATTACCCGGATGATCGGTTTGTTGTAACAGTTAAAATAGGTGACAAAGCTTAATTAGTAATTATACGGAGTCATTAGCTATTATCTGAACCGTCTTATTGAACTCTTAAGGCCCGTTCGGTTCGGGAATAAGCAGGAATAAGGATTGGGAATAAGGAGAATAATGGTCTATTCTTTGTTCGGCTGGAGAATAGGAATAAGGAGAATAAGGTGAAATAGAGGTAGGTAAGGTGGGATAAAGATAGGAATAAGAGTGAAATAAGATGGAATGAGGAGGAATAAACATACCACGGGAAACCGTGTCGGATGGAGAATAGGCCCCTTATTCCAGGGCCTATTCTCCAAATGAACAAGCCCTTATATGTATCGGGCCGGTGGGCCCATAGATTTTGACTGAGATCTATCCAAGCCCGACCTATTTATTTAGTGGATCAAATCTAGGATCCGACTAGGCCCGCTACGAATTGAGCTGGATTCTAAGTCGGGCTCATGGACTGCATCGAGCTGACCTAGACCAATGCTCATCCCTACCTCAGGGAAGGCCGAGGATAGCCTAATAATCCAATTTCATGTCGATCAATTGCGAGTAGATGTGCCATAGCACTGCTCTCCATTGGATGAAGATTCAATGGCCTAGATCTCCCTAATTTTAGGACCATGAATCGTGCAGTGTTGTATCACATGATAACATCAGATTCTCCAAAGATTCATATAGTTATTTAGAAGTGTATAACATCATTTGTCCATTCCACTTTTTGAGGTACCAAAGGGATACGGAAATGCATATAATAGAACTCTTGAATGGAAATTGAAAAGAGATGCATCAGTTCATTGTTGCATTTCAAATTATTCACAATACCTCTCAAGGAAAATCCAAAATTGGATCCAAAATGAATGGGTTGGTGTGAGCTTATCAAAGGGGTTATGCACTCTTCAAATAAAAAACTATTTCCTGAAATATACTGGCTTTCGTGCTTTGTGAGTTGTCCGGAATCGTTTCCATGACCTATGTTGTGTCGAAAAAGGGATATATGATATCTATATGATCCAATCGATTGCATAAGTCCTGTGGTAGCAATGGAACGGAGGAAGTGTACAGAAAAGACAACTGTAAAAGGGACTAAATTACAAGAAGGTCCCTGAACTATGCACCTGATTTCTATGGCGTACGTCAACTTCGGGAAGTAACAATGTGGTCTCTAATCTTTAAGATTTGTCTCGATCTTAGTTGATCGTTTGGTATTTCTAACTTTAAATTGGAACCGCTCAAGATCACATTGAGACAAATAAGAAATATTGGTATCACATTGTTACTTTTTAAAGTTCAAGTATGACATTAAAATTATATATATATATAGTTCAAAGACTTTTGTGTAATTTACTCTATTTTATTTATCAACTTTTGTTTTTTTTTCCGAAACAATATTTGTCTCGTATATTCTTCACGTTCCCTCTTGGATAACTTACATAGAAGATCCAAAGTTTTGTGGTAAATATACACATGATTCCTGACATAAAATCGTTATATTTTGGGACCTATTCAATACCATGCAGTGCTTTGTTAACTATATTTTATTTTTGATTAAAATAACAAAATCAATCCAAGGATATGGTCTGGGAAATTTTAGAATTTTGATCAGTTGTGCATGATTAGCTATATATCATAGTCGTTATCTTATTATTATTAAATGTTCATATATGATATCCTATGGATCTGATTAACATTTTTCGGGGGGTTTTTACACTTGTGCCCCTCTGAAATTAAAATTCTGCAGATACAGTTATATCCTTATTTTTTGCAGTAAAACTTATGCCCACTGCCCTTTCTGATGGAATATAGAGTCATAAGTGTAATAATAAAAAAGATAGTACTGTAAATTTGGTAAGAATACATGGCACAAGTGTGATTGCGAAAGACATAGGAGCACGACTGTAATTTCAGAGTTTTGGAGGGGCACGGTAAAAAACCCCCTTTTTTAAATCTTGGTGCTGATTGTGTGCCCTCCTCATCCATGCGGCATCACAACGAGAAAACTTCAAAAGAGATGAAAATGGGAGAGGAGAGAGAGCACATCATGTGAAGAAGTCTCTTTAGCTCTTCCCATCCCTTCTCTTTTCGACGTGATCACAGTCCTCTCCATGCAGCTCACGAGAAGCGTGTCGTTGCTAACTCTCATGAGATCGATCCCCTTTAATCTCTCTCCCCCCTATCTACCCATCATTTTAAAATGCGACCATCCTCGATCGTATTTGATGAGAACCAACCACCATGGCCTTCCCCCGTGAAGCTTTGCTTCCTCTGATCCTTGTGGCCAGGGTGCTCTGCTTCTTTGGACCTCTCCTCCTCGCTCTCGCACTCGTTCTTCTCCTGGCCAAGCTCTACGATCCACACCACCTCGAGCCGAAGTAGATTGTATTTCTTTTTTCTCGAGACTTCTGGTTCTTTTTATCATCGAATTATATCTAAATATGGTGTGAATAAACACAGTACAGAAATCTCTTCTGTACTTTTGAGCATGTTCGAATATATATAGTTGATACAAATAGTGGCATCTCTGCAGAAACCTCAGGTTGAGTACGTGTAAAACAAGCAGATAATTTTCCTGAAACCATACTGATAACTTCGTTTATGTGGATCGCACGTTGCTTGAAAATAATTTCTACAGTGATATGTCGATCATTCCAGTTAAATGTGGTCTAGCGATTGAACGGTGTTAGTTGCTTTTGTCCCAATCCAAAAAGAAACCTTCGATTCATCGACTCTTTAAAAAATCTAAAAGGCTTCTTAAGATGAACAATCAGCAAACAACAAAGCGAACGCGGAAGGCAACGCAAAAGAGATGATAGCTCTATAAAATCAAAAGATTTTTGTCCTTTTGAAATTCGATAAGTATGTAGAACGATAATAGATACAATATATGCGGTAGGATTCTTTAAGTCTATTTCACAAGAATAAAAAGGAACCACTATATGCCTTGCTGTAGTAGAAGCTTCTGCTCGCTGTAATCCTTCGTCAGGTTGGTTGACACCTTTTTGATCTAGTTTCATTGAACAAGGGGTAATGTCCTCTTACGAGAACTTTATTACAAAAATCAGGGAAGGTACTCTTATTTATGAGAACTTTATTACAGAGTAAAGTAGTTCAAACCATGGCGATCACATCATTGTTGAATCAGCCATGATGTATCATTGGTTGTACAATATTTATTCATTTTTTATTTATTGAACTAACCGAATGAAAATGAGTTTTTTACACTTGTCCTTCAACTTTTACAATATCAGGTATACCCTTCTTTTTTGAAATATCAGTTGTATCTTTACCTTCTTGCATCATTGTCACCCATGCTCATTGGGTTAATTGTTGTCCATCCGACTCAAACGTATGTTAACTTATGAGCAAAAACGTTTGAACAGAAAAGAGAGGGGTCAAGTGTAAAAACCCTGATTCTTGTCTTTTTTTGGTAAGTAAGGGTAATATGTATATTCCAACAGAAAAAAGTGTACAAACAAAAACAAAAAGAAGCTACCAAATAGCCGTAAGTGTAACAATGATTATAGTTCAACGAGGGTTATGAGCGATCGGGAACCCAAGGAGACAAAAACTCGGGTTCCATCAATTCTTCTTAATCAAGCTGACAATACGAGCAATGTTGTCGAGGATAGAAACAACCGTGAGGGAACTCGTCGAGGTCCATCTGAGATTTCTCTCACCCCAAATAGACCAAACTACCACAACAATAAGGGTCGACATGGCCTTGCGGGAACTCAGGTCCATGATGCCAACAATCCAGGAGAGTGTATCTGGGAGTGAAAGGACTGGAGAAGCAGGCAGTCCTAATTCCGCACAAGCGCCCAACCAAAGTTAAGTAGAGAATGGGCAGTTGAAGAGTAGATGCGCATGAGATTCGGGCACGACTGCACATAAGTAGCAAGTGGTGGAATTACACAAGTCAATTCTAGCAAGTATGTTAGTAGTTAGCAGGTGCTCAAGGGTATCACGATAGAGCACGTAAGAGAACCTAGGGGTTGTGCCATGTGCCCAGACAATAGGGTCCCAAGAGGGAGCCGCCGCCCTGGAGCGAAGGATGTCGTACTCATCAGCGAAGGAGAAGCCCTTTGGAGACCACACCCACACGTAGGGTGGGTCATCACCACCGATAGCAGATCGAATAGCCCCACTTCTCCCCAAAATGATCCGCCATGCACGGGATCCTGAACAAGTGGGTTGAACCTCCCAGAACGAGGCAGAATGGAGGTACTTTTTACGCATAAAGACAACCCAAATGGAGGATTCCGCCGAAATAAGCCTCCAAGACCAAGAAGCAATCATAGCCTCACGAAGCGTGGTTAAAGATTTCAACCCCAAGCTGCCTCCCTGCTTAGGGAGACACACAGTCTCCCAAGAGATGTCATGACACCGCCGTCCCCAAAGGAAGTCGGCGCAATACATGTTAAAGCCAGTGAACCACTTTAATAGGAAGATGGGCACCCGCAATCCAGAATAGGTATACGCCACGCACAACAGAGTTGAGGAGTTGAGCACGGCTAGCCATAGAGAGAACCTTGGATTTCCAACCCTGAATAAGCGACCTGATGTGATCTTCCATGCCCCTATTATCACAACTTCTCCCAAACGCCGAGGAGAGAGGAAGTCCCAAGTAGATAGAGGGCAACGATTGACTCAAGATACCCAACTGGAGAGTGGACGCAAAATCCTCTGGATACCATTTAGGCCTAAACAACTTACTCTTCCTGGGATTGAGTTTCAGCCCAGAAACTGATTCGAATGAGAGGAGGATATCCTTGACCTCCATTAGGGAGCGAAGAGAGCCCTTGCAAAAGAATAGGAGATCATCTGCATAGATAAGATGAGTCGATGCAACATTCGGCCTCGCCCCATGGGGAAGAAGAGGCCATTTGAAACTACCTTCTCCACTAGGCAAGAGAGTGATTTCATCCCAATTGTGAAAAGCAAGGGGCTTAGAGAATCACCCTATCGCAGACCATGGGTTCCCCTGAAAAGCCCATGGGGGGCTCCATTACTCAAAATAGAAAAGGATGTGGTGGAGATGCATGTCTCAATCCATTTTCTTCATTTGTTACAGAATCCCATAGCCCTGAGAGCATCGAGGATGAAAGAGCGCTCAATGTTATCGAAGGCTTTAGAGAGATCAATCTTTAAGCAAGCCTTGATGCGGTTCGATCTCCTGTCAAAATCCCACAGTAGCTCATTAGCAAGCCTGCTATTATCGCTAATGGAGGGGCCCTTAATAAAGGCCGAATGGTTAAGCGAGATAAGATGGGGAAGAACAGTGCCGAGCCTTGAAGCCATAAGCCTAACAAAAATTTTATAGATCACATTGCATCCAGATATGGGGCGGAAATCACCAATGCCCGAAGGAGTCGCGATCTTGGGAATAAGGGTAAGGAAGGTGTGATTCACCTGCCTTGCCATACTCCCACCATTGTGAAGAAAATCCAAGGCCGCACGAACAACATCTTTGACCAAGCTCCAATGTTTTTTTTAAATCCAGCGTTAAACCCATCCGGCCCAGGAGCCTTAGTCGAGCCGATGGAGCAAATCGCATTACCAAAAGGCTGAACCAGCCAGGACCTAGCCTGATCCGTGAGACAACGCATCGGGGCAGGTGGGGCGGAACTCTGGGTGGGCGAGGAAGTACAACGCCAAGCAAGGCCGAGAAGTGTTCCAGAGGAGCATGACCGACCTCCGTGGGGCGGTCAACAACCCGGCCCTACTCCTCCAAAATCTAATGAATGTAGTTTCTAGAAAATCTTGCATTGGCGGAGAGATGGAAGAACTTCGTGTTACGATCCCCAAGGTTCAACCAGTCTACCCTACTCTTTTGCTTCTAGGACGACTCAAGGTCGCAATCAAGTTCATCAATATGACATTTTACATATGAGTCCAATTGAGCAAGGTAAGGGTCAAGGGGGACCTCCTCAAGAGCCCCATTGACTGCCGCAAGGAAATTCCTCCACGTGCTTCGTCTCAGTGAAGGCATTCACCTCCTTCGAGGCCCATGCCCTAAAAGCAACCTTAACATTCTTAATCCCGCGGGTAAGGCAGAAAAGCGGGTTCCCTTGCACTGGGGAAGCCCACCCCCTAGCCACCACCTTGTGGTACCCCTGCCTGGAGGTCCAATAATCGAAGAACCTGAAATGGATCCGACTGCTGGCCCTGGTGCCAAACGCCGCCGTAAGAAGTACATTGTCGGTCGAGGGAAGTGGGGAATAGTACATCTTTTCCCGAGGCATGATGGCAAGTAGAGTATCATTGACTAGAGCCCGATCAAGCCTTGCAACAATCCTATGGGGACCAACCGATGAGTTAGACCATGACCACTGGTTCCCCGTCTCATCCATGTCAAAGAGGGCACATTCATCAATGCACTTGTTGAATTCATCAAGTGGCACCCTTGCAGTGGCACGACCACCTAACTTCTCGTTTGCATATCGCACGGCATTAAAATCACCAATCACCAACCAAGGGTCATGAATAACACCTTGAATCAATGCTAGGTGATCTCAAAGGTCTTTGTGCAGCACGGGGCAGTTCTCCCCACAGACGATTGAAAGATGGAGGGTGAGACCGCCATGATTGATACATGACATAGTGATGACCTGCGAGTTGAACCCCAATGGAGAGCAGTTCCAACAGTCCGCCTTCCACAGGAAATATATTCTTCCCATTGGAGTGTTGTTGTGTACAAACCCCCAACCAGCGGGGATGGATTCAGCAAACCTTTGCCTGTTTTTTGGTCTGATTTTTGTTTCGACTAAGCCAATAAGTTCCGCATTCTTTACCTTTAGCTCCCTTAGGATCAATTTTAACTTTCGGCGCTTATTGGGTCCGCGAGTATTGCAGACAACGATAGACATTAAGAATTATTTTGATTGGGCATCGAGGGCGCATTGCTCAGTTGGCCTGAGATGACTTCTTTTTCTTATGGGTTGCAACACTCCAATTCGGGTTTATCCACCGAGATTATTTCCGGAATGTCACCTGCCCGCTGCTCGACGGTGCAATCGCCATCCGAGGAGGGACTGTTAAGTTCTATAAGCCCAGTAGTTGCTCCATCCTGTGCTTGCAACAAACGCCTCTTGTTCGACACCGATTTCCTCTCAAGTAGGTGCTTGGTGACGGAGGGGAAAGAGGAGATAACCTTACCCGAATTGGATGGATGTTTGTGAGACTTATGGAGCGAGGGAAGAGCCCCCAGGTCCCTGTGACCCACATCTGAAGCCCGGTGGGTGCAACTGTCCTGCACAATAGGGGGGCAAGCGAGAAGGGGGACTGAACATGTCCTTTCCAACTGGAGGAGCAAGGTTGGGATGGCTACCAGAATCACCAATAGAGACGTCAGAAGCAAGGTTGGGATGGCTACCGGAATCGCCATTGGAGACGTCAACGGCCACCAGAGGCTTCACCGTGTTCCCTCTAGCCGGATCTGGGCCCCCAGACTTGGAGTGGCAGTTAAAGGTGGAGTGCCCGAAGGAAACACATTTGCTGCACCGGGGTGGTTGCCACTCAAGCTCTACGTGAACCATCCGACGTAAGCTGGAGTAGAAAACCAGGGGTATCGACTTCGGAAGGTCCTTAGATGCATGGATGGAGATGCAACACCTCGCGAAGCCATCATTCTCTCCATTCGTCGTTGCTACGTCCATAAAGAGGGGAGTCCCCAAGAGGCTAGCAGGCTTATTAAAGATCACCTCAGAGCAGTGCCCTAAACTCAAGCCATGGAACCAGACCCAAAGTATATCTCAGAGAGCGATTCCCGCTCCAGGCAGGAGCCCGCCTCCCATCGCCAGAGCACCATGAATCGCCCTTGGAATAGCCAAGGTCCTTTGGCAAGAATTCTATCACAATCTCCTTCATTGGCAAGCCTCAAGTAGAAAAAACCATTGGGGCAAGGGAAGAGCTTGTACTCACCCGACGGTTTCCATAACCTGTTGATGAAGGAGGAGAGTAACTTACAAAATGGCCTCTTCCCGAGGATGTAGAACATGAGTGTATTTTCCCAAAGGCTGTCAAGCGAGCAGACTTCAGCTTCAGACACGAAGGTGACTTTCTCCCCATCCACGATGACTGGAGGTGTGTAGGCCAAACGGCATGACGGCGACGCGGCTGTCGGCGCCCCCCCGCAAACATCGCGCCAGGAAGGCTTCGATGGCAAGGCTACCGAGACTGGGGGAGGAAAGGAGCAGGCGGTCGGAGGTTGTGCTGGGGAAGGGAGGGGGTGGGAAGGATTGGAAGGCCGGCCTGCGGAGAAGGTGGTGGGGCTGGGTTTGGGGTTGGGGATGAGCGAGGCAGCAGAGGAGGGGGAGGGGGGGGGGGGGGGGGGGGAAGTGCGGCGGAGGGGGCATGCCTTCTTTTTTGTTGCTCTGCTCCCTTTATTCCTCATTTTTGTCCTCCAGCACCGAGTCCCTTCACCCATCCCCTATGCCTCAAGCTCCCTCAGCTCCGACCTCCTCCGCCCCAAGCTTCCTTCGCCCTCAGCCTCCCCCATGCCGGCACCCTCTTCCTCCTCCCTCCCATGAACATATGGACTCGTCGCCTGACGTCTTACTTCCGACAACGGTTGGTTGCCCCTTCGATTGCTGAGGATGTCGCCCTGCCTCCTCCTCATCTCCTCCCCCTGCTCTCGTAATGACACGACTCCCTTTACGAAATAGAAGAGGAGGTGACCATCCAAGGGGAAGTCGACCAGATTCTTGCTTAGACGCCCCAAACGAACTCGACACGGGTTGCTCCCACCGATCGTCGGTGGTGACCAATGACCACCAGTTCCACCAACAACTCAAGACCTTCGTCGAAAAACCCCTCTCCACCGCTGCCGTTTCACTTGGCATCACTCCGCCTCAGGGAGCCTTGCTCGACCTCGCTCCCTTCTGTCGTTCGATGTCGCCAAGCTCAAACATGTGAGCTGACAGGATCATGCCTTGACCACCACCATCCTACGTCAAGGGTGGTGGCGATTGACACCCCCCACACACACACAATCATTTTCTTTTCAAAATAACGGTGCAAAAAACTAGGAGCACAGCTGATATTTCAAAGAAGGAATTATAGTTTGGATCTCCATCTATGAGCTCGATTTAAATCATTAATGATTTGGATCCCTGGTCCGTTTAAACAACAAACCAAGAGCTGTTTGGAAGCTTGGGGACCTTGATGAAAATACCCTTACTAAAATTGGATTCCATCCCCTTTGCCCTTCTTCTCTCCAACCCCATACACGACTACAAAGCAAACTAGTGATTAAATTTTGCTTTGTGAACCGATGTTGAGATTACAAACTACAACAGGATTTCGACAACCATGAATCCGAGAACGGAATCGATGTTACATTCAGATTACAAGCTACTGATTAAATTTTGTTTTGTAATCCAAACACAGTCCATCGATTGCAAATATTACATCATGCTTCATTCACTGCATGGGCAAGACAAAGAGCTAGCCAGACCAGTGCTTGTTCGACGAGGCTGAAAGTACTGACAAATCCTTCCGCACCCCAACCTTAACTTGAAATGTTAATGCAATTCGTTCACTGTTTGATTTTTTTTATTGTTCAAAATTCAAGGACACAAAATATGCAACGATAGTTCAACATTTGGTACAGAAATTTGGGCAGGGTGCTGTGCGAAGGGGATGGCGCGGTGCACGCAAGGGAGTCGACTTGGGGGATGCTGTTGTGTGGAAGGAGAGGCAGGTGTGCTATTCTGCGTGTGCTGCTGCGCAGATGGAGCCCAATGACCTTATTGTGGCTGCTGCATCGAAGGAGGGTGGGGGAAGGCGGTGTTGCACGAAGGAGAGGTGTTGCGTGAAGGGGAAGGCTGCATGAGAGGAGGTGCTACATAGGAGGGTGGGTGAGTCACCGACCAACTGGGCACCAAGGGGATGGCAATCGACGAAGGAAGGAAATGGGGTTAGGGCATCACAAGTGGGTGCGAGAGAAGGAAAGTGGGGTCGGGTATGGAGTAGGAGAGAAGAAGGGCTAAGGGGATGTTTTCATCAAGATCCCCAAATTTCCATACGGCTCTTTGTTTTGCCGTTTCCTAAACGGACATGAGACTCGACTCATTACGATTTAAAGATGGGAACCCATTCTAGATCAGAGACCCAAAACTGTGAATTACCCCAAATGATATCGCAAAAGTTGAGCACAAGAGTAAAAAAATTCAAATAATAATGATGGTTAAACCATTCGGTTTTATTCCTTATATCTCACATGAATGGGTAGAATTTAGAGAATTTCAAGACACTCACTAAGATGGGAAAAAGGCATACTGAAATTTATGTTTTAACATTATTATAAAACGATATATATTGGCAGGGGAGGAGATTATTGAGGTTTTCCAACACACTTTGCAGATCAGATTGGAAATGGAGAGAAATTAATTCTAAATTAATTCCTTATTTCAGAAAGAAGTAAATACATATTTCCTAACATAGGACGTGGCCAACTTCTTGTCCCGCACACCAAACGGTACTTGAATCATCATATATCTTTACTCGAAAAACTATCAGACATTTCTAAAGAATAAACATTGTCCATGTGAATATTTTTTAAATATAACAAAAATGACAAACAAAGAAATTGATAGATTTGCTGCCACCAAGATCAACCCCAAAGATATGGATTGATATCTGTGGCACTACGTATGTTAACACGAATACTATATTACATCAAGTGGCAAATAATAATATATCAAATGGCAGGTCAATGAGAGCACTACATGCAATAATTTGCATCACTGCGCAAAAAGAACATTTGAAATTTCTCCTCTTTTTGACTGACATTTCCCGAACATGCAGAGATTTCCAGAGAAAAGAAAAACAATGAGGTCTCGATAAATCTGATTTGCTGCTAAAAGATAATCAGCAACTTCTTACATGCTCTGGCAACGAGGAAAAACTCACAGAAAAATGCAGAACAAAAGATTAATATCCGAATTCTGACAAAAACAGTAGAACAAATTCTTGACAAGGGAGAAACCTCTTATACTAATCATATGGGATCTGGATATAAGCGGCGTCACACACGAAGGGAATGTCCGCATACATTCCACCCAACGCACATTGCATGCACTCGAGCACGGTAAAGAGGTAAGCAAATGCTACCGCCGTCCAAAAGTGCACCCCGATCTTACCCCAGTACACAGCAAGAGGCATCCAACGACTTATTGTTCCAATCACTTGAAGAGCGATCTCAAGGAGCATTCCCATGACAACATGAAACCGGAAGAAATGTGGCCACTCTTTCTTCCGAACTATACCGAGATAGGCAGCAAAGAAGTAAGCCATAAGAAACCAACTTGGTAGCCGCCCGATGAATCCAAGAAAAGGATATGTGATAAACTCAAAGTCCTCTAAGAAAGGATGGAGGTGGTATGCAGTCTCCGCATACATCCATGTCTCATGCAGAGGCATAAGATAAGGAATGCAAGCTAAGGTCCTCCACCACCACTTCGGTTTTGTTGTCATCGGGGGGTAACGAAAACTGTAGGGGACATCCTTTGAAGCTCTTGGAGCATGAGGACCTCTCGTGGTTCCAGTGTGTGTCCTTACCAGAAAAGGAGTCGTTGATGCAAGGCTTCCATAGTCACCACGCAATGAAGAGGACGCCGAAGCTGGAAGACACCAAAGAATACAATGTGACACATGTGAAAATTCCAAATCGGTTTCATCACAATCCACCATAGTCACCATATATGATTCTTAAATAAGAAGAAAATGCAAGAGTACTGCAAAGTGTACCCCCTTTTAGAAGGATAAAACAGGTTCTGTATCATCCACCAACTTAGATTATTGGTGGACAGATTTGTGAAATTCTTCCTATTATTCTTTTCGATGTATGCACCTCTTCCAATTATATTTAGCAATAATCCAGAATCCTAAACATGAATCTTTTGCAACAGTCGCTATGAAACATAACTCTAGCAGGATCATGGATGGCAGTTGTCTTTTCTGTCAATTTATATTAGTGGTTGACAGTCTTGCAACAATTCTTGGTACCAATAATACGAATATATGGATGTAATTCCAGTCTTTTGACAGTTGTATATAATAAACATCTAAAAAAAGATGCATTTAATCATTATATTGAGAAACAAATCCAACGATCTAAATAAATCACAAAAAGGTGAATGCACGTGACCTAGATTCTCAATGGCCAATGCCATACTACTGGAAGAGTATAAGTGCTTTAACAAGAAAAGAATGAATGGAAGTGTCAACAAAAACTGGCAGTCCGTGCATGCTTGATTGTTCACTCTAAAAGCTCCTTCCAAAGGTTAGAAGTAAAGCAAATGATCAAGGATAACTATGGTTACCTTTACAAAAGAGCATGGTATCTTTTGCTGGAAAAAATGCATGTTTGTAATTCATATATACTATAAAATATTGGGAACATTCTGACTCAATTTTTCTATAATTCTTGCCTTTTGTATTGATTGTGTTTCCTTGAGGTATAATATTTATGGGTAAACAGCTGCCTATGGTGTCACTGCTCCAATTTAAAAAAAACTAAATGGAATAAATTATAAAATAGTCACAACTCACAAGATACAAGGCCAAGATTCACAAATCTTTAGTATCAACTTGGTACCCAAAGTGTGACTCGTGGAGTCCACGGGATACTAAATGACATACTTAAAGAAACATCAGGTAGTAAATTGGTACAAAAAGTATTAGAAAATATAATGCGGAAGCGTATCAGAAATAAAAGATAAAGAACATTGAGGAACGCGGGATTTTACGTGGAACCCTACTCCATAAGGAGCGGGATGAAACCACGGGAGAAGGCCTCAAAGGATCATATGTTTCATTCAACTTTCTCACTGAATACATGAGGTCTGTGGCTTCTTATATAGCCTCCATAGACTCTCCAAGTCCCACCACTAGTAGATATGGGACTAAACTCTGGATGTGATAAACTGATCTTGGAAGTTGGAAGGATCCATTTACCCATCTTACATGATATGTAACACATACTCTAACACTCTCCCTCAAGCTGGAGCATGCAATACTCAGCTTGGACAAACAAAAAGAAATCTCAACTCACAATACAAGACACTACAAACAATATCAACTCAATGCGCACAACTGTCGACTATTTTGAGGACGTTGCTTCTCATACCGTGCAGGTGATGAAGAACAAACAGGCTGGAGTGATTCAAACTGAATCTCCTCGTCAGAGAACATGTAATCTAGACTGCGCTTGTCAGAGTCACTGCAACTGAAATGAGTCTCCACTTAAAGAACTATGACCCGCCAGGGCCGCCACAATAATGTGGACAACTGCTCCATCGGCTCATATTGATAAAAAAATGTCTGGATTCAGTACAAAAAATCCCGGTTATCGATCGATATCGCTGATGTTTCGCCGATATCTCTATATATCAATGCTATTATTCATGCAAGATTGATTCCACTCCGTATCTAGCTACACCCATTATTAAAACACATATCTAGCTACACCTAGTGTTAAAACATACAATGATTTATATATATTTTGTTTCGAGCCAGGGACGTTGCCCCCGCACCCCCGCAGGGGGGGGGAGGGGGAACCTGGGCCCCCAGCCCCCAGGCTCGCTGACCGGGCAACAAGATCCCCGTACTGGTAGGGTATGGTGTGACAGGAGGGTGCATACAATGGTTCTTCAACTTGGTGTATATTTGTAAGTTATTCATGTTGTAAGAACTTGAACGGAATCCATTTCCAATATCTATAAGTCAAGAATCAACATTAATATTGATAAGTTTGAAATAATCGAGATCCCCGTAATGGTAGGGTATTGTGCGACAGGATGGTGCATACAATGGTTCTTCAACTTGGTGTATATTTACAAGTTATTCATGTTGTAAGAACATGAATTAAATTCATTTCCAATATCTATAAGTCAATTCTTCAAAAAAATATCTATAAGCCAAGAATCAACATTAATATCGATATGTTCGAAATGATCGATGTATGAGATATAAGCTTCATAGATGATCGATATGTGTGATCTAAGAGTATATTTGTAAGTTATTTAGTGATCTAGGAACTTGGATGAACTCCATTTTCGATATATATATAGGTCAACAATTAACAATATCAACGATATGTTCGATATGATCGATATGTGCAATATAAAGATCATAGTCTTCATAAATGATCTATATGTGACATCTAAGTGTATATTTGTAAGTTATTTATTGTTATAAGAACTTGAATGGAATCCATTTCCAATATCTATAAATCGGGATTAACATTAACAACGATATGACCGATATGTGAGATATGACTGATATGTGCAATATATGGGCTATAAATGACCGTTATGTGTGACATAAGTGTGTATTTGTAGGTCATTTGTTGTTTTAATATATTGGATGATCTTAATTTATGAAAAAACGACAAAAATGGCTTTTTTGAGCCATTTCCGACATTTCCACCGTATCGTCGATATATCCTGATATATCCATTTCCGGACGGGACCGAAACGATATCGATACTGATACGGCCTTCCTTGTATGAAACCACATGAAAACCGTAGCCTACATGGCATAGGGAATGAGATCTCTACTCTGGAGTGTCCATATGGAACACATGAAAACTCTGACCAAAAACAAAAAACGGGGACCACAATAATGATAGCACATACATGTGTCTGAAACTGGAGAACTCGGAGAAAATGGATCACTCAAATATGGAGTGCCTCAAACTTGGACTCTGAACCAATCCATAGAGTCTGGAACTGAACTACAGAGTCTGAACAATCTGTCTGGCCTTGAATCTAGCATCTGAATCTGGAGAAGCTATCAAACTGGCATGTAGAACTCCACACAATACTCCCCCTTTCTCCCATACTTGTCAGAACATAATGACATCGACAATGTTGGGAGAAGACAAGAAATGGGGAGAAAACATGAATAAGCCGATCTCAATTTTTTCGGCTTTTCTTCTCACATTTTTTGAATCATTTTTTTTAATAAACCGTTTCATTTTTTACAGCTTTTCCTTCTTGTTCATTTTTTCTGCGTACGACTTTTCTTTTGTACATGCCTTTTCTCAATTTTCTTCTTCTTTTTTTGAAAAATATCTCGGCCCAAATAAGGCCAATTTGCGGCAGCCTAACACTGCTCCTTCCCCCTTTTTCACTTTCAGCCTGGGCCCTACAATAAAAGCACATTTTTTAACACAGGGGAACCCATCGAACTAAGGACCGCCACCCCCTGTTGGAGTTTCATCTTGCGACGCCTGCGCTAGAGCAGCTGCGGCGATGCTAGAACTACAAGGAGGAGGTGCGACCGCCGTGGGATCGCCTAGATCCTCCTCCCGCCCTCGGAATTGGAGCATGGAGTTGCAGGCTTTGGACTTGTGCAAGGAGGAAGACGGGGCTCCACCTGGGGGTGAGATGCGCCTGGGGTCGAGATGCGAGGCGAGGAGGCACCGCTTGGAGTGGGACTTGGAGATCTGGATGTGCCATCGGCAATGCTGGAGCATCTTCGGAGGAGATGCGACAAAGGAGATCTGAGAAGGAGATGTCTGTCTGGGATTTGCGC
The DNA here is from genome assembly GCA_037367405.1 of Ottelia alismoides. NCBI lineage: Eukaryota > Viridiplantae > Streptophyta > Magnoliopsida > Alismatales > Hydrocharitaceae > Ottelia > Ottelia alismoides. Next base: position 162,488 of record JAZKJV010008092.1, on the reverse strand, counting down.
TAGGATTAGCACCGCCATACGCATGGTTTCAATTTTAGCGAAATTTCGACAAAATTTCGGCGAAATTTCGGTTTCGAGACCTTACCGAAATCGAAATATCGATATATACCCTTCCTTCACAAATCTAGGCCGATTTTGACCGAAATTGGCGATGAAATTTCGAAATTATTTCGTTTTTTTCACCATCTCGAAACGAAATCGAAATCGAGATTTAAAACCTTGCCGCCAACACGCACCGCCTCTGCTTCTCTACTTCTCCTTCTTGATCTTGAGGCAGCGCAGCGCCTGGAACTATGGTGTGCCGCCGCAGGTGCTGGGATCTGGATGAGTGCCTTGCCGTCAACACGTGTAGAGATGGCAGCCTGACGCCAACACGTGTAGAGATGGCAGCCTGAGATCTGTTGATGCCGCCGCCTAGAGTATCGTCAAGATCAAAGAAATCGGTGGATATTTGAAGGTGCTTCACAGAAGATATTGATGATATTGCTTAGATTCGCTTGGGGATACCGCAATGGCTGCATCCAGCTCTGCAATCTGACTGCTACATAATTTAGGGTTCCGAGGATTGTAGTGGCTGAGATCTGTGCATACAACATGATGGCTCCAAAATTAGGTTTCATATAAAACCCTAGAACAATGAACATGATCTTCAGCAATAAATCTTCAGATCTTGAATAACAAATCACTAAGATCAAATCGTGACTTAGGGGTTCAACAAGAATCCTAAAACCAAATCTCAATTCTCAAACAAAAACAAGGAACATAAAAACCTCGAGAATCAAACCCGCACTGATACCATGTTAGAAAATATAATGCGGAAGCGTATCAGAATAAAAGATAAAGAACATTGAGGAACGCGGGATTTTACGTCGAACCCTACTCCCTGAGGAGCGAGATGAAACCACGAGAGAAGGCCTCAAAGGGCCATATGTTTCATTCAACTTTCTCACTGAATACAAGAGGTCTGGAGCTTCTTATATAGACTCCACAGACTCTCCAAGTCCCACCACTGGTAGATGTGGGACTAAACTCTGAATGTGGTAAATGGAGCTTGGAAGGATCCATTTGCCCATCTTATATGATATGTGACACATACTCTAACAAAAAGTAATCAGGACCCTTCTTAATCTTGACCTAGCAATCTTTTTGAAGTTTGTTCAAAAAATAATTGAAATGATCACACATTTTTGACAGCAATACTGGTTTTGTGTTATAAGTGTTAAAGAATGCCATCGGAGGATGTAAGATCCAGCCTCGAGTCATTTCAAGACAATGGCTGCTTGCTTATAATCATATATTTTAAAAAAACCCTACAATCACAATCCCTAAATTATGGTTTCTATAAACTTCCAACATAAAAGTAGCCCTCAACTTGTTGCCAGGAAAAAACCTAAATAACTCTAGCATTCACATAATTCCAAGTTTAGAAAAAGTTGAACAGAATATCAGCAGAACAGGAGTTCCTTACCGCCCAAACAAGGATTGATTTTTACAGCAGGAGAAACGGAAAAGTTCTTCACCCTTGCGAGTGCTAAAAGACTTGACTGGATAGATGACTTTCGATTGGAAACATTACTTCCAGCAGTAGAAGGCGTTGCTTTCAATGCAAGGGCCATGGAACCAGATGTCAGTAGGCAGCAACCGGAAATCATGTTCAATCACCCAGATAGAGCAACCATCTGCAGAATTGAAAATAGTAATACAAATGAAGTAGTCCGATGCTTAAATATGCAGGGAAAAATAAATATGCATAGTAAAAAATCTTAAAAAGACGGTAGTGATCATGAGCATTCATACGTAATATATATGATAAATACCGAGATCCATTTAGAAAAAGGTCTGAATTAAATTTTTTTGAAAGGGATCGGAATTAAATTGGCAAGGCTGAAACTGGAATTCCTAAATAAAGAAATGGTATAGTCTCAGACTTCAACTAGCTTCCGTGAAATGATATGGGTGCCTATGGAAGTTAATCAACTGTCAAGGTCATACTTCAGTCACCGTCTCAAGAACTTCTATTATTAAAATGCATCACTCAGGGGTTGCTTATACTTGTTCCCAGGCTCATGAATTTCCTGTGCATTTTTAATTATATGCTGGTTGAATTTTGGCAGTCATCTTTCTCAAGAAAAAGATGGAGGACCTCAGTCATCAACATTTTCAGTGTACATGGCACGAGTAACACACACACACATCATTAGATTCAAAAAAAACTGGCCAATGACCGACATATAATCACCATGTTATGAATTTCAACCCATCATATGTAGTGACAAGTACTCTTGTATGCGTCTACAAGTAACGATGATCCAATACATCAAACAATCTTATAAGATAATACGAGATTTCTCCTTCAAAATATGTCCGAGATGCAGCCAAGGATGCTTGCAAGTTGCAATGGCAGCAGCAGGGCTTTGTGGAGATGCTGGAATTGTATATATCTGGGACCAAGCCCATACATGGAGAACATTGTATTTAGCGTGCGCCCTTGGTGATGTGATTGTGGTTTTGCACCTCAGGGTTAGCATGTGACGATTGTTACTCTGAATCTCCGTATCTTATTAACAATTGTTCACAGACGGTTACTAGTTTTGATTAGTCGTCCATTTACTTTTCCAAAAGTAAGTGCAAACACAAAAAGTCTAGAAAACAACATATTCATAAGTGTTATATTGGTCAACTGATAAAAAAAACTATAGGATTTTTATCACTTGTGCCCCTTTGAGATATTGCAATATCAGTTATGCCCCTACCCTTTTTTGGAATATCAGTTGTGCCCTCGACTTCTTGTCATTCTATCACTTGTACCCCTCAGGTTAGTTGCTGTTCATCGGGTTCTAAATGGACTTTATCTTTTTGGACAAAAGGGTCATAATATTGAATAGATAGGTCACGAAAGTCCATCTGCTTCCTCCGCCCCTCCCCTTATTGTCATGCTATAACCATTTCACCAGAGCAAAGATCTTCAAACCACGTGCTTCACCCACTTCCAGTCCCCTCTTAGGATCTAATCGGAGATAGAAGACACTCCCCTGCAACAACCAAGGATGTCGGGACCCTGACCCCCCCACTAAGCATCGTCGTCTGTAGCACCCATTGTGTCCCTCTGCAACTACTCCAATGTAGAAGCAAAAAGGAGAAAACTTACCCAAACATAAGATCCTTGAGGTCAAGCAATCTTTCTCATCTTTTCCTCCAATCCAAACGAACTCATTTGCTCATTCAGATTGGCACATAGTTTCCTCGATTTGGGTCGATATCGGAATCATTTAATCTGTAGAGGAGGTTGACCGATTTTTGTTCTTTCTCAGAGGTTGGTCAATTTTTCTTCTCTTGAGGCGAACAAAGCACAAAGTTGGTACCTTTTGGATCTTCGATCTGTCGCTGCAGTTTGCAATGCATGAATTTGCATCTTTGGTTGCATCTTGGAAACGGGAGTCCTCCTGGAGGTGGAGCTGCTTCTAACCCTGTCGAGGAGCATTCATTGATCGGAATCAGGCTCTCCATTGCCCGCTTCAACTGCAGCCTCCAATCGATTTACAACCTACAATAAGGGGCGATCTTGAGGTGGAAGGAGTTCTGCTCATGTATGGTGAAGGAGGTAGGGGCAGACAAATGATGTGGGGGACGACAAAGGAGGAGGCTAGAGGGCGTGGGGTGGAGGATGGGCAGGTGGGTGGTTGGGGGGTGTTTGGACAGTTATGTCCCTTTTACCCGCACCATGGTTTTAAAAAATCATGGTTAAGTTCAACTCATTGACAACTAAAGCAACAGAAAGACACAAGTAATAGAACGACAAGAAGTCAGGGGCACAACTGATATTCCAAAAAATAAATGGGCATAACTGATATTGCAATATTTCAGAGGGGCACAAGTGCTAAAAACCCAAAACTATATATAACAACATTGAATTTTCCACGTGTGATAGCAAGTGTGGAAAACTGAGAAAAGCCAAAAGAAACCCTCGTCTCCAATTCAACACACTTTTAGAATCAAAGGTTGTACCACATCACCATACTCTTTTGACACCCCGAAGTGGCTTCGAACAAAGTTTACAAAGGCTACATTATATAACAGAGAGATCAATTGCTAATTACTGGGTAGTGATGATTTTATTTTGAATGGCAAAGCCTTCTCCCACTATAAGTAGGGTCGACTACATGGATTTTTGCTCAAATCCATGTTGAAAGATTCGACTATTTTATACATTGGATGTCGACTACCTAACGCAACCCCCACAAGAAGGGGATTTGAACCCTGGTCTTTTGAGTGGTAGGCACACTGCACTACCACTAGACCATTTAAGCAGGTGATTTTATTTTGAACGTGTGCACTAAATCAAAACTGAATAGAAAAACACATTTCAGATATGAATAGTTAGAATCAATATTTTTTACTCAGATTTGGCATTGATTCATATTGGTCAAATAATTGATTTCACCATTGTTTAAACCTGTCAAGGGACAATATTTAGAACAATTATGGATTACTTCATGTTGGGAAAAACTAATGACATGATATTCATAGAATCCGTAGACTCTTTTATATAGGAGAGAAACCCTTGGGTAAATTACAAGTTAGGTACATGAAGAAATGAAAATACATAAATAACACCTAAAGGATAATAATAATCTCAACACTCCCCCTCAAGCTGGAGCATATATGTCTGTCATGCTCAGCTCGGAACATCTTTGGAAAGGGCCTCCAGTAAGTGCTTTGGTGAATATATCTGCAGTATGATATTCAATAAAAACATGAGAGGTAGATATGAGACCCTTCTGAATCATGTCTCTTGTATAGTGGCAATATACTTCTATATGCTTTGCATGCTCATGGAATGCAGGATCATTTGTAATAAATAGTGCTTCCTGATTATCACATAGAAGCTACATAGGAAGAGGTACATCAACAGCAAGATCAGTCAGAACTGGCCTGACCCACATCATTTTTCTGCATCCCTGAGCCATGGCCCTATATTCAGACTCTGCACTAGATCTGGCAACTACAGTCTGCTTTTTACTTTTCCATGACACGAGTGATTTGCCAACAAATATATTTTTCAATGAATCTTACAAATAGTTATATATCCATTTATTTTAATTAAAATACATGAAAAACACACAAGATCATATTATTCCTCGCATATTCCTCCTAATAACCCAGCGGTAGTGCAGTGTGCCTACCATCCACAAGACCAGGGTTCACATCCCTCCTTGTGGGGTTGCATTAGGCAGTCACAACCACCGTAAAAAATAGTCAACATGGATTTCAGCAAGAATCCATGTAACCGATCTTTACTTATAGTGGGAGAAGGCTTTGCCATTTAATATTCCTCCTAATAGTCCCTATGGGGTGAGTTGTTCGAGCAAATCCACATATGGCATTTTTAAACTTACTCCCCCTTCTGTCAAAAAGAAACTTACACCCCTAAATGTCACAGATGAATTTCTTGACATTACTCAATAATGAAGAAGGTAGCGGCAGTAACCATGCCTGGATATAGCCACGTTTTTACATGCAACCTACAAAAAGAGTAAAAGATACACCTAATCAACATTATCTTTTTGAAAAGCCAAAGGATGACTACTAAAGGTTAACAATCATCGATAAACTTCATTAAGAGACAAATAACTTATGGCAAGAAAAACTACAATGAGTAACAACACTCCTTTCCAACATTTCCGATAACAATACACCACGTGATTTAATCTCCCATGCAACTGCAAATGGCCTATACCACTTATAATTTTGAATGTAAGTAGAGCCACCGCCTCCCTTTTCCCCCTCCCTGAAAGACAACCAGAAGGTTGATTCTCATACATCCCTCGCAAAAGGCGACAGTCGAAGAACAAGTGGTTAACATCTTCTTACTCATGGGACAAGAAGTATTGACAAACAAAGCCCGTCTCCTCCTATGAATGTTGGTAATATCTTTTAAATGGTAAACGACTTATGCAAAGGTATACGTGGCTTTGTTCAAAACACATGTAAGCACATACATATTAAAACATAAAACAATTTTGTGAACAATGAGTTGGGAGAGCAAAAGATTGTTATAATTATTTTGATGGAAATGGAAAGCAAGAGATGTAGGTGACAGGCTTATTGGCGAACCACCAACCAGAGTTTGGAAAGAGACCGAGATTGGAGAGAGGGTTATCTTTCTACAACAAGAATAAGAGGTTTGCGGAAATTAATCCATTTGTTCTTCATGCAATATGTAAAAGTGTGGAGAGAAATGAGGGTGCATTTATCACAATATTCTTATGCATAGTCCAATTTTGTTATGTAATAGAAATAAGGATTCCTTTTTTAAAAGCATAAATAGGGATTTATATGCCAAGTTAGTCAGGCTAGGAGCTAAATATGCATTTGAGGGAGATAAACTCATGGTGTTAGTGGGAATTTTGTTTTGAGATGCTCATTGGTGCCTTCACACAGATCTTCCTGAATTCATCCTTTTTTCAATGAGGTCGATTATTTTACTATGGTCAGGTGGTCATGTTGCATCATGCCTGAATGGGTTTTTTCAACAAATTTAGGTTATTTAAAGTTCAAAAGAGGAAAAATAACAAATGAAAGTGTAAGGTTAACCCTCTGAAAAATTATCTTTAAAGATAGACTTTGAAAGAAAAATAATTATAAATAAGGGCCTTACAATTTGCAAAATCGTAGAAAAATTCCTTGAAAGCAAGTTTAGTCACCACCTTTTCAACTTCAGAAATCACTAAGTCAACACTATGGAAGATGGGAGAATTGACACAATACCGACAATCAACAAACCATATGAGAGCATGATTACAAATGTTACATTTATTTACTTATTTTTAAATATTTAAATCAAGGGATGCCTCGTCGTGTATTTTCTTCTTTTTCAGCCAAGAGATGAAAATGCTATCTTTATATATTTTTTGCTAAGAGATGTGAGCAAAACAAGGGATGCCTTGATTAGAGTTGTCTTAAATCAAAGGATGCCTTGGATAAACTGTAGGAGGAAACTTATCTGTGTAAACACAGAGATGGAATGAATAGTTATGGTTTAAGCATTGGTTTTAACCCTCTTCCCCCCTGTATCGTTTATTCTCTCCTACCCTCCAATCCCCTTTTCGTCTCCATTTCTTCTCCCTCACGTGACCAGACATGCCCCCCTTCTTATCTTGTGCATTCATATCCAAACCCTCATGCGAATAACATGTTTTTAATTCTCTTTCATACACTCCCACTCCTCAATCCTGACTTATCCCTTTAAAAATCCAAAAATCCAAATCACATCATCTGATATTGGAGCCAATTTTCTTTCTTCTCATCTTTTCAACTGTATTTCCTCATTTCTCGCGCAATTTTCTCTATTTGTACATGTGTTCTTCACTGAAATCCAGACTGCATCACTTTTTTGTGCAGCTGTGTTCAAGAAGATATTGTGTCTTCTTCTAGCATTCTTTTGCTACGCATGTTTTGGGTTAGAACGTATACTATATGGCTGGATGCTTTCATGTTGGGAAGCTTTCTTGAAATCTTCTAAGAAACGTAGATGAGGTGGAGCAATAGACTCTTATACGTGAATCACGAAGATAACAAAACCTTTTATCATGATTGGAACACTTTCAAGACTACTCTAATTCAGTCGACCTTACATGGACATATCATGTACCTTCAAGTCTGGTCGACCTCCCACAGAAAAGTGTGCTCTACTTGTGTTCGAGTTACTGAGTAACCTGGGACGGGTAATTCATATGTTGTAAATTATTTTGTAGCATGGCCATCCATTAATGGTTTATCCGGATGCCTACTAACATCTAACAGTTTATAAGAACTATAAATCAACTTGGCCTGGCATTAATTTCACAATCAAGAGCCTCTTGTAACACGATCATGCCATAGATCTCGGACACCTCAGATCATGGGTAAAACATCACATTCCCCATGGTCACTCCGATACACCAGGTGACACATCTACAATCTCCACTCTTCAAAGAACTTCATAAAATCGCCATACAAACTAATAAAAATCCAGCACAACGTGACATACAAAATACTAGACCCAAACCAATTCAAGGATAAAATATACCAAGTTCATGTCTGTATCCTGTGCTCACTTCAGTGGGGCATTTCGGCAAAAACTTGTCAGGCACTACATGGCCTCAAACAATCACATCTAATCGAAGGCTTCTTTCCCTCCAAATACAAGACGAGAGAATATAGGGCTAGTTTATAACAATCAATTGGTACTGTCGATAGAAAAATTGCGAAGGAGTAAGAAGGAGGCTGTTCTACCTCTTCTCTTCCACCTCTGGGCGCGGACGAGCTCCGGGTGGAGGAGCGGGTAGGGCGGCACGCCAGGGGAGAAGAGCCGATCCGAATCGGAGGAACAGGGAGGAGCAGCTGGAGTGGCCTTTGGTTCCGGAGAGGTGTGATAGGGAGGAGGCTTCGACAGAAGAGATGGGGTTTATCCCCTTTTCTTTTATTGGGGAAAAATGCAACTTAATCATTTCTTTTCCTTTTAATCTTTTGTTTTCGCCCGACCAGGGTTTTTTTTGTCGGGTGCAGAAGGGAGTGAAATAAGACGTGGGAGAAAATACAGAGTTTTTTATTCTTGCTTTTATTTTTTTTGGGAAGGAAATTCCATTAGAGGCACCTTTCATTTAATCATTTCACGAACTTACACGATGGATAGACTTTCTAATGTAAGGAGTATAACCACGTGGTAGGGGAAAAGAAATAAGAAGCATAGAATAACCAAGAAAGACCGATGTCGTCCGTCACCGGAACTGATCATCTTGGCAACCAGTGGAAAAAAAAGCTCGAGAGCACTCTCCGCGAACAAGCTGATCACATATGGGAAAAAAAGAAAAAGAGATAACCGTCTGCATCATGAAGTTCTAAATGTGTAAACTCATCGCTGGAGAGGCCACGAGCTTGAAGCTCAAGCTGAGAAGTTCGTAAAATAGCTTAGATAAAGTCATTTCAGTTAGACAATTTAGTCATTTTTTGTGGTGTTGTAATTATTTTAACAATTTGTAGATGATTTCCCTATTTATAGAGGTTCTCGATTGAGTTCTCACTAGTGTAAAGAAGGCTTTTATTATTCTTTTAATTTATGGTTGTGTCGAGAGTGGTTCTCGATTTAAGTGGCGTAATTAGAGTTAGGCATGCATGATTCAAATAGACAAAATTCAAGTCCTTTTGCCTTGCGTCAAATCGTAAAATTAAGCCACAAATTGTTACATCTTGGTATTCACTTATATCTTAAGATTCATTAATATACACATCGTAATACGTTCTACTTAGTCAAACTTAGATTGATTTCTTTCTCGCTAATAGAACTTCTATTTATGGTGCAGATTTTTTCGACTTGCATCATATAACGTAGATTTCTATAAATTCAGTCTAGAATTCACATGTAGAGTGCTGGGAAGCGTTGTAAGTATTTCTAAACGATTGCACGCATCATTGATTTCTGCATGCATTGTATTTTCCAACTCATTTCTCTTTGTTTTACAAGATAAGGTTAAAGGAAAAAGGGAATGAACGTTAGGTATATTCTTATGTGATCACATTAATTCAGTGATAACCTAAAGTCTCAAACTGGGACTGAATAATGCAAGGCGATCAAAAATTTAACTTGAAATAAAAACAAACTTATACTACGGACGAGTAAAGCCTTCATTGAACTCAAGTACTTACCCCAGACAGAGTGGGTGAGGACGGATCCTAAGGTTAGATCCTAAATCCCTGGACTTCTCCCCTAAGTGTTCAGGTCCGACTCTCGTGGATTCGGGAGCTGCAAGTGGTTGCCTCCGACCTTAGAAATATGTTTTGGTTGTGTACGCTTGTGTCTCTCTTTAGGGGTGTGATATTGAACATGGTAGCCCAAGCATATCTCCTTATTGATTGAGAGCATACAAGAGTACAATTGGATGTAAGGCGATTCCCTGTGTGTAATGCCATTTGCTATTTTATTCCCATTTATTTTGCATTTCTTGCATTGATCAATGGTCAACGTTTCATATGTCTCCTTCTGATTGGGCCACTTCATCTCCACCTCAGCCACCCTAATCAACCTACTTCTCCCAAGTCAATGAACCTTATCATATTGCGCCACACATCTGAGCCGTTGGATCAAAATTGATCCAACGACCGACTTCGCTCCCGCTATCCCCCTTTCCCTTCATGCGCTTCGCACGTGATCGCCCCTCTAGCTGTTGGATCGTGTTCAATCCAACGACTATTGCAATTCACCCTCAACCTCTCGCCCATCACCTTCCTCCTCCGGAGCTCCAACCACCATCATCACCTCTACAGGTTCGATAAGTGGCCATCCTCCACCGCCTTATCTCATTTGTTATCCTTGATGCAAGCTCCAACCACCTGGGAACCCAACCTAACCATCTTCAATGAAACCCCACTTATCCTCTTGAAACCAACTCTAGAGAATATAAAGCCCCAATTTTCTTTATCGCCTCTAACAGCCATCACCCGACCTCCAACTCCAACCGCCTCGCCTCCTCGATCTTATATGAACCCATTGTTATATCTCTTCCAACCACAGGTGACAAACCCCATCATCTGGAGATCTAACACCCCTTCTACCTAACTCTATCACCCAAAATCGATCGAAACCCCTGAACACGTCTTGCACTATTAAACCAAGATCCGACCACCTTTGATCTTTATCCCCCATAGTTCTTTGTCAATAAACATGAGAGAGAGACGGAGCTGAGAAGCACGAGTCGATGACAGAGGCATCGAGCAAGCTCTGGCGAAGGAGCTCCTACTTCGGCATGACCCGTGAGAGCTTCAAACCCCCCTGTTGCTGCAACTCTTCGAGAGGAAGCCAGTCTCGTTGTAACGTCGCGACTTGAGATGAAGATTGGAGACGCTCCCCTGCCTCCAATCTCAGGCGACACGTACACGCATACCCTCTTTACCTATCTCTCTTCTCATGCTTCTTATTTCTACCTCGTTCTTTAAATTGACCTCATGTACCTCACATCTTCTTCTTTTTTATTCAAAACCCAAATCAGCGTTGATCGAGCACATCCACCTTCAACATCCCCTCGCATTCTTATTCTATCATTCATAACCCACCACCTTTGTTGCTCCGGATCCCATGCGTACGCATGTACCTCTGCCTCGCCCCTTCTACCTCTGCCTTATTTCTTATCTCTGAGTGCTTTCACGACCAGGCCGAGTCATTGTGCTCGAGCACCCACTATCCTTGCAAGAACGCATCATGAGGGACTCCACCATTGAAGGACATCAGGAGCATGTGGAGCATCAGCCCCGACAATCCTTTGCTGTGTGTCGGCCCTCGGAGGAAGAAGGACAGCTGGAGCAACAGGGGATTCTGATCCTCATCACAAAGAAGAGGGAGGCCATAGGAGGCATCCTGCAACAACCTTTCGATCAAGAGCGGCTCACATCTAGGCCGTTTGATAGCACCCAAAATTCAATCGTCTGATCTCCTCCATCGAATCACAATCATTTATTCGGGCCTGCCCAAACCTCAGCTTCGGGTGTGGTCTGAGGCATCATAGCTCTCCAAGTGGAGGGTCGGGCTGCCAAACCTCAGCCACCGACCGAGCTTGTACTCACGCATCACATATACACTCATGGGCATCTTGCTCTCGGACCCTCGTGCTTATCAAGATCTCTAAAGAAACCCAATCAAGCATGCCACGTGCGTGACCTTGGGGAAATTACGCTCTGTACCCTCTTGCTTCCAAAGAATCGCGTTAATGCCTCCGCCGAAGAGTAGACATCCAAATGGTCATCATCCACTGTCCTAGGAGAGAATATGTGAGACATGTTTATTATTTTATTTAAAAATTAATCCTTGATTTTCATTTAATAATTTCTTGCGCATTATTTATCTAAATTTAGTGACCTTTATGTATATTGAACCTATTGACTTACTCTTTCATATTAAAAATTGAGATATTGATTTTTAGATATGTTTGTTATTAATAAAATTGAAACAATGAATTGGCATTTGAGAGCTCATTTATTCAATGATATTGAATTCTATTGCTAGAAATTAGGGAATTGATTTGGGGAACTAATTTGACATTAGTTGATAATTATTCTGAGATTAATCAATGAGAGGCATGTGTGGATTAATTAAATTTCTTGCTCCTGGATTTAAATAACTTAGCATTGCTTGTACTTACATTTCATTATATCATTTCATCATCATTTTAAAAATTACAAAACTAAAATAAAATAAGATTGTATTTTATTTTTTCTTACATATAGGATTGCATTAATTCTGCTTGCATTAAAATATTTGTCAAATTTATGCATCATATTTGTTTGAATTAATTACATCTTCTAAATCTAAAACCCATAAAAATTGTAAAAAAACTAAAAGATATTCTTCTTTTGAAAGCCTAAAGTTTTTGAATTATTTGAGAATTAATTCTAAATACCTCCTTGTGTTGACCTTGGGACTTATCAAAATAAAATAAAATAAATTACCACATTAGGGTTAATTGCCTAATTACTTTCGTGTGGTTTTTGATTGATCGTTGGATTTTCAGTGCTATAATAATAACAACAGATTAATAAGGGTATCAGATGCTTCTTTCAAATGGTGTCATTGATGGGGAGGTATATAGTTTAGGGTTAATTTTTTAATGATTTAGATTTTAGGTTTTCCACCTCTAAGTAGTCTGGCCCCTTATTTTCTCATGCATATTCTCACTGTTTATTTTTTAGCATTTTTATTCATTTTATCTCTTGTATATATTTTTGTGAATATTTCTCTAACACGTGATTATTTTTCCTACGAGGGAGACCCGATGGCTTTGAAGAGGCTTTCTTGGAGGTCGAGGCAACTCGGAGCAACCTAAGGTGGGTAATTCTATGGAACGAGCCCACTGAAAAGGCATGAATTTTCCTTTTATTTGGAGAGAGAGTGTGTTTTATTAATCATTTATTTTTTTGAAATAATTTGTAATAATTTATCTCATTTCAAGCGGTCTTCATTTGAAGACTCATGCTTGTACTCGGACAATGGACATTCAGCCTATTGGCCCATATTATTCGTGGTGTTTGACATAGATCTAGGACTGCATAGCGGCTATTAGAGCTACTAATGTTAATTCATTATGCTCGTAGTCTTAGGTCTACATATTTCACATTAAATATATGTACTAGACGTTCTACTTAGTCAAGTTTAATTTAGTCTTCGCTCGCTAATAGAACTATCTGCTAGGAGCAGTTTTCTGATGCAAGCATACAGTGTAAAATTCAATTCTGTTTAGCATATTGCATGAAGATTGAGGATCACTGTAAGTATTTCTACTTGAGCACACATCATTGTTTTATCGAATTGCATCAGCTTTTCAGACTCCTCCCTCTGTGTTTCTCCACATATGATTAAAAGGAAATTGTGACTGCTTAGTAGACGTGCTTGGTTCTGAACTTCAAAGCAAGTGATCATTAAATAAAATCGAGAGTGCTAAACACTATTAATTAATTAAAACCAGATAAAAATTGAAAATCATTGATTGAGGGAGAACAACTCCATCCTTGTGCACATGTACTTACCTCTAGATTGTGAGTGTGTGAGGATGTAGCCTTAAGGGTAGAGCCCAACTCAAGGACCAGTGCCCTAAGTCTCCAGATCCGACTCTTGCGGGTTTGCGAGCTGCAAGTGCTCACCTCTGACCATAGAAAGACAATTTGAATGTGCAAGTCTACTATTCTCTTTAGGGGTGTGATGTAATCGGACAACCCGGGAAGATCAATTCTTTGATTGAGGGGCAGTAGACCTACATATGGGCGTCAGGGAGACACACCTGTGTGTAACGGATTACAAGATTGCATTGTCACCTAACTTAAAATTGATAAGATGATCTGCCGGACCTTTGTGACCTTCATTGTGTTAAGTTGGTGAACCTGGGGTTTGAATTGCTTATTAAATTGTATGCATGTAAAAACTACATATTACATGCCACTCTTTAGCCTTTTGGCTTCAATATCATGCTCCAACTCGAATATATTGAAATCAAAAGATGGAAATTTAGAGCGATGTTAGTTCGGACTCTGCGAACACTTCGCTGAATGCTCCAAATCTCACATCTTTTTTGAGTCTGCGATGCTCTCTTCATGCCCCCTCGATTCCTAAATGACCCTCTTTTAGGAAACGGAACTCATCCTTTGATGTTAGGGTATGGTCAGACCCAGACCGGTCCCCTATTATCCTCTAGCACCGAGAGTGACTCTCTCCTCGATTCCTCTAGATAGGGGTGCATGTGGATTGGATAAAACATGTAATCCGATCCAATCCGATGCTATGGGATTGGTTTGGTTTCATCATTCTAATGGATCAAATTGGATTGGAATTTTTCAAATCTGTTCAACTATGGATTGAATCGGATCTTTATTGAAATCCGATCGGATCCAATTCGTTAATATACATCAACACACACACACACATATGTATAAGCAATCAGACTTATATACATGCGTATACAATATCTATGTGCACCCATTTCAAATTCCATATATGTCAATAATGAATGTCATTCATCTCATTTTTTCTCATATCAATCTTAGATACAAGTCCTCCTGCCACCACTCTTTCTTCTCTCTTGAAAGTCAAATGTTAAATTTCCAAAATAATAAAGTATGACTATAACTTGTAAAATTGTAAATCATGTTCGATTACTCCCCTCCTAGTCACCCCCACCCTTCATTTCACTTTTGACTTTTTGACTGCCAATACTCCTCCCAGTTCCTTCTCAATCCATTTCAATATTGCCCCCTCATTCACAATGTTATTCCCCTCCACTATAGCCCACTGTCCCCTCCCTCACGATGTCGTCATCCATCTCATGCCATGCCATCTCCCTCCCATGTGATACCATTTGTCCTTGGTATGCCGCCACTCTTTTGACCTTTGTTTAAAGAAAATAGTTTTGGGATAGTCTCCTACTATGTTTGTTAATTATTCTTTACCTTTTGCTTCTTATATTTTACTTGATCTGGCTTGCAATCTTATTGAAGAGATGGAGTCGGGTCAGCTACATGATCAAATGTACCACTTCCATCTAAGAACAAATAAATATTACTTCAATTCCTTTCGTTTTTAAATTGATATACGATTTTGATTCATATTTTTCATAAATTTATACATTTTTAGTATATGTATAATCTTACAAAGAAATTCCATTTCTAGAACTTTCGAGTACGAATGCTATTTGATTATCATTTGCTAATGATATATTATAGAGCTTTAAAGGGTGTTCTTGGAAGTGGTTGGGATTTGACATTGCTTAACACTCTAAATTGATCATGGACTTCATCAGTATCCAATGATAGAGATCACATTTTTTATTTATCTAACTTATCTTTGTATTCCTATTTGATAATTTGTATTATTCTTATTTGCATTATTTATCGAAAATTAATTGATAAAAGCAAAGTAATGCATCATTTATTAAAAAAACTTAAATTTCAAATTCAATATACTCCGTTGGTTTGAATATGTGATCTTGAAATTTTTATAATAAATTAATGGAATTCTTCAACTTTCATTTGATCACATGATTTTCTTTTTTTATTATCGATTTTTAAGATATTATTTAAATGTTGAGTGCTAATATGCTATAAACTACAAACACGAGAGACTCGACTCTTGAGTGGAAAAATGTAAGTCTGAAAATCCCATCCAGTCCAATCCAACCCGTAATCCGATGGATTGGATAAGATCGGATTGAAGTATTTGATGGATTGGATTTGAGTTGAAAAATAAAAATCTGTTAACATTGGATTTGACACAGACTAAACTAAAATCCGCTACAATCAGATCCACATACACCCATAATTTTTTACACTTGCATCCCTATGAGATTTAGCAATTATAATTGCTCTCTTACCTTTTTTCCAATAATACTCATGCCTTTGGATTTTTTACAAAACTCACAGTACCGCCCTTACGCAAGTGTAATAACAGAAGGGCATTACTGTGTATTTTATAAGAATACATGAGCCCAAGTGTTACTGCAAAAAAGGAAGGAGAATAATTGTAATTACATGATCTCGAAAGGGCACAAGGACAAACAAACCCTTATTATTTTGTATTTCTTTTATGTCTACGGGATATGAAATAAGCGTAGTTACAACGGAACAAGTAGTAGGTATTGTGATATGAGATAAACTGTAATCATTATGTAAAAGAGGAAAATAAGGGAGAAATAAGAAAGTTGTGGAATAATAAAATGAGAATAATTATTTCAAAAAGAAGGATAAGCCAATATAATGAGAGAAATCTTGTGATTTTTTATTCTATTCGCCAAAAGAACAAGTCAGGGATGTTCAAAAAGTTCTAACTCTGCAAATTGGATTTTTTAACTAGTTCGTAAGCCCAGCTAGGAGATAACATGTTGAGGTCGAGCTCAAGCTCAAGCTAGAGTCTCGACCCAATAATCTTTTCCAATTGTGATAAACCTGACAATTAAACTCGTGGCTTGAAATGATGTCATATCTAATAGATATCCTTGATTATATGCTATATGCACTATATTTGTGTTGATGACTATGGACGTTAATTTTTTTTTGAAAAAAAAGGAATTCTAACCAACATCCTCCAATGTTGAAACTTCTTTGTATTTGTAAAGGCCAAGGACTAGTCTGGTAAGCATGCTAGATTTTATATGACAAGTGATGAAGTGAAAGGTTGTTCTTTTTCTTCATGGTGATGGATCAACTTAAGGATACGTTTTTGAGCTATGTTTTTTATTTGTTAAAAGGGTGGGGGAATGTGTGAATAAGGTGTAGAATGGCAACTTCTCTATTCTAACTAAAAGTTGAATATTGATGTCTATTATAGTTGAGATTTTTACACCCATAAATCTATGTACTTTCATAATTATGCAGCAATGTAATTAAATTACACACACAATCTTGGATAGTTAACCATTGTATGGCATAATCATGCGTTATCCTGCATCCAATCTTGTCCATGAACATTGAAGGGAAGCCTTAAGTAGGGCTGTGCATGGTTCACGGGTTTTACGGTTATCCGACCCGATCCGTATGTATCAACCCTAAACCAATTGTTATCCAAAGAATCACATCGGATCGGGTATCCAATCCTATTTGACCCGTGACATACGGGGCTCCGATCCAATGGTCCGCGGATAACCATGGGCCAACCCATCTCATAACTCCTTCAATCGGGATGATGTTTATGGGTCTACCTAGATGGTATTCACTATGAATGCAAATGGACGGATACGTATATGGGTATAGGTATTACCATATGCATTATTATATATTTTGCAGCGTCACTTTGATATATCTGTTTAATTTTGTAGGCTTTGTGGACCGTTAATTATCGGTTGTTTGAGTCGAATTGTCGAGGATAGTGTAATAATAATAATCAATTTAATAACCATCATTAGTTAATTTGCTTTATTTCGGATGTCGTAATACGATCAACTGCTAAATTTCGCAACAATATTTACTAGTACTAAGATGAAAATATATCAAAGAATATTTTTTTGTTCGTTTTCATATCTTCGACAGTAAGATATATAATAATTGAATATTAGTTGTGACTTGATTTTTTTAAAATCACATGAACTTTGAAAAAAAACAAATCGTATTCGTATGTAGTCTTTATTCGACATGTATTTAAATTCCATGTTTATTGGATCCATATTTGATTTCACTTTTTATTCGATTCATATTTGGATTAGCTCTTTATCTGATATGTGGTTGGGCCCGCTCTTTATTCGATCCGTATTTGGATTCGATAAATACCCGATTCGGATTCGTATCCATATTTTTTAAGGATATGGTTTCCTTAATGCATATCCGAATCATATCCGTATCCGATTCATATTCGATAGAGATGAAGCGAATATGGATATGGAAATAGGCATATCTAATCTGTATCCGATCCGTTTTTATCCCTAGTCTTAAGAACAACAAAAACAATTAAGATTTATGTCTAATCCGTCACCATATCTGACCTACAAGCAATCGATAACAATGCATGTTTCGGCAGCGATGTTTGGGTGGGATGGGGCTCCTTCGCCCACTGCTTTGTTTCCCATGTTTTATACGGAATTACCGTTTAAGATAAGAATTTAAAAAAAACATTAATTTAATCATAGTTAAGAAATAGGAACGTATAATTCGTGATTAAGAGAAATTTTATGTTTGAACATTGGAGAAGTCGAAATAAAAGCCCGTGCCAAAGCGGTATCGATATGAAATTGTCATGTTCTATATAACTATATAAGTGTCAAATTGATATATCCGCGTACCATCTGGCATATTCATTTCATAAATATTTTGACTTCGGATATTTAAATTTTAAAATATAATCACAAATTTTGTAACGTTTGACTTTTTTGTCATTTATACTTTGACACAAAATCCTATTTTGGAAGCTTTAACAAATTTTGTTTGACTTGCATCTAATTCTTTTGGATCCACGGATACTCACGGGTAATCCGATATCCAATGGGTGTCCAATCTAATGGATAACCATTTTGATTGGAGCGGGTTGGTCCGTTGATCCAATATCATGGATCGGATCGGGTCAACTCTAAATGGAGCGGGTTTTTGCCCCACGAACACCCCTAGCCTTAAGTATGGATAATTTATCCATATACCGCAATACCATTTGCCAATTATCCCTCCCCCTCATGTGGAGATCGAACGTTGGGGAACCACAATTCAACAAGCTCTTCGGATCTAATGTTAATGTCATCCTCCCTCTAGATTCTAGGTCACCATGGTTGCCATCATGTGTAGTGCTAGATGCACATGCTCCCCATCTTGGTCATCCTTTCTCTATGGCCAACTGTTGCGGCCACATCTCCTCTCCTCCCTAATCGTTACTACACGCACTAACTAGGTCACACCTATGGGAGGAGGAGACCAAGGGTGGTGGTGTTGATCGTGGTGAGGATCAGAGGAGGAGAAGGCATTGGGGGGAGGGGGTGGGAGGATGGGGATGAGGACGGGGAGGGGTGACAACAATGTGGGTCAAGGGAAGGGGAGGTGTTGGGGAGGAAGAGGACATGGGAGGGGATGGAATAAAATAAATACCAACAATTGGATTTAACATGGTTAGATAAACCTAAGGGTGTGGTTGAGTTAATGAACTAAACTAACTAAAGGTCTATATGTAAAAGGAGGTCAGTATTCGAGGTTTCACATATAATTTGAAATTATCGAGGATACAACATATAAATATGAAAGTATAGAGGATTATGTGTGTAAAATCAAATTCAGTTAAAAGAAAACACTTCATATGTAGATACTCAAATTTATATTTGGTATTATACATTTAACGATACTCAGGAGTACACTCGGATTGTTATTACTTTTAGTGGTTTGACTTTGCATACTCTTGTAGTATATTCGAATAGATGTAAATATGAAATCACTAAATGTAATACCTGAACTGTTATCGAGGAAAATTAGTCCTGATAATTTATTAGGTTGGGGTCTAGTTGGGTCCAACTAGACCCATTAACAACCATCCAAAATATTTAAACGTTATCAAGTAGTAATCTCCCAATCTTATAACCAACCATCATAGTTTATGAGTTTAGATGTGAGATTATGTTTGGTGCATTACAACCTCATCCATTTATATTTGCAACATCCTATTGTGATATGTAACTTATTCCCAATTAGCATTTCCATCTCTTTGTAGAGTGTTACACCTCTCGGATAACACTTTCCACCATTAAGGGGGACCCGCTCTAATGTCATTTATAACATCACAAGCTTAGGTCATTGAACCCTTATCAAGGAAAAATGACGGTGACAACTTATTGGGTTTAAGGAGTGGGGGATTATTACTTGAAAAACTTAAGTTTAAGATTTTTGCATTATGAGTGGTTGTTAGATTGATTGGGAGAGTTTAGGTTAAACAACTCGGGTTGTTTCGATTCAGGTTAAGAATGTGGTCACCTATGACCCAACCAAATAAAGTGATTGAAGTTATCAAAGTTGTTGGTTTGGGCCGATCAGTTTGGGTCAAAATCAAACTTCAGAAGGCACTTATGATGGAAAAATCAACACATATTTTCCATACATTTTATGAGAATGTTGCAAAAAAGAATTCAATCAAGACTTGTATAAAAATAGATATGGCTGTTTGTATGTTTGTGCAAGTTCCATGCATGTTTGCCTCTATTATTTCATATGCATATTTGCTCATTATTATGGGTTTTCTAATTTTCTCTACTCTTTATTGAGTTGGCCTCAATCTAGAGCGTCTCTCTATTAGGGTTATAAAAAGGTCTTGCATACCTATTTACTCTGGCTTCTTTTACCGGTATGTACGCATGCATGCATGTATGCTATCCTCTTCTTTATTTCTTTTTGGGTTTCCTTTTTGAATATATGTAGGGGTTTTATAATGCTAATATGTGCTTTTTATATGCAATGCATGCATTTATAAGACTGCAATGTTTTGATGCAAATGTTAGTATTTGTTAAGGTAAATAGATCAATTATTTTGATTTTAGGTGGATGAAATCTAGATTCATCAGTGTACTCTGGAGAACTTTGGGTGATTGTACACGTGCATTTCACCATACAAAATTGTACTTGTGGCTACTTGTTTTGGGACGATTGGCTGACAAAGTTGCAACTTCTTGGGCTATACGCTCTCTATCCCCAGAAAAATACACTACCAAGCATACTAATTGAAGTTTCACACTAGCACACATGTTTTGATTTATACTCGGAATGCATCATGACCATGATTCATTCTTAGTAAACACCTTATCTTCTAATAGATAAGTCCCGAAGAAGCAGTAACTTGTTAAATGATTGATTGATTAAAGTAATATAAAGGAACTGAATTAACTATATAAAAAAGAGTATGATCTGACAGAGGTTTGAAAAATAACTACTGCATGCACAAACCAACAAATACTTGTTACTTTTGTTATAATACTTCACCTTTTTAGAAATTCAATATAATTATTATATGTCATCTGGTCATTTGACTTACAGGTTATAATTCTCGGAAATCAAACAATAATGGTTGAGCGTGAGACCAAGGATAGAGTATTTGACGATGCATTTGAAGAGATCTAATAAGGTGGAGACCTCAGTGGAATAATCTTACTTTCTTTCGGTTCATTTAGTTTCAACTGAAGATTATTTTAATAAAGAGATTTGTTTATATCTTTTTTGGCATCATTATATTGTGGACATTTACTATTTAAATAAACATTTTAAGCTTCTCATATCTCTAGTAGGAATGTTATATTATATAGGTTATTTGTGATTGTTGTTGGGTAATATGGGAATGGGTAGGATGTGCTCATGTGAAGGCCGAGCCTCACAAAAGAAATTTTGGAAGGACAACATTCCTCAAGTGAAAGAATCTAGACCCTAATTCTCCTTATTCCCCATCCTTATTCCTGCTTATTTCCGAACCAAACGCACCCTAAGTGTTGTGAGAATGGAAGGATCCTTCTTTTACATTACATCAAAGAGGAGGTTACACTAGCTCATCCTATCTTTTGACAAGCGTATGCTTTCAATGTTTATATGCAACATCCACTTTTCACTAAAGGCACGAAACTCGATATAAATCAACTGAAATTTGGATTAGTCGAGTATAGTCAACTTGATGCGAGTGAAAGTTGATTGGAATGACAAACATTCATCAACTGCCCATAACTTCTCACAATTAGCTGACTAAAATTTGAATTACCTGATTAAAATGGAATTTTACACCACTGGTATGATTGGTTAAATTATTGACTTAGTTGATCATATGGCGTAGTTGATTGTCTTGATGCATAAGTAGATTGAATAGTAATTTGGTGTTTTGAAGTGGATTTTAATATGATCACATACGTTAAATGTATTTGTATAGATGATAATGTTCAATTATCAATATTTATTACCAAAACCATGAAAGGATTTAGAGAACTAACAATTCTCTAGTTTTAATGCACGAGACATGTTTATCGAGTATCGAAGATCTTGAGAGTTTTGAACTGTCATGTCCAATATGTCCATCCCGTCAGTTCAATCGGTCGGAGGGGAGAGGCGTCACAAAGTGTAATTGCAAATAAGGTATGGGCACAAGTGTTATCGACAAGGTTTAATGGGATACACTTGTAGAAAAACCCTACTTATACAAACACTCCAAATTTGTACGGATGTTCCATGATGTAATATGTGCATGGATTATTGATGGTTAGAGGATGACAACTATGGTATGTATAGGAAGTTTGGAAAATGTTGTTAGTTGTGAATAAGAATTATATTAAATTAGCTTTGGTTGCATGTTTATATCCTCTTTTAAGTTGTTTGGATTTGTATTTAGTAGGATTTATGTTTGGCCCAATTCAGTCTTTTCCCCATATGCAGACCTAATATGTAATCCAATTATTTTTTATTGAGAAAAATATGTATAATCGGCATGCACCTAGTCTTATGACTAAATTAGTAATGATTTGATTTATTAATCAGGATTGATTACACACGACTTTGTCATTTTTTTCAAAAACATATTCATTTAGTAGTAGGAGTCGTATAGTCCATCTTTGTGTATGATGTGATATGCTGATAACCATTATACAAAATTTTGGATTTGATTTCATTATATCCATGGAAGGTCTCAGATCAACTAACTACAAGTTTAGAGACCTGTCATTTTATTACTTTAATTAAAATTATATAAAAAAGAAAGTTTTATTTGTGTAAAAGCATAATACATCTACACTATTATAATAGAATAGAAATGTAAGTGAAATTCTACTGAATTCATTTTTAAGCATGTTCTATAGAAAACAAGTTGTGCGGTTTAATAAATATTTAGTTCGAATCGATGACAAGCCTTCAAAAGATCCGAAAGATCTATTATATTGTTAGTTCATTTTTATGCCATGTCTTCAAACCACCGTATCATTTAGGGGTGCACATGGACTAAATAAAATCCACAATCCGATGATATTGGATTCGATTAGTTTGGTTTTATATTCTAATAGATCATATCGGATTGGATTGTTTCAAATCCGTTCAAGTATGGATTGGATCTGATATTTACTGAAATCTGATCTGATCCAATTCGTTAATCTGTTAATATACACACATTTATACATATACATATATACACACGTATATACATATATGTATATTTATATATGTATGTATATGGATGCAAATAGATGGATACAAATATGTATATAGGTGTTATCCTATACTTATCCGTTTTAAAATACGTATACAGATACATAAACGGATACATTGTCGATATTGAAAATTGCAAAGCTTATCCTTATATACGGATACAGATATATATATATATATATATGGAAATAAATAATCATGATTCGGATGAGGATATTTTACAAATAGAAACGACAACAACAACAAAATCTTTTCACACAATTAAGTAGGGTTGGTTACATGGATTCTTTACCTCCATTCAGATATATCTTGGGTCAATCTCGGGCTTATAAATAAAAAATTAATATCCATTCGTATAGTCTCATTTCAACACTTCTTAAGTCGTCATCTCTCTCTCTCTCTCTCTCTCTCTCTTAACTGGTTCAACATCTTAAAACTCGTATCTCCTAACTAGTGCATTGACTGACCTCCTTTATCAATGGTCAAACCACCTTAAGTGATTTTCTCCTATCTTATCCTCGATCGGAGCTACACCAATTTTCCTTTTGATTGCATCATTCCGAATGTGATCTTTACGTGTGTGTATCCACATATCCACCTTAGCATTTTCATTTATGCTATTGCCATTCTCTGCACATTTTATGGTTCACAGGCAGAATCCATGTTAAGATGGATGATCCTGCGGATAAGAAATGCCTTCTAAGTTTTAACACTTACATTTTGTAGGATTGTTTGGTAAAGTTGAAACTAATAGCCAACTAAATCGAATTTAATAAACTACAAGACAACAAAATACAAAAAGAAATTATAACATATATTAAGTTTAATAGTTGTATAATAAATGATAAAATAATATAGATATGTATATTTTTCTTTCCATATTTGAAAATGGCTTCAAATGCAATATAATGCAACTAATACTATAACATATTTGAAGATACACATACACACACAAGTTGATGTATGTATATATAATATAAACACAGATTCAACAATGCAGATTTCCATATCCGTATCCGTAAAAAAATATGTAACCATATATGTATCCATATCATCAAATTTTTTTGAAAACAATATCCATATCTGCAAAAAAAAAACAAAATCTCATATCCATATATGTATCCGTATCTGCTAAAATAAAAAATTCATATTCATATCCTCTTAAAAATAGATACGATGACGGACGGATACAAGATATATCCATATGCAATTGTATTCCTAAGTATGTATGTTTGTTTGTGTGTGTATGTCGCGCACACACACACACACACACACACACATACATGCATACATACAGACAGACGTACGTACACATGCACGCACTCACGCGTGCGTGCACACACACACACACACACACCCCTATGTACCTATGCATGCATACGTACATATACACGCACATACATTATGTACGTACACATACACATGGCCTCAAGTTTCAACGAAATTCCACTGAATTTCTCCAAAATTTCCATATCTTTAGGTCGCCGAAACTGCCTTATTTCTTTTTCCAGGATTTCAATGAAATATCATTGAAATGTCAACGGAATTTCATCGAAATTGCATGTTGTTTCAGTGAAATAATAAAAATAAGAGAATCTACCTTGCTTGCGTTGAAATTTGCATTTATTAATGAATTTCACTTAGTTATTCGTTGATGTGTTGATTGTTAGAGTTCTTTACAGTATTTTAAGAAGTTTCTTTAGTTAATTTCTATATTTTAGATCTAAATCTAAAATAAATCATCTAGACACAAGATTTACGAGATAAAATTTAAGTTTTAGCTTAAGAGCTTTATTTTTTGTTCTTTTTTTATTTAGATATATATGTTTTGATTAGTAGTTATAATATGTGTCACCTCATTCTTATTGACGATGTGATCATCATGGCTTTGATTTCCAATTTAGTATACAATTTTGACTATCGACAACATGTTGCTCTACATATCAACATGTGATGATTCTGACGATGACACTGCTTCAAAATTTATATTTACAATTCTATTTTACAATAAGTGTACATTTCTATTTTATTTATTTACTTAATAATATTTAAAACTCAGCAATGACATGTCCCAAGCCCGGGCAAATTGAGGAGGGTTGCATTAGGTAGTCGACAACCAACGTAAAACAATCGGAGACAAATTCCTAAATAGTATTTACAAAAAAACTATTTAGGAATTTACCTCAAGATATTCTGATTTTTTCAACATGGATTTAAGCAAACTTAGGAATACTAAAAACTTTATTCTTTGGAAACAGTCAAGTTTAGAGCCATTTCCCAGATTTCCAACGATTTCACCAAAATTCTCTGAATTGCTCTTTCCGAATAATGGCAAAATGAAATCTAAATGCGAAATTAAGGTTTTGCTTTCTTGCGACTTCTCTCTACTGTAAAGAGTACATGTAGCTGTGTGAATGCTAGGTTGTTAGCAACCTTCCAAATCTTGTGACGGTAAGTATTTGCCTACTATCAGATTGAATATAGATGGTACTTGTGAATGTAACACTGTTTCTCGGTGCTAATGGATTTGTTTGTCTTGTATAACATATATTCTACGATCACAAGCTATACGATGCATCTATTAGACATATATGTTAGAAAGATTTGTGTTTGTACGTGTATGTGTGTCTTATTTTATTTCTTAAACTAATATTTTTCTAAGTTGAAAGTATTTTGTTTAGATACAAGTTCTAATATATCATTTCGATTTTCATTTTTTTACATAAGATATCATTTTGCTAATATTATTTATTCGCAAATGTTTTTCTATATTATTATTATTATTGTCTTTTCATATTCAAGAGATCCAACTAATGGCTTCTAATTTTGGTTCCAGATTTGATTTTGATTCTGAACAGTATACTACTTTTTTGACGGTTGGAATGATTGGATAGAAATTTAATGTAAGCTATCATGTTAATATCTTACTATTAACAAAAAAACTATTTATTTCTATCTCATTTATTGAGTTAGAAGAATATTAGTAATCTTAACTCTAGAAAAAATGAGTTTAAGTAGTTTCCTCAATTTCCGACTGTTTCACCGAAATTCCATCAAAATTCCACCGAATTTCTCTTTCCAGACTTACCGAAATGAAACCGAAATCTGATGTTTAAGGCCTTGCGCATACATACATACATATATACATACGTACGTACGCACGTACACGCACACGCAAACACACACATACATGGGTGGAGGATAGTAGACCTATGCGTTTTCATATGCGTGGAAAATTGTAGGCCCATATATATAAAAGTCTATTGCAATAATAATCTTTTATAGAAAAATTTTAAATTATATTTTTAACAGATTTAATTACTGAGGGAACTATTTTAATTACTATCAACTTCTTAACAAGATGTTTTTTACATGCAAACAACAGAATGAGTGGAATCTAGAGACTTTGTTTTCAACGTGGTATGAAGATTCATGGATTCTGTCTGTGAACTTTGCCTGTTCAATCTCTCAACTCCTACGCAAATCCTGAATCACGTCCCCCTTCCCCTCATGCTTAAAGAAGCACATCAACCTCTTCCCCTCCCTCAAACAGCCATTTACCGTATAGGATCTGCTTCAACTGCAATTACCTTCTTCTACTCCAGGCAGCTAAAAAACAAACGGGCATTGGGCAAGGCTTGTCTCTTTTGTTCCACAAAAAAATGCTAGCTATGATTTATAATATGCTGGGCTTATATCTTCGGATCGTTATCTAAAAAAATCGACTGCGACAATTCATTAAGTTTATGCACAATTGAATCTCTTGACAACTACCCAATATGTTTAGGCTCATGCTGTCAAGTAGTAATCAACACTACATATAACTCGCGTTCGGACTTTCTGGATATTAGATGCGAGTCATGCGACTATGTTTGGAGTGTTACATAATTGGGCATAAGTTCCTATTCATAGGCCTGAAACTTCTTTCCCTAGTTAAACATATTACTTTTGGAATGTTCACTCGGAAACTTTTGGAAAGAACACTCCCCTTACATCTCTTACAAATAGGAGCAGAGTCTCTGCTGTATAGTACTCTATAGCAAGATTTGCTGTAATGCATATTTTTTTTAAGTTTTGTGAAAGATCCAACCATATGGATTTAATGTTATGCATATTGTTATGCATATCCACCAAATTTCATTTTGATCGGATATGCCTAACTATTTGATCTTAAAGGTCAAAGCAAAAAAAAATCAAATTTGAGTACCATCCCTGCTGACTTTTCTTTGACCTTGAAGATAAAATAGCCAGGAACATCTGATCAAAACGAATTTCGGTGCATAAGTAGAACAACATGCGTATATTAAATCCATAAAGTTGGATTTTCCCCAAAAGTTTTGCAAAGAATTAAAACGCATTACATCACGCCCTGCTCTGTAGAATAGGATCTGCCCCCGTTTGTAACACCTCTTTTTCCTTTCATTTCTTTTGGATTGTTAATATTTGTTTCTCCCTTTTTGTGGTCAGCAGCAAACTTTAGCCCCTGTTTCTTTTTTTAAAAAAATTCCCAGTTTCTTTTTTTACGAATTAAAACTTAGCTCTTGATTATAGAAACTTTACCTGTGACCTGGATATTACTGGTAAAATCCAATGTGTCAATAATCATGATTCCAACAGTTAATTCATCAAGAACAGGTATCTTCTCCCGTCATCTTCCTTCCCAGATTCTTCCATTTCCACCTCAAGACTTGTTCCCATAGCCCAAGTTGAAGAAATGGCAAGCTCACACTTTTTCAAACTAGAAGTTGCGCAGCAACTTTCCAAGCTGACATAAATTCCCATGGGAAACGACCCATTGCAAGTCCCTTTCCTCCCACATTGCATCACTATCATCAATTTTACAAAATAAAATAAAAAATATAACATCACCATCACCCCTTAAAATTTGACCATTTCTCATTTTCACTACCCATTTTCTTACTGTCAAAATTGAAATTTACATCAATTCAAAACCAATATATAATAACAACTCTCTATCTATAACCCACCTCTCCTTGTCCTTACTGAGAATGGCTTCTGTGGTATTTTGATCTCACCTTCAACTCTGCTCCTTTTAATGTCATCTTCTGAGTTGCTACTCTCTTCCTCTGAGGTATCACTCATCACCACCTCCTTCCTCTGTGATCTGTTCCAACCAATTGGGCTCCCTTCAATCTTCTCATCACGGCGTGCCATCGACTTGATCTCAACTTGCTGCTTTGAGTCGTTACGCGGCCCTTTTCCTTTAGACCCCGATCTCGATAGCTCAACAGCTGCCCTTGCAGCTGCTGCTGCGAATGCTGCCGACTCGAAGGCTGCCTGTGCAGCGCTGGTGGCGTCGTGGAACTTGTCTTTCAGCTCCATGGAATTGGTTGTGCCCTTGTTCTTGTGCAGATCGTGTGTGTTTGCTGGAGAAATAGGATTTGTTGATGGAGATGGATCCTTGTTATCACTTTGCTTAGAAGTCTCTTCTCCTCCCTGTTTTGAAAACAAAGATAGGTTTATTTCAGTTTTAGTAACATGTTAGATTTGACATGATCAGCAGCTAAAATTTCTGCATATAACTTTTTGACTAAAATTCACTACAAATAAATGGTTATAAGATAAGGAACACAACAACAACAAAGCTTTTTTCCACATTAAGTAGGGTCAGCTACATGGATTCTTTGACTCCATTCAAATCTGTCTTGAGTCATTCTAAATGGAGGCAAAGAATCCATGCAAGGAAAAACCAAAAAATATATATTTAACTGACCTTGATAGGATTTACAGGCGAAGTTTGTGGCAAAGTATACTCCAGATTAAATGGCAACCCCTTGTCGGAAGCAACGTCTTTCACCACCTTCAGCCTGCTTTCAAGATCGGGTTGATTTGTGGACATCTTCTGCACAATCTGTAAACAAACATAAATAATAACAAAATTAACAATCATTGCAAAAATGGTTGGTTCTGTATGGTGATATCGGGCAGCGTCTAATTACCTTTGTGTTCACGGCCCCGCTGCGTAGCTCCACAGCAGCTGTGACGAATTCATAACCATACAGTGAAGCAAAGATGGAACGTATGTCCTGCAACTCGTGCAACTCTCCACTCCTTGATGCCATGAATACGAGGCTACAGACGGCCTCCTTGAGCTCGTGAGGACACTCCCTTCATGGATTTGAAAGAAATTTAATCAGTATCTTGGAAATTGAGTATTCTGTTCTCTTGGTTAGACATATAATAGATTGAAAATAAGTCTAGATACTAGAAGGCGGCCATCCTCGATTTTCTTATTGCAGGGTGAACTGGAATTAATATTAAAAACAGGGCAGGTTGAATTGTTCGAATAAAATAGATAAAATAATCGTCAAGAAATCTAAAAAGGAATACAATATGTTTATTAAACTCGAGATGCTCGTCACACCTGTGGTTCTGCTCGAGGAGGATGGACCTCTCGATGAGCAGATTGCAGTAGCTCTCCACCATCATGAAAACATCCACAATGTTCTGCTCCTTTATCACATACTCGGCCTGCAACAAAATATCATCTTTTAATTTAATTGTATCAAAGAAGAATTGGAATTTCAACTCACACAAACAAGATTAGTAAAATTCAAACTAAATAAGCAGCAGATATTGTGGGATAAGTACACGAAGGATGGCGCGGTCGTGGTGGCCGTGGTGGAGGAGCACGGCGATGTCTTCGGTGGCGTTAAAGCAGCGGGCGTTGCGTTGGTTCTTGAGGATGGCGACGCGGGATATGGTGAGGGCGAGGAGGGCCTTGAGCTTGGAGGTCTTGGAGGATCTCCTGCCGAGCAAGGCGTCCAGCTTCTTCCCCATATGGAGATCTCAGACGTATATGGTAGTAGCTATCAGTTGTGGGATATAGTTGCAGATGATTTACATAATATATATACTTGTGATGGGGATGACAATGGAATATTTGAATAGAAAACGGCGCTTTCTCACCTTAACAAGAAGGTTTGCTTGAGGACGAAGAGTCTGACAATTGAAATGAATTGAACGATGGGGAAAGGGAGGACGCGGAACTCGGTATACAGTCAACGGGGGAGCGGATCCTCTGCAGGGTAAGGGCCCACAAAAACCCAAATTTCGTGCGAACCGCTCGAGCGGCTCGGGCACCCTCCCGGGTTACAGCACTAGCAGAGGATCCGCTCGCCAGTCAACGGGGGTTCAGTGCCGACTGTACGTGTAAGTTGCAGTAGAAATTTTTTTATTGGTCGAAATTAAGGATTCGTAATAATTAAGGATTTTTTAAATAATTATTAATTAATTCATGATAGTTAGATAGACAACAAGATTTAATTTTTAAAATTTTAAGTATCAATCGACATCTCTGGTGTCGATTTAGAGAGCTAAGCCTGAATGGGCACCTCCGATTTTGAGGCAGACCCGCACGCACCTTTGTGCAAATTGTACAATTTTTCCTTTATCTTCCAAATTTGATTATAGGCCCTTCAAATTGTGCAATGACCATGCATTTTATACAAGTACTAATAATTATATCTGTGAATACTAAAGAATTCTCAATGTTTCAACCTAATATATAGATCACATAAGATGTTACTTTTTCGAAGGAAATAATTGTATTACTGATTATGTTTAGACTACATATTTTCAATATTTATTAAGTTTTTATATTTTCTATTTTGAATGTTGTAACACAAATCAAATATGTAAATCTTAATTTTATTGGATTATCTAAAGCAGAAGATACGGTAGTGTATTTCGATTTTGTCATACATTTTTATGACTCTTTTCTATATACGAACATTGATAATTTTTAACACATGTGAGTTTTGAAAAAAATGTTGATATCAAGGTAATTATCCATGACATACATAAGCCCAACATTCCACATAATAAGAACATCGGGTAATGAAAAAGAACGGATCCTTCTATTAAAAATCATACAAGAATGATTTTACAACATTCTATTAAACAACATACAAGAATGATATTACAATTACATCTACTTGGGATTAGAAATATAATCTAATGTCTCCATTGTCTTAAAAATCCACTTAGACTTTCTCCTCCTTCACCTCCTCCTTCATTTCATTTTTGGCTATCTCCCATCATCTTATGGATATCTTCACGTGCTGGCTTTTTTTGCTTCTTCTGCTTGATATTTCATTCAGAATGTTGGGACATGTCTAGGAGGCTACGACTTCCCTGATGACTTCCATGAAGGTTCAGGTGGTTGATTAATTAATTCTCAAGTGCTTCTTTCAACTGTTGATTGTCGTGGTGGCTCTGATAGAACTGTTGTAGGCTCGTTGATCCTTACTCATACTAATGGTCTTTGAGACGGTTTTAGAGGTTGTAGTGATATCATCGTGGAAATACCAAACAATTGTCTCTCGAAGTCAATTGTCTCAACATGACAAACACGAGCAAATAACTCCGCTTGAAGAGATGTTGAATCATATTAGTTAGGAGGTGTGAGCTGAGAGGGTCCATAGTCAAATTGACTTGAAGGTCCATCAAATATTGATCCTACAAAACCATTGTATGACTCAAGGCTTATGTATATCCTACAAGATCCATACATAAAATAATTACGTTGTATCAAATATCACATAAAATAAGCATTCTTTTTTAGCATGAGATATTTAAGTAAGAAAGTTATTCTAACCTAAAGCTTTAAAGTTTGGTTGCTCTTGTTGGTATCCTTCTCTGATATATCATGCATAGCTTATACATGAAAGATTTGCATTATATATAATAACTTATAAAATAAATATTAAATTTGTGAATGAGATAATTATAAAAATATATTATTGCAACCTAAAGCTCCAAAAGTTGGTTGCCTTTGTTAGTACCCTTCTCTGCTATACCCTACATACCTCGTACCTGAAAGATTTGCACTATATTTAATAAGTCATAAGCAAAAAATTAAATTTGTAAACGAGATAAGTAAAAAAATAATTTATTGCAACCTGAAACTCCAAAAGTTGATTGTCCTTATTGGTACCCTTCTCCTCTATATCCTGCATAGCTCGTACATGAGATAAGCATATTATCATGAAAATTATATAAGATGATGTTGGACTTACTAAAATTGACTTGTCGTGGAATTAACTAAACCTATAGGTCCAAAGGATTGCTGCTCTTGTTGTGATATGTAGGCTTGCTCAAATTGATAGAATGTAATAATCAATGAGAACATGTTAATTATTTCATCAAAATACCTAATAGTATCTTCAACTTTCACCTTCATGATCGACGATAAATCTGTTGATCGTTGAATTTCATGACTTTTCCTTTCATGGAGAATTGTATCCAACTATTAAGGAGATAATTTATTAGTATATAATACAAAGAAAGATATGTAATTATAACAAATATCCCAAACATCATTCTATTGGACCATGCGTTGGTACGCTATTGTAGGAGGTAGAATTTACGTGTGGATCCACATTCTTGTTATCCTCTAGTACTATTGCATATAGACATCATTGTCTGCATCCCCATGCTCAATGACTCTGCATCTTCTCGATCCTCCCATCGATCCATGTATTCTCGATGTAATATAGACCAATCTAATATGTCACCGCATCATGTTTGATTACATCGAGAGACGACATGTATCCTCTTTCTTAAGCGAGAATATGTTGTCAAATCCTGAATTGACGCATCACTCGAGCGGGAAGATGCATAGCTATAATATCATAACAGATCAATGGTACTCTACTCATCCAAACAGGATGACCACTTCAACATATTGGATGCAATGCTATGATTTATTCTTCGACATATGGTGTCCAATTTCTATATTCATAAAAATAGATTCACGTGTAATTTTCACTCTGTAAAAAATGTGTTATGTCCAATTTCTATATTCATAAAAATAGATTCACGTGTAATTTTCACTCTGTAAAAAATGTGTTACTATTAACATTATTTACCTGATGAGACTTTTGTATATCCATCTCATTTCGATAATAGATAAGCGTTGTTATTTGCACGTTCTCCTTGAAACTTCTCTCTGATCCATTTTAGGGCCAATGATCCACATTATGTACTCGCACAATCTCTCACAACTGCCATTCCAATATGCACATGTTTCCATGTCCAAACTTGCGTATTTTTAGTTTTATCAAGATATTCTATGCATTCACATGTTTATTACAAATGTACCTGCAATACTGTGAAAAATTCATAAATTCTTGCAGCTCCGATCTTCGCACCCTTATCCAACTCAGAGAGCGCAACACCGAAAGCCAATTGTGCATATTCTGCCCATTCATGTAAAGGGAGTAGGTGTCTATGTCAAAAGTGAAAAAATTATTAATGAGTGGAAACATGTGATATAAGAAATTAATCAATTCAGTTGCTTACCTAGGCAGGATCCGATCTCTGTTACTATCTGCAAGAACACTACATCCAATATGATAGAAAATTAGTGCTCTAACTCCGCGGGTTGTTTCTTGTTGATCTTCAATACTAAGAAGTGGATCATTATGGTGAAAGAAGGTCCTGTGTATACATGTCAGCTTCACTTTACCGCCTTTTATAGAAGTAGGTATAACACCTAAAAAGTTAAAAGGAGTGCTTCCCAACCGCCTACCAAAACATCGGGGCCAGTAACATGCAAACTGTCGACCTTCAACCCGTTGATTAATCCCATATCTTGCATTGTAACAGTAGACTCACCAAATCTAAGGTGAACTATGTGTCTTCCGGGCTCCACTGCTCGATGAAACTTGTCAACCATGAAGGGTGCATTTATACCCTTCTCATATTCATAAATACATGAAAATCCAAAAAATTCTAATAACCTATGTATCACTGCAGTTCTTTTCTTCATAATAACATTGAGCAGCTCATTGTGCTCAACAAATCAAATATGAAAGGATTATAATATAATTGCACATTCATGTAACATAATGGTTCCATATATTGCAATATATTATCAAATTAATATTAATCGATCAAGTAGGTTGGGAAGAACGATGCCCATTCTGCAAATACAACATTGAGGCATTGATTGGTCCGGCTAATCTATCCAAGTGTGCCATATACATTTAATAAGCATATATGTTAACAATATTTAAAAAATATTACTATTATAATAAATCAAAAAAAAAAGAAATTATAAAGAAGAATACTTACTCAAAGATAACTAAGCATATTTGGTCATTAGTTTTCTGTGGACAACTTAATTGGTTATGTCCAGGTTTTTTACATATCTTACACAACTTTTGTCGTACACACATTTCATCCATTTTATTTCTAATTCTTGTACCAAACGTCCATGATTCCTCCTCCCAATGATCGGAGGTAACATCACGGTTTCATCTTCGACTCTCCAATAACGTTAATCCGGGATTAGGTAAAAGAAGTATTTGTATGCTTGACGATAATACTCGCTTGAATAATACTGTGAACAAAGATTGTAATTATCCAGATATGTACGCATGTGTATCCACTGCTATAATATGAGGGGATGCAAAATGCTTCATTTACATAAATCCACATGCGCATTCGCTTTCTTCACCATTTAAGTTAACTTCGTATGCATACCTATTCTGACCTAATACTTGAAAATGTGTTGGTCTGAATCTTCTGATGTTACACGATCTTGCTTCTCTAGTACTAGTCTCAAGCAAGTTTTCATACTTCTTGGTCAAGTGTGTAGTTATTAACTCTGATTTATATCGACGATAGTTGAAATAACTATTAATTCGAGAAAAAAACTATTGAAATCAATAATATCATCGAAAGATATTTGTTCTACAACACTCATCTGCATGTACTTGAGATGTGGATAAGAAGGTGACTACTACTATGCTTGTTGGAGGAAGTTTTTCCTCCCATTTCTTCAATATTATGGTGCATTTGATTACACACCTTTCCAACAAACCAACATTGTACGACCTGATCAGTCCAGTTAGATATATCCACTTGAAAGATTTTTCAAGAATTTCAAAAGATTGAATCTTAGAGAGATGCAACCCTCCATTGACGGCTAAAGACTAATCAATCCTAGTTGGAAAAACTCGTAAATGACATGCCATATCATATGTCATTTTTGCTCCATAATCATCATAAATAATTTGACACACTGCACACTCAGTTTCACTGAGATAATTACAATTGATAAAACAAACAATAGCAAATTCACAACCTCCGATATACCGAAACTTAGCGAAACAAGCAATCTGATTGTGGAATCAGACCATTCTTGGTGCTCTTGTCCTCACAGATACTCGACAGCTCAGATCTCCATTGGAACGCTTCACACTCTCTTCCGACCAAGTGCTCTGCCCATTTCCATGAAAATTTCTTCTCCTGTTCTTAGCATCCTCCTCATCGTCCTCGGAGGTTGAAGTCTCAGTCTCGTATTGCTCCCTTCTCGGTAAACCGCAACCGCCGGTTTTTTGATCCGACGACTTCCAGCCAACTGGACTCCACCTACCAAGAGCCCCATCATCATAAGCAAAGCCATTGCTTACCGAAGTACTAGTAGATTTGGTGCCATTCGCTTCCAATTTCGAAATGCTTCCCTGATTTATGCCATCAAAATTTGTTTGCTGAATCTCCAGTTTGCAGTGACAGCATGGAGATGGACAGGTGATGATGTCCGGGGACGCATACTTGGAGAGTAAAACCGCCGCTCTCGCTGCTTCCGCGGTTAGATTTGCGAGACGAAGAGCCTCTTTGGCTGCCGTCGCAGCATCCTTGTATCTTGCCATGATCTTGGAGAGGTCCACATCCTGATACAATTTTAATACTTGTGCTTACTGCGTATCTAGATAATTTTATTCTGAAGATGAGATTCCTTGAATGCATTTTGCAATACAAAGTTACGAACCTCTGGGATCGCGGAAATCTCGGAATTGTCCATCAGGGAAGCTCTCTTTTCTTTCTTCCTCCCGTTCGAGATGGTTTGAAATAGCGACGACCTGCGCTCTGCAGAAGATAGATTCTTTGGAATGGTACCCATGATCTGAGTTACATTCTTCACCTTCTTAACTGCTGGTTTCCACAGCTTTCTGGACAAGTTATTCTTCTCGTTCTTGGATTCGACGTCTTTATTATATGGAGATGCGGTTGCTGAGTGTGTGTATGTTGAGCTCAAACTCGACGACGAAGTGGATCTACGTAGCTCCGGCAACTCTTCACCCACTTCTTGTTTCGACGTCTCGTTGATGCATTCGTCCCCAGTACCAGCCTGAAATTTGTGGATCAGATTACATAAAATACGATATGCACTGATCGAATTGGAAAGGGAGACATGCAAATAAAACAGAAAGGGAGAGGATCCTCTGCTGTAGAGGGTTTTGCAGCAGAGGTGCTGTAAACCCCATTAATTTTTTTTGTGATTTAGATTCTAAAATCCAACTTTATAGATTGAATCTTAGGTTAATGCTCTACATATCCTCCAAATTTCGCTTAAATCCGACATTGTTTGCTATTTTATCTTAATAGTTCAAGTTTCGGATCTTTTTTAAATGGAGTTCAAGTTGCTTAGATTTTGACCGATTGTTTGACCATTAAGATAAAATAGCAAACAATGTCGGATTTAAACGAAATTTGGAGGATATATAGAGCATTAATCTAATATTCAATCTATAAGGTTGGATTTTAGATTCTAAATGAAAAAAAAAATTTATTAGGATTTACATCACCTCTGCTGAAAAACCCTCTACAACAGAGGATTCTCTTCCAAACAGAAACCGATGACAAATGCATCTCTCTCTCCCTTAAAAGGTGTTGATATACCTTCAATCTGAACCGTCCAAGAATCATTTTTCTGCACCCTCCACAAGAAGGGCGAGTGAAGCCTGCCGTACGGCAAGGTGGCGATCATTTTTACTATATAAACTCTTTAGGATCAGGGTTCTTTTTATCCTATGAATTTTACCTCTATAGTATATATAGTGAAAACGATCGTCGCCCTTCCAATTACAGGTGAAACTAAATTCTGAAGGCCAAACACAGAATTTATTGACAAAACTAGGAAAAGAAAGGACGAAATTTACCAAAGAGGCAGGAATATCCTTGTCAGTCTTCTTCCCATTTGAGAAGCTTTGAAACAGTGAGGACTTCTTCTTTCCCGACGACAAGTTCTTTGGAATGTTACCCACTGTTTGGTATGCACTCTTGAACTTTTCCTTTGCTGGATTCCACAGATTTCTAACTTTGTCCTTCTTCGATCCCATAGCTTCACGGCTTGGGTTCGTCGAGCCCAAGCTCGACGAAGAAATGGAGCTATGTGATAATGCCGGCTGATCATCTCTCCATGTTTCTTCTTCCAGCTCTTGTTTGGAGATTACTGAAGAGCTGTCCATGTTCTGCTTCACGCCGTCATCTCCAATGCCGTCGGATGGATCGGTTTCGTTGTTTGTGGATGCACTTCTACGGCTGCCACGGTCCATCTTCTCCTGCAGTTTCCATATCAAATGATGTATTTCTGATTAAGCTGTGTGGTATTTGTTTACTGACTGGACGTATATTGCAGGCACAAACGATCAAGGGATGTCTTCTCTTCAAATCTGCTTAACATAATCCACAGAAGTTGGACTAGAAGGAGGCATCTTTCAGTCTGGATATTTTATTTCTGTTCTTTTAGGAGGCAGGAAACATTTGAATTAAGGTTCCATTCGTGGGCAGTCAGTCCATTTTTCAACGCCCAAACATTGGTAATCTACGTTTGGTTCTTATGTAATAAACATGACGTTAATTGTAATAAGGATTTAATGGGCTATCCTAAGGGGAGCCAACTTAGGCTACCTAACCCTTATTTTTCTCATTTCTTAAGATATTTTTTAAAACACATGGGGATTTAGTCCGGTAAATGACATGTTATCATTCAAATTTCGTGTAAACATATAATCCTAATAAGTCCATCTGTAAGGGGTCAATTTTAGCAATTCTGAGATCGTTACAGTTTGGTCGGCATAATGAATGTGATAGGAGTCTCGAATTGTGTCGAAATTTGAATAAGAACATTATGTCATATAATATACCTTAAAAAATAAGAGTTGAGATAGCGAAGTTGGCTCTCCATGGAGGTAGCCTCGTTAAACCCTTATAATTATATCGAGTCCTACAATATTGTTAGAGAATTTATCTAAAAATGCAAATCAGTGCATTTAATTTACTATAATAGGAACAACTGAGTTCACTGCGTGACAACAATTTTGACCCATATATTAAAACTGAACTGAAAACTGAACTGAAAGCTTTACTGAAAAGGCCAGATTTGATTGAAGTCATTGACCTACGGAATCAACCAGTTGTTTTCGAAACCACTAAAAACCAATTAACCGGACCCAAGCCTGGTTCACCAGTCGGACCCGTCTATCCCGAAAACATTAACTTGGACAACCACCGTCCTCTCGTCTGATTTTAAATATATACTATCGAATATCGTTATTGCAAAATTACAATATTTCATGCTTTGAATTTGTCAACAAGCACAGTACACGTTATTTCACTGAGAACGGTTCATAAACAACAGTATTAATTTAGCAACTATTATTAGAAAATGAACGGAATTGTCAAATGTATGTTAACTGCTATCATTAATTTCACAAAAAATATAAAATATCTGTACGAGTATATATATCGATGAAAAAGATATTATAATATGAATTTATAGCATATTTGTGCGTGGTATTTGCTTGCACATCAAATGCTCATAATCTGACCTCTTCAGCAGTTCGGATAAGGTCGTCGAGATCGACTTCAATCCCCTCCTCATAAGCGATCTCCTTTATAACCTCTAGTTTCTCATCTTTCGCCATTTTTTGGTCAGACAATCTCTCCATCAACTGCACCATTCAAAATCATCGATTAATATCTTCTTCTAAATATTTCAAACATCAATTGCCAGTTTTCATGTCCACACAAATTACTATTTTTTCCAGCGAATTAAATTCGTTTTTGCACGGCTTAAATTACAGCCGCATCTAATCATATGATCAAAAAGTCAGATCTCGAAACAAATATGTAATTAAAAATCGAAATCTGCGTATAGGAGAGATCTGAGAGAGAACCAACCCCGGCATCCACGAGGACGTAGCCACTAGATGTGGATCTTACGAAATCCAATCCATATCTGGACGTGAATTTCTCACGAATCTCCTCGACGCCCCTCAGGTCTCCCTGGAGCTTCCGGGACGCGAACAGCACACCGGCCACGGCCTCCACCAGTTCTTCCGGACAATCGCTAATTAAGATAAAAATTAGAAGTAAAATATGGGTTTAAGAGGAACAGGCATATGAAATATTTATACACAGACCTGTGCTCGTCGAGTATGGTTGCAGTCGCGTCTTCCAGGAGGGAGCAGTAATCCTTAACCTGAAGCAAAGCCTCCACCATGTTCTTCGTCATCGTCATGGATTCCACCTGTATATGCTCAAAAGTTGAGAGTGGAGCTCTTGCTATTTCTGGCTATATCATCCAGTGAGAAATATCTCGAGCTAAAATTAGAGCGCAGCTTACGCGGTCAAAAGCACGGTGGTTCTCGCCCTTGCGGAGGTGGCGGATGACGGCGTCCACGGCGGCGGAGAGCTCGGCTTCGTGCTGTGCGATGAGGTCGTCGAGATCGGAGCCCATGGTCTCCAAGAGGGTCCTGAGATCGGGGCCCTGAGGAGGCTTCGAGGCCTTCCGCTGCATCAACTTCATGAACTTGGCTTCCATGACCTGCGCGTTCATCGATCGGGAGGTGTCATGCGATGCTTGGAAGATGGAGCTTATAGGAATTGGGAACGCGCTGTTGACTGTTGGTCTTCTTCTCAAGGTGGAAATTTCTGAATGACGTAATATTTATAAATACACACTTTTTTTGTTATTATTTCGTTGGGAGTGATTCCTTCACTCGGTCACACTTGTTGTGATTAAGATGAGTTGACCTCAGCAGCTTATGAAGTCTTCCCTCCATCTGAAGGTAATCCAAAATCATGTTTCAAAATTTGATTAACCGGACCTCGATCTTTGGGTCTCGCTTCGGAATTAGATAAGTCCAGCAGCTGTGCGTTGTCGGTTATATCTTTTGCTTATTACTGCATTTTTTTGTTCTTATGAATGTATTAGTGCTTAGTTGATGGGTGAAGCTGTTGTTATTTTCTCGTTATAAAAATCGGATGCTTAATTAGGAGTTGAAGAATAAATCTTTGAACTAAAGGGAGATGGGGACCAAGTCAGAAAGTTTTTGCAGAAGGGACACAAACTAAAAATTCCTTTATATGATGATTGTATTATTACGAACTGACGAGTAAAATAAGTATGATGCGGGGAAAAATGATAGTTTGATTGAACTTCCTTATTTCTAGTTTTATGATTGTGAGACATATATAACGGATTCAAGTTTTTTTTAAAACCTCTCCATTCTGATTAGACGAATATAGAATTGTAAGAGTGGGCATTAAATACACTGAAAATAAATAACCACAAAATAAATCAGGTGTGATAATAGATTGTCTAGCTTGCAGCAGGGAAATTTTTATTGCCACAAGCCATGTAAATGTTGTGGTGATGAAATAATTCTTTTTAAAATTTAGTTGAATATAGATTGAATTTAGCTTAATATATAGTTTATAAGTAGGGATTTTTACCCGGCAGACCCTATAAAATTTTCAAATTACCTATACGACCTTTAAAACATCGATATTCCTCCCTCGACCCCGTAAACTTGCTCCGTCTTACCCCACAGACCTTGCCGTTAGTTGTATTTTTACTTGAGTCAATATGATGGATTAATCAAACCAGAGGTGAAAACTAACGGTGGATCTTCCACCTCCTTTCTATTCTTCCCAGACCACAAACCTCTCTCTTCTTCCCTCTCCACGGTGACAATGGCCAGTATGAAGAAACTGAACATGGAGAACATGGCCAACCTGCCATTATTGAGCTCCTTGACCTTGAGCTCGGCTAAGGCCGCGAGGTCGTCGACAAGGCCAAGTGGGTTGAAGCTGCCACCTGGGTAGAGGGGGTCAACCACCTCTCCAAGAGACCCACCCGCAACGCGGTATCCCTCGA
Organism: Ottelia alismoides; assembly: GCA_037367405.1. Classification (NCBI taxonomy): domain Eukaryota; kingdom Viridiplantae; phylum Streptophyta; class Magnoliopsida; order Alismatales; family Hydrocharitaceae; genus Ottelia; species Ottelia alismoides. Next base: position 121,378 of record JAZKJV010008092.1, on the reverse strand, counting down.
CGGCTCCCATAAGGATGACCTGAGTAGCCCAGATGGCCAAGATGCTCTGAGCGTGGATCATGCTCGGGTTGCCAAGGTAGTCAAGCCCGCTCTCGCTGAAGATCTGGAACCGGCCTCAGTGGGTTCATCCATACCAAAAATGTGATATATCGTTCCCAAACAAAAAAGGATATAGGATCCCAAACACAACACCAATCATTCAACATCAGTTGGTTCATCCATAAGAAAAATGTGATACATCGTTACAACCGAAGCCCCAGTAAAATCAAAATCCAACAACCCGTATTTACACCAAAAGAACCGGCAACATCGTCTCCCCGGAAGAACATACAAGAACACAGCTAGATCCATGGCAGTAGCAGTAGCAGCAGCAACACCGGTGGACAGAACCGGCCCATTTATATCTATACTACATATGACGATAGAGGGAGGGGGAGATTCATATATATACATACGGATCTAATGAACAATAGAAGGAAGAGGATAAGAAGAATATAGAAGAATCTAATCAAACCTCCTGCACCTCCAGGCGGAGACGGAGAAGAGCGGGTGGCTCTGCCAACAGAGCAGGACACCTCCACCGCCTCCCCCTTTCTCCCTCACCTTGTATCCGTCGCACCTTCAGCTCTGCAACAGCACCCTCGCCTGGTACATGGCGACGTAATTGAGCAGCACCCTCCCGAACCCTGCCGCCTCCATCCTCTTGCACCCATCTCTCCAGCCTCTCGTGCTTATCTCCTCACTGAGCAACAGTCGCTCCACCTTGGCATTCTCAGCAGACCCCCTCGGCAACGTAGACTCCATGCAGTCGAACAACGCCGCGTAATGGGGAGGGGGAGAAGATTGAGCTACGAGGGAATGGGATGGAAGGATGAATATGGTATCGGCGTCCTCGGAGGAAGGGGACGAGGGAAGGGGAGGGATGACCTTTTTGGTTGGTTGCTGATGTAAGCATATCAATGGCATCTTTTGTAAATTTCTTAAACAAAAAGGGTTTTATGGACCTCATTTTAACGGAATACGGTTAACTTTAACGGGTAAATGGATATGAGTTAACCACGGGGTTTGTGGAGTAAGGGTTAGTAAGTTTACGGGGTCGAGGGAGGAATATCAATATTTCAAAGGTTGTAGAGGTAATTTAAAAAGATTATAGGGTCTGCCGAGTAAAAATCCCTTATAAGTACTTACTTTTGATATAATATTTTTTAAAAAATATGGTGTAATAATGATTTCTGGCACCATATTTAAAATTATGACAACAAAGCATTTGACTGGCGATGATCATGCAAAATTCATTGCTAAATGTAGGATAGCTAAAGAAACGTGGCAAGGATGTGATCGTTGCCACTACTCCGATGATGAAAAATTTATTGTACATAATGTCAAGCGAATTTATAGCTGAAATATCTTTTACTTTGTGACAACCAAAAGTTCGTACAATAGAAACAATTGGTGGTTAAATGTTTTCCTTGCCAATATTTATTGATGAGATTATAGTTTATTTTAGCGATAATTTTTTTGACTATCGTATATTGTAATGATGTTCCAACAAAAATCATCAATACCTAAAATTCTTGTCGAAAAAATGCACACAAACATTACTAACTCAAACATGTTTGAGCTGATATCACTAAAAATAAAAACTTAGTAAAAAATAGAATCATAAAATAAAATATGATAACACTTCCTTTTTTGATCGACAGAGAGAAAGAGACGAGGAAGAGAGAAAGAAAGAGAGCCATGTTGAGGGAGGTATGGAGAAAGATCACGGATGAGAGGTGAAGAAAATTGTGGAGTAAAGTTATCATTTTTAGTTTTTTTAATTTATAAATTATACTTAGTGTATAAAAATTGAAAGAATACTATATATTTAACATCTATATCAACAATACTATATACTAAAAATATAAAATCCAACAAATGTCATTACACTACCCTTCAAAATCTAAAAATCTAGAAATTTTTTTCCTTCATTTTTCCTATACTTTTTATTACCTTAGTTTATATTTTAAAATCCTAAAAAGCTTAAAAATAAAGATCCCTTTATAAAATTATAAAATATTTTCAAAAATAAAGTATAAATCCAACATATAATATGAAAATATAAAAATATAAATTAAAAACAAAAATTAAAAAATTTAAAGCAACTAAAATTCAAAAGTACCTCATAAAAATACATATATCTATTATATTGTTTTGTACTTGTACACATGTAGGTTCTATCAATTATCCTTCACACATCTAGGTAGCTTGTTTAAGTCTGCCTCATTCAGTTTGACCTTGGAACTTTCTCATGTAAAATAAACATCATACACTTCCACTCATATATCATCTCTTCTTTTATTTTGGATGGTCTTTTCGTGCGTAGTATGCCGACTAGATAAGAGCCCATTCTTATCACTTGAGGGAAACATTGTATCAGTAATCATCATTCCAAACGTTTGGATTTCTAATTAATTATGGAAACTAGTTTATCCAAAAAAATTCTAAGCTAGTCGCAGCAAAATTTTCGAGATCTAAGAACCGAGTTGACTTTCTCAAGCTCAGGACCGTGCTCGAGCAGAAGTAACATATGAGTGAGTGCGCATTTGTGGCACCTCCCCTAGGGTTCCAAAGCTCCGTGTGCAAGGCTTTGACCGGCCCACATGCCATACTTCAGGGTCCAAGCATATCTTATGCCATTTCTTTCCCCGCAATTTGGTGTGTCAACTAAGAAAGTGATGAAGACTTGACCACAACATCGTGATCTTTCTACCATATGCATACATTGAAATATTTGTGAAATACGCATCATGCCTCTGCATATAAGTTATCTATCTATCTATATCTACCAATCCTTTTGTACTAACGAATTCGCTTGCAAATATGTATTGATCGAATAGTTTTCATTTACAAAATCAAAACTATAACTCTTCCAACACATGTCATACTTGAATAAACAAAGTGGATTAATTAAAACAAGAAATTGTAAGTGGCAAGTACAATCGATAGAAATTCTGTATAGGCCTATAAAATTAATACATTTCTGATTTTGTCAAAATGTATCACCAAGTACTTTAAAAAACTAAAATATAGTAAATTTACTTGCAAAATTATGGAATTGAATCATGAAAAGTGAAAACAGTGCTTGAAACTAATAACTTCACTACAATAAAATTAAGTTATAGTGATTTTTTTGAACTCTGTCACTACTTCGTTTATTGTTGAATATATAATGTATTTTCTCATGAATAAGAAGGAAGGTTGGAAATGATGATTGCAACAGTTACTGTGGTCAGAACATTAGTGAATCGATCATTAGATATGGTTAAGGTTATTAGATATGATTTTCAAATCTGCCATCAAACACTATAACAAAATTGGCTTATATCAGGAAATAATTAGGTATTAAATTGGCATTTGTTCCGTAGTCAAATTCATAACATCTAATATTATCCGTTGTTATATCATCTTTGATTCTTTAAATCCACAAGGGATATTGTATTCTTGCTATATCGCTAACAATGAGTCGTATTATAGTGGATAATCGTTATTATGTATTGAATTTTTCGTTGCCAAAAGTTCATATTTTTCTGTCATGCCTCTCTTATCCGTTCCATTAGAGAGCATGAGTGAAAAGCTACTTTTTGTATATCATGGAGAAGATCAAAAATACAATTCTCCATTGCTCAGTGACATTTCTCCATCCACTTGCGTATCATGTTTGGTTGTGGTATTTATGCCAATTAGGTGGATAAGTTTTGTGTAGCCCCTCTTGTGTAGATCATTCTGAGCACCTACTATAGTGTAGTAGTTTGGGTCGAATTGGTCCTATGGTTTTTTACCCTACAATTTTTGGGATTTTCCATGTTAAATCACTCGCGCATTATTGTGATTGTGATTCTTGGTTGTTGTTGTTATTGTGGTATCTGATCTTTATTATCCGCCATGATATTCTACACACTTCCGTAGGATTGGTGGAAATCCATTCCCAATACAGTGATCCCAATGCTTCAATGATGGACTACAAGAAGGATTTTTATTTAAGCCGGACTATTAGTCTAAATAAGACTAATTATAGTTTGTAGAAGACCAAGATGAATGATCCCTTATAGTGTTCTCCGCCCAAAAACCGAAGCCATGTCCGATAAGAAATGGGATTTTAAACATTAGCAAGTATGTACTTTCATCAAATAATTTGTTGATGAGAAAGTATACAACCACATTCGAGATGAGAGTCATTCTTGAATCATATGTTTAAAGATAGAATACCTTTATGCCTCCAATACAAGAAGCAACAATTTATTTCTTCTCAAGAGACTAATGAATATGAAATTCAAAGAGGAAGATCTATACTGAATTTTCTAAATGATTCTTAAAGAATCACTAGCCAATTATCGAGCATGTGAATTAAGTTTGAAGAAGAAATTTTAGGATTATTGATGCTTGCCACTTTCTAGATTCTTGGGAGACTTTTAGAGTGTCACTCACTAACTTTGCACCAAGTGGGATTGTTTCCTTGGACACTGTGAAGTCAAGCATCCTCAAGACAAGATGCGGAGAAAATATCAAGGCAACTCATCACATTCAGATATTTTAAGTATAAAGAACATGGGCAACGATGATTCAAGGATGAGAAAGACACATATAGAAGCAGAAGTAAGTCCAAATCCATATATAAAAACATGGAATGCCACTGTTGCAAGAAGAAAGGGAACAAAAAGTATTATTTCCAACTCAAAAGGGAAAATAAATGTAGGCGACAAGGAAAAAAAGAAAGATGAAAACGTGGTTGCAACCGCACAACATAACCTCGTCATGTTTGTAGTTAGGAGACGGTTAATGTCTCTCATGAATGTACTTCTTAGCTTATTGACAAAAGCACGAATCTCCATGTTACATCTCACAAGGACTTCTTTTTTTGCATACATCTAGTGAATTTGCCACTTTGAAAATGAGAAATATTTTTATGTCTCATGTAGTAGGTATTGGCAATGTTGCATTGGATAATGCCAATGGAGTGTTGTTGACACTAAAGTATGTGAGACATACACCAGACACATACTTGAACCTTTTTTTAGGGGAGCTTAATAAAGAAGTATATGATAATACTTTTGGTGGTGGGAAATAGAATCTTACATGAGAATACTTAGTTGTTGCTCGAGGCAAGAAATGTAGCAACAATTTTTCCATCATACATGTGAATCAAGATGTCAATTATATTGAATTGTGGTGTCGTATACTAGGTCACATGAATGAATAAGGACAACAGAGCTTGGTGAAGAAAAATCTTTTTGCTGATCTGAAGATGGGAAATTGGAGAAATACGTACATTACTTAATAGGGAAGCAGATAAGCGTCTCCTTCAAGAACCATCCACCTTCAGAATGTTGTAAGCATTAAAATTGGTCACTCATATTGTGTTATGTTTATTGATGATTGTTTCAGGAAAGTTTACATTTGTGCCTTTAAGAGGAAGGACCAAGTCCTTCAAGTGTTCAAGGATTTTTCATGTGATAGTTGAGAGATGGACTGTAGAGAAGCTTAAGTGCATCCACAATGACAATAGCCACACGTATGTTGGGCCATTTGGCGAGTATTGTAGATCTCATATTGTCACACCCTAGAAGACTCCACCAAAGACACCTCCGCTGAATGGCTTAGTAGAGAGAATGATCAAGACCCTCGTGGAGAGAGTCAGATGTCTCCTATCTGAGGCTAAATTTCTTAACTCTTTTTGGTATGAAACACTCTACACGGTAATTCATATTAATTTTTTCTCTCTACATGTTCCTTTGGATGGTGATGTTCTTGACTAGGTCAGGCATTATAAGATTGTGTCATACGACCACTTACGTCTATTTGGATGCAAGACATTTGTTTATGTCTCGAAGGATGAAAGATAAAGGATGGATGCAAAGACTAAACAATGCGTCTTCCTAGGATACAATCAAGATGAGTTTGGGTACACATCAGCTGATCTGATTGAGAAGAAGCTGATAAAAGCATGGATGCGGCCTTCTTTGAAGATCAAACCATTGAGGACATCTACAAGGTTGCAAAGGACTCTCCCTCGAGCAGTTATCTTCCCGTTGTTGCGGTGCAAGTTCCATTGCAAAAATTCTCTAGATGTACCACTAGACGATACTATTGAGAAGAGGTTAGCTGCCGGATAAAAAGAGGATTTGTAGAATTGTCGTTCCAGTGCTAATGATGATAATAGGTAGGATACTAAGAGCTCTTCTTTTGATGCACTCCACAACAAAGATCCATCAAGGAGAGCAGACCCTCCACCATATATTATGCACGTGAGTATGCCTTGTTGACATATTGTAGTGATCATGAATGCAATGAGGAAGCATTGCATGATGTGAATAAAGAAAACTGGCTAGATGCTATGAAAGAAGAGTGGGAGTCCCTTTCATGGCAACCACACCTTTGAGCATGTGAAAAATTCCTAAATGCAACAGGAATTCGGGGAACAACTATATCTTTAAAGTGAAACATGATGAATACTCTACAAACATGAGATACAAGGGTAGGTTGGTTGTAGAAGGTTCAACCGAGGGAGTGGACTTTGATGAGATCTTTTCTCCTTTGGTCAAAATGTCTTTTTTCCAAGTGGTTCTTAGTTTGGCATCTAGTTTTAACTTGGAGGTTGAACAGATGGACATGAAGCAACTTTCCTCCATGGTGATCTTGACGATGAAATTTAGGTGTTGCAACCTAAAGTCTCTATGGTCAAAAGCAAGGAAGATTTATTTTCAAGTTGAAGAGAAGTCTCTAAAGTTTGAACTGGCGGTAGTACAAGAAGATTGAGTCTTTATAGGAGAGCGTGACTACTCCAAGACTACTTCATACCATTAAATTTTATGAAGAAACTCTCAAGTAATGCCTTCATCATCTTGTTGATTTATATTAATCATATGCCAATTATTGCCATATACAATGCAAGAATTTCTAGCTTGAAAATGACATTTCGTAAGTCCTTTTCTATGAAGGACTTGGGACATGGTGTCAAATCTTGAGCATGAAGATCACATGTAGTGGAAAGCGAGGATGTTGTGGCTTTCACAAGATAAGTACATTAAGAAGTTACTTAAGAGATTTTATATGGACAAGGCAAAGCTAGCTAACACCTCTCTTGGAGCACATTTCAAGTTGAACTCCAAGTGTTGCCTATCATCCAATGAAGAGAAAAGAGATATGGAGAGAATTCCCTATGCATCAGTTGTAGGTAGCCATATGTATGCCATGGTTTGTATGAGACCTGACATTTCTCATGCAGTTGCAATTGTTAGCAGATTTGTCTCAAAATCGAGAAAAGAACACTATGAAGCAGTCAAGTGGATTTTGAGATATCCTCGAGTACTGGCATCTACTCTCTTTATTATAGAGCAAAGAAATCCATTCTTTTTTGCTACACCGATTCAGATATGACAAGTGACATTGATGTGAGAAGGTCCATATCAAGTTAATTGATCAGTTTTGGAGTTTTCCACGTTAAATCGCATGTGCATTATTGAGGTGTTATTATGGTTGTGATTGTTGCATCTTGATATGTTTCTCGTTGTTACTGCGGTAATCTTTCTTGTGACACGCTTATGTAGCATAGTTGGGAATTTGTTTCCAACACATAATGACGATAGCCTGTTGACTTTTTTTAAAAAAACCAAGATAGATGGAAATCAGTCATATTTGAAGTACCTAGATCTCCCATGATAACACGATAAGAGCACAATGAGAAGTATAATACAAGGATCCATTAAGAAGGGCATTGCAAGGAATCTATCTACTTAATTAAATGGATTATGGCATAGAATGAGAAACGTTGTATAGTACAATCAAAAGTTCCTCTCTTTTTAAAGAAAACAATCTATCCATTCATCAAATAACGATAAGGGTAACATAATGTTGGTTTTGATTATACCTAGTCAAAATGCTGAATAGGCTGGTCCATGGGTCAGATCGAACGGGCCAAGGTTCTAAAATCCCTGTCCAAAGCCCGTCACGGGCTGGCCTATGGCCCTTTTTTTCTATTGATTTTTTACTTATATTTGTAAAGGTATAAGTGATTTTTTTACCATCATGTATACTTTGTATAACTAATATAAGTAGTTTACATGTTACTTTAAATATAAACTATTAAATTTAATGTAAAACTAGTATCATATATGAAAAACTTAAGTATATAATATTAATACATATCTCGTCAAGCATCCATTAATATTTTTTTAATTTTAATGGGCCGGGAGGGATTGACTCATAGCTGAATTGTCTCCTAGCCCGATCCTCGATAAGATATAATAATTTGGCCAGAGATAAGGAAACAAAGATATGGTCTTCAACGAGAGAATAGATTTTGGGAAGGACACATCAGAACAAGATAAGGTTTTTTTTTTGAAAATCCGCATATAGTTCAACATATATGCAAACAAGATGTAGAGAAAATCAAGACAATGGCTATGATTAAGGGATGCCTAATAATTCCAAATATTCTTATCTGTGATATACTCACTGGTTGTTTCTTAACATTTCTCTCCCGTCGTTAATCGTACTCACTTTTAACTTCCTCTATTTGTTTAATGTCATTCTATGTTAATCCTTGCATGTAAAAACTAATTTTGTACCCATGCATAATTATTCAAATTTTTAACAATAATTGTCAATTTAATTTTAATTATATAAGCAACCATAAAAATAGGAAATTTGGTTTTTTTAGGCACGGAGAAAAGCTCAAAACAGGTGTTGATTTGGATGGGGACATTTACACTTGCATCCAATGATTTTGCATAAATATCCCGTACAAAAAGTTATTATATTGAGTAAACCTCTCGTTTATACTATTACGTTACAAACTATTTTTTTATGAGTATAATTAATGTTCCAACTTGAATTTTATACATGCTTTAGCTCCTACACATAGAGATCCAACTGAGTACATATATCTATACTTTAACGAATATGAATATGCAATTTTTATTTTAATGAATACAAATACCGGATTGATAATAGACATATATGGATTATCCATTTACATTGCTATCATAGGATCAATACGCAAACGAACATTGAAATCCACATAATTTTCTTTATCGTATTTATCAAAATAAAAATTACATATATTCATATCCGCCAAAATAAAATTAAATATTCATATCCGCCGGAAAAATAGATATGATGGGTCACCTTGTTTAAATGAACATACAACTAATAATTAAATCTTTTATCTCCAAAAAATGAAAATAGTATTCTTATTTATGTCTGCATCCGCAAAAATAATTGAAATAAATATTGACTTTTCATATTGTATTTATTAAATAAAAATTACATATTCGTATATGTCAAAATATGAATATATATATGTGCTCAGTTGCACCCATACGAGAGGAACTAAAGCATATATAAATTTTAAGTCAAAACATTAATTTTACTCATCCTAATCATGGACTTAACACATATTAGTTTTATATTAAGATTGTGAAAAATTAATGCAATAAGCAAAAAATAGATTGAAATATAGTTGATGTCTTTGATAGTATAAACGAGGCGTTTACGTGATAATAACTTTTTTGTAAAGGATATTAATGCAAAATTACAGGATGCAAGTGTAAAAGTCCCCTTTGGACACATGAGGTATCCTTTTGGGTTCTCCTCGGTACATACCTAAAAAGTTAAATTTTATATTTTAATTAAATAGAAAAAACTTGATAGTTATTTTTCTAAAAAATACATAATTATTTAATAATCAAATAACTAAAAGGTGGCATGCACCGGTGTCACAAACATTCATTTTTATTTTTCAGAAATGAAAGCTTGTGGGATTTACTGAGAATAATAAGTGTAATATGTGTTTCAAATTTCGTGTGAAACAAACATTCCTAACATATCCATATATAAGGGGTTCAATTTCAGTAATTATGAAATCGTTATTATTTGATAATTTTGATAAATAAGTGTGAAGTTTCGATTTAAGTTGAATTTTGAATGATATCATGATGATATATGGTAATTTATTGCCACGTAATTTCATTTAAAAAAAATAAAAAATATACTTTACGACACCGGTACATATCAAGTTACATACACATTGATGTAAGTTCCTCAACCCCTAATATTAAAACCTGTGATGCACATGTATTAATCTAAATAATGGGAATGACTAAGTAATCATTATTTTTTTTAAATATGCCGAATATATCATTTAAAAAAAATAATGCATGCAAGGAGGGCATGGATGCAATATTCCATGAAACGCAGCTTGTTCCGATGCGTTCAACGCGCCCTGTGGAGAGGGGCACGGATTTGCGTGCAGGCGCGTAGGCCGACGGTGCTGTCGATCGTCAAACGCGTGGAAACACTCAATCGGAGTTGCGTATAGCAGCGGCATCTCTCCGCGGACTCAACGGAACTAATACACACGTCCTGTCCGTCATCTCAGATCGGAGAAGAAGAGAGACGGCGATGGTGGGACTGGTGCGTACAGATAATGGATACGGCTCCCCTCTGCTCTGCTGCAATGGAATTGATGGAGAGCGGATCCCTCCCCCTTCTTCTCCGCTTGCTACTATACATACGTACAGATGCGGGTCAGAGCGGATCCTCATTACTTCCCTCCTCATTCTCTGCGCCATCGCCACTTTTTTACGCAAGGAATTTTTGCATTCGTGCACTCCCTGTGTATCGTTCAGGAAGTCTCCTCTCTCACTGTTAACCTCTCTGCTCTGCTTTCGATGTATTAAACCTGTGGAGAGATAAACCATCTAGATTCTAGTTATTATTTCTTCCGGTGAGGATACATGAGATTTTGAGATTGGTAATCGGAGAGAACTTCTCCGTTTCGCCCGCTTTTGTCCGGAGAGTATTTGCGAGGGTTTCTCAAAGTTTCTTGGAGCTTGAGAGAGTTCTCGAAGAATCATTGACAATAAGGGTGCGTTTAGTACACGGTTAGGGTAGGTCAAACTGGTAGGGATAAACTCGTTTTTATATTTTGGTGTTTGGATAGATGGTTAAATTGAGAGTGTTTTTTGTGGATTTATTGTGATATAATTGTATTGAAGTTTGGAAAAATGAGTAGTTATTGTGATACGATTATATTAGAGTTTGAAAAAGTAAATAAAAATTCAGTAGTTTATATTTTTTAGATGATATATATGATGATATAATATATTATTTTTTAACAGATAAAAAAGAAATAATTTATTTAATGTATTAAAAGAGAGAGGAAGATTGTACCCAATATGAGAGAGAAAAATGAAAGTTTGTGGAGATAAACCCCCAGGGGGGGGGGGTTAACCCCTAGCTGAACATGTTCTAACTAATCTACAACCCTTGATTTCTGCACCCTTTGGGCCTGTTTGGTTGCAGGGTTGGGCAGGGTTGGCCTAACCCTGGTTACTATTCACAAGGGCACTTCCTCCTCACAGATTACTATTCACCCATCCCAACCCAGCCCAACCCAACCCTGTCCAACCCAATAATTTTCGTAAGACAGGCTATCCGAAGTCTCTTTAATCTTAATTTCTTTTATTTTTATTTTTTATGCAATTTCTTTGTCTAATGTTAATGTTTTGAGATTTTAGTCTTAACATGAGATCCTTAAAGACAACTACAACTAGTTATATAATTTGGGTTGAAATGAAGCAAGAAACATGCAGTCCTGAATCCTGATAGTATTATTTCTTGCACATGTCCAAAATGACAAACATAAAATTCAATTCTTACATGCTTGTTGTTTTGTCACATCTAAACAATGATGTAAATTAATGTATGAGATTGTTTTACTCATAATAATTTTTTTATACACATCCTATTAGAGATAGCTAGAGATTAATGGGCATAATCTGACACGATTGAGTTATTCCAGATCCTGATAGGAAAAGAAGTAAGAGAAGACCAAAGGCAAAATATATAAACAACGAGATAGACTTGTGGGAGTCTTATAGACTCAGGCCCTGTTTGGTTGGAGAATAGGCCCTGCAATAAGGGGCCAATTCTCCTCCCGACACGGTTCCCAGTGGTACGACTATTCTCCATTATTTCATCTTATTTCACTCTTATTCCTATCTTTATCCCACTTTACCTACCTTTATTTCATCTTATTCTCCTTATTCCTATCCTCCAGCCGAACAAAGAATAGACCCTTATTCTCCTTATTCCCCATCCTTATCCCTGCTTATTCCCAAATCGAACGCACCCTCAATGTCCATATTACCAAGAGTATGGCCACAATGTCCCATTATAGGTAGCACGAATAAATGTGGGTTGTGTAGCAATATTATTACATCAGGAAAAAAATGCCAAAAAACAACAAGAGGTAATATTTTTACATTAAATTATTTGTGCAATTCTATAAAATTGCATTATTTTTTGATTGACCTAATATTTTTAATTACAAGTGGAACCAAGCCCAATTGATTAGTCAGTGTTACAGTTTCAGCATAATCACCGCACTAGAGCGGTCTGCGAAGGTAGTGTATGTATGCGGCCTGCGAAGGTAGTGTATGTATTTAAACAAAGAATAAGATAGTTATATATTTATATATATTTGTATATATATGAGTGATTGTATAAGAGCAAAAAGTTGTGAGAGTATGAGAGGAGTGATTCTAGACAACTAAATTCTGTCTTCTCTCTCCTGATTTTCTCTCTCTTGATTGAATCCAGTAGTCCAGAATACATGCTCTCATATATTTTGGCTCTCATAGGATCATTCCTCTCCCTATATATATATGTATGTATGAGGAAATGGAAGCTACACCATGGAGTAGCTAACCTTAGCTACACCATGAGCATTCTCGTCTCTTTTTTTATTCGAAAATACCACAATGGGTTTTCATAACTATATCCCTCTAATATGTCATTCAATTTCGTCAGAAACAGAGGTTCATATGCCATCCATCCAGAACAGGTCAATTACAACAAATCTAAGATCGTTAAAATTACATGTTCTGGATGGAGGGCATATGAGTCTCTGTTTCTGACGAAATTTGAATGACATATTAGAGGGATATACTTATGAAAATTCATCGTGGTATTTTCGAAAAAAATTAAAAAAAGAGACAAAAATGCCCATGGTGTAGCTTTCCTTTCCTCTCTCTCTCTCTCTCTCTCTTTATAGAGGGCTTATCCAATGAGCCCTGTGCCCATTAACGTTTCGATGAGCACTCATTCTGGGCCATACACGTGTATTAGCCAGAACTATATTTCTAATTATAGGCTACCACATGTTTAAAAAATTATGTATTTCCTATTATAAATCGTCCTTAAAAATTGGAAACGGTTTTGGAAAGAAACGATTCAAATAAATGATTTCACGCGGATTATTAAGGATCTAAACGCTATGATAGTAATGAATATAATTCGGTCAAGTAAATGTTTGTTATGAGATCGGTAATATCAAGACAATGATCAGTAATTTACATCCAAATAGTTACATTGTACAGAATTTAGTAATATGTATAAAATGATCAAGTAAATGTGTGTTGTGAGATTAGTAATAATATAACAAATGATTAGTAATATCATTGCATATGTAATGCGCATTACATTAACAAATAGTTACTTTCTTACTTGAGCAATTCCCATGACTTACTGACCATTACTTTGTTTTACTGATCTCATAATAGCTATTACTTGAAAATCGTACATATTACTGAACATGTGATATAAGACATAGATATATACATTACTGAACACAAACAATAACTTACTTGATAACTGTGTATATATTACTCGAGTATCATCTCTAAATTACTGAATTCTGTTCAAAGTAATAAAATATATGGAAATTACCGACCATTTGTTATGGTTTTACTGACTTCACAACAAGCACTTACTTGTCCATTGTGTATATATTACTGAATTCTGCACCATGTAATAAAATGAATGTAAATTACTAACTGTTGTTTGGATATTACTGATCTCGCAACAACCATTTACGTGAGTATTGTCTCTAAATTACTAAATTCTATTCAAAGTAATAATACATATAGAAATCACTGACCATTTGTTATGGTTTTACTGACTTCACAACAAGCACTTACTTGAGCAATGTGTATATATTACTGAATTCTACATCATATAATAAAATGAATGTAAATTACCGACCGTTGTTTGGATATTACTTATCTCGCAACAACCATTTACTTGATTATTGTATATATATTACTAACATGAGTATTTGGATCTCGATTTTCTGCAAGAAATCATCGATTCAAATGTTTTCTTTCCAAAACGTTATTCTTATTTTTTAGGACGCGATATAATTGGAATACCATTTATTATTAAATCGCTTTGCATATTAATCTCCTTCCAAAAACAACTTCCTTCGAAATAGGTAACCATTCAATTGGTAATACACGTGTGTTACTTACAAATGGTGCTCATCGAAACGCTAATGAGCCCTGTGCGCATTGGATAAAAATCATATATATATATATGTATATATATATATATATATGGGTGATTCTGTGAGAGAATGAGAGGAATTAATCTAGAACACTAGATTATGTCATCTCTCTCCTCATTGATTGCAGGAGAAGAGAGAAGAGCATAATCTAGTGATCCAGATTCACTGCTCTCATGCTCTCATAGATTTTGGCTCTCACAGGATCAACCATATACATACATACATACATGCATATATATATATATATATATATATATATATATATAGAGAGAGAGAGAGAGAGAGAGAGAGACGAGTGATCCTACGAGAGCTAAAAGTTGTGAGAGCACGAGAGGAGTGATTCTGGACCACTAGATTCTATCTTCTCTCTCATGTTCTTCTCTCATTTGATTGAGTCTAGTGGTCCAGAATAACTCCTCCCATGCTCTCTCAGCTTTTTGCTTTCACATGACCACTCTTCTATATATGTATATATATATATTGTGCTAAAGTTGTGAGAGATTGTTGGATTTGAAGCTAGAGAAGCCCAACATTGATGGTGCCAGAATTATATGATATAGCTTGTTGAATATTTTTATTCTTCTCATGGATGCAGACAATGGCTCTATTTCGCATCATGCACGTGCATTCATTCCAACTTGGATTCTCTGCAGTACTGTAGAGGTTTGTTGTACCGCTAGAGCTGTTCGGTCATGATCGAGCGGTTCACACGCAAAGAGCTACCAAAACATGGATTTCATGTGAATCGAGCGATACAACCATACCACACACGTGCATAGTAATCTTGAAAAGAGCAAAATTGAGTTGAATGGTCGATTGATTTGAAAGCATCGCGAGCTGGAAAACCTAATGCACCTTAAGGGGCGTTTGGTTGGGGTGTTACCCCCCACTTTGAGTGGGTTACCCCCCAAAACCCATAATTCCAACCCACTAGTGGGGCCCACTCTCTTTCCAACCAAAAAAGATACATTATACTATCATATCATCTAAAAATCATAAAACACTCAACTTCTACTCACTATTTCAAACTTCAATACAATCACATCACAACAACTATTCACTTTTTCAAATTTAAATACAATCATAATAACTATATACTTTTTCAAATTTCAATACAATCACATCACACAAACCCTCTTAGCCCTTAACCCACCAACCAAACACCAAAACACAAAAACAAGTTATCCTTCCCCAGATAACCTACAACCTACGAAACAAACACACCCTAAAGGAAAAAACAATCATACCACACACAAGCAACATACAACAAGAAACAAGAGCCCTCTCTCCTCCTTATGCTTAGTAAGCTAAAGATGCGGCTAGCAGGGATATGCAAATGGGACAATTGTAATTTACAGTGTCACAAAAGGTTTAATTACATTGATAACCTTGCTGGCGCCTTCATTGTCATCTTGCAGGCAGTGATCCACTGTCACCAACATACACCCACATCAAAGCTGATACCCAGAGGCCAGAGCCACTATCTCTGCAATCTCCTACCATGAAGAAATTTAATCCATCTACTACCTCGTGACTCGGTTGTAGATGAACTTACTGCAATTCAAAACGTCTTCCTTTCTAATATTTTAATTTATATTTTCGAGCTCAGAAGATAAATTGGGAGCTGACCCTGATGAGACACAATGACTGATAGATTGAAACTGAGACGTAGTCTCTCTCTTCCCATCTCTGAACGTGGAGACAAGAAGAACACCTCCAAACAATGCTGCGATCCTGCTCCCCTCCTTTGAACCCTCCATCTCCGCAATGTACTCCCAATCGTTCTTCAGGTGAGCCACTCCCACCCTTCTCCGCTGCCCTCTTTTCTCACTCTCACATGCAAACTACATGATGCCTCTGTACCAGAGCCTTCGAGGACTCGGCTGAGCCCCACCACCTTCCACAGTACACCGCGCTGGGGTTCCAACAGCCCCATCTTCTCCACCATCCACCTCTTCTGGAGCTCAGCAGAAGTGGGTAGCTATCCATTTCCCTCCCTACCAATCTCTTTGGAATCCCCTCACCGGTCTCCTTCTTTGCAGCTCCTGTCATCAGCCCCAGCTCTTCCGGTAACATCAGTCTACAGTATGGGGTCATCCCGCAGCAGCAGGTGTGCGACTTTCTGTTTACCGTGTGATGCATGCCGTGATGGTTAGCTAATGTCGGTGGCCTGGTGGTTATTTAGGAGCAGAACGCGTGGTCTGGTTGTGGAGCAGAGGAGGCTGTGAGGGGTCTCTGCTTCGGATGGGGAGGTGCAGATAACTGGGAGGAGGAGTCCGGAGTGGGAGTTGGAAGCCCACGTACCGAGACATCACCAGATATCGAAACGGATGAGAGGAACCAATTGGTAATAACAACCCATTTTTTTGGATTCACGCGGTGTCTTTCTGCGATTTCTGGCAACCATTCAGCTCCCATGGCTTGCTTGTCATGCAGGTTGTAAACGGCAATGGGGAGGGTGGTGTCCTTTCGGTGGATTCCTGCAATCGATCCGGGGAGAAAATCGGCAACGAAAAGGTGAGCTTTCTTTATCCATTGCTTGTTCTTGAGATCTTTCGAATATGCTCAAGTGGTGTCCCTCCACTCGGTTTGTTGTTATGTTTGATGCAGACACTGCGCAGGCTTTCGCAAAATCGGGAGGCTGCGAAAAGAAGCCGACTCAGGAAGAAGGTATGATGTATCTGTTAAATCAGACGTGCTCGTATTCTTTATAAGCTCCAACTTTTCTGCGTTTTTGCGATCTTTTGATTTCTATGTGGTGCTGCCAAAGCTGCATATCCTTGCGATCTAGTTCTCTATGTTTCGTCCTTCGTCCACATTGTTTGTTGTCGGCTGGCACTACCTATCATGGAGATCTTTTACATCCGTATCATCGTGATCTTCCCTGCAAAAAATTCTCTTTCCTGGTGGGGTGGACATCCGCATAGCACAATCGGATCCTCAGAAACCTGCATAGCAGAACTGTTTCCACCGGACATCAGAAGCAGCTGCGGATTGGACTGGATCTGGATTTTTGATGGAATCGGGTCTAAAGAACTATTGGATTTTTTAATTGGATCGGATCCGATTATTTGGACATCTTCCCTAGATTGCTTGCTCCAGAGGCCAAGTTTCTGTGCTGCTGTAGGATACATATATCTTGAGTGTGCATAGCTTTCTATTGCCTCTTGCCCTGGACCCCCTCGATCCCTTCTTGGGGCAGTTGGAAGCTGATGCTAAATGTCATCTCGAGGAACTCGACACGGATCTTGAATCCGCCTGGAAGCAGAAAAGTCGTGTTGACTAGCTGAGATTGGGAGATTGCAATACAAATTTTGTTCTCTTATGCCAATGCTCGCACTGCAAGGAACAACATCCCCATTCTTCTTGACAGCGATGGCATGGTGGTTGATAAACCTGCCTTGGTGGCAGAAGCTGGTGTAGATTTCTACCAAGCCCTCTTGAGCCCAGTCACTCCTCGCCCCCCATTGGCCCCTCCACCCACCCTGAAAATGTTGCTCTCTGCCCAAGCTAGGATTTGGATGGAACGTCCTTTGGAAGAGGTTGAGATTTTGAATGCACTGCGCTCATGTCCTCCCTCCAAGGCTCCTGGACCGGACGGCTTCAACACCGGTTTTTTCAAGCGACATTGGTCGCTCATCAAAGGGGATCTTTATGCAGCGATCACGTTCCTTTTGAAGGTGGTAGTTTGGTGAGAGAAGTCAAACATACCTTCGTGACGCTTGTTCCCAAGGTGCCATCTCCTTCTGGCCTTGGGGACTTCCGTCCAATCTCCTGCTGCAATGTTGCCTACAATTTTTTTTTTGCCAAAGTGCTGGCAACCCGACTCACTGCGGTCTTCCCTGAACTGTTTTCACCAAATCAAACGACCTTTATCAAATTTCGCTCCATTGGAGATAACCTGCGGCTCACACAAGAATTTGCAGTTGGGTTCGACAGGAAGGCAAACTCCTCCTGGGATTGCCTTAAAATTAATATTTCTAAGGCTTTTGACTCTATTGAGCACTCCTTCATCTTGCATAGTCTTGAAAATGTGGGTTTTGGATAATGTTGGCTCTCTTGGATGGCTACTTGCATATCAATAACCTCTTTCTCTGTGATGGTGGATGGCTCTCCTTATGGCGTGTTCAAGGGCACGAGGGGCCTGAGACAAGGCGACCCTCTTAGCCCTCTCCTCTTTGTGGTCGGCATGGAGGATTTTTCCTACTTAGTTGATGTCTCGGTGTCCCGTGGCCATCTGCGCCCACTCCGTATGGGACACTCTTTGGCGCCCACTCACCTCATATATGCGGATGATTTACTATTCTTCTGCAAACCCTCCGCCGCATCTCTACTTGCAGTTAGGGAGATCCTTGATACGTTCCAGTCCATCTTTGGTCTTACTATGAATGCCCATAAGAGCAAGCTTTTTCGGTCGTCGCATTGCCCAGATGATTTTGCTACCTGCCTTTGCATGGGGATGCTCCGTCATTCTTTGCCTACTACTTACTTGGGCCTACCGTTGGCTTCCTCCTTTAGTCGCGCCAATTCCGCTAGATGGTTAGAGAACAGGGTGAGGGCCTTGCTTTGTGGCTGGAAAGCAAAGGCCCTCTCCTTTGCCGGCCGCTTGCAGCTGTTGAAATCGGTGGTTGCTGGGGTGGTTCAGTACTGGACAGCTGGCACCGTCATTCCATTGCGTACCGCTCAAAAGGTGGATATGCTTTGTGCGGACTTTTTGTGGGGCTTTGGATGTCATGCGGTCTCTTGGGATACTCTTTGCTTACCCAAGGTGGAGGGTGGTTTGGGCCTTCGCTCTGTGGCTCCACTCGCAAAGCTATGGTGATTTCTTGGGCTTAGAGGATTCTCTCTTCCTCCTCTACCATCTGGGCTTGCTTCATGTGTTCCAAGTACTTACACTCCGATTCTCTCTGGACGGTCTCTCCTTTCGCTTCAGCCTCCCCCTTGTGGAAGCTAATTCTCTCGTGCCGGTCCATCCTTCGCGGTGCTGTGGGAGGTGCTTCCCATCCATATGTTTGGCTTCCATCACCTCGAGGGTTCTCCTTTTCTGCTGCCTTCGACCTGGTCCGCCCTCGGGCTTCCCTCGTCCCTTGGGCCTCGAGGGTATGGGCTAAGGGGCTTGCTCCGAAGCACTCCTGCACGCTCTATAGGGCCATCCTTAACCGGATGCCTACCACAAATAGGCTCTTCAAGCATGGGATCGCTTGCCATTCCCCTTGCTATCTCTGTCTCCATCAACTGGAATCTTGCGACCATCTTTTCTTCCGTTGTCCGGTCGCCCTTGGGATATGGAAGGCCACCTGCTCCTTCCTTGCCCTACCATTGTCTCTGACCTCTTCTCTTGAAGACATTTTGTAATAGATTAATGGGTTCTCTTCTGACTCTTTTCATCAGGACCTTACTATCGTTGTTGCTGCCACCGTATGGGAAACATGGGTCGAGAGAAATCGTCATTGGACGTCCTCTCGATCCTGTTCAGTTGCTATCATAACTCGTCGCATTGTGCAGGCTGTGATGATTTTAAAGAACTAACTTTGTGTTTTTTGTGCACTTCTCGAGTTCAACTTTGTTTTGACGCCCTTCGAGCCTCTCTATAATATTGTTGTTATTAATACGTAGAAAATTTAAATCGACCAAAACTTCACAATCATATCACAATAGCTACTCACTTTTCCACATTTCAATACAATCATATCACGCCAAACCCATAACAAATCCACCCCCAGTTTAACCCTCTATCCAAACACCAAAACACAAAAATGAGTTACGCTCTAACAGTTTAACCCATCCTAACCCGCGTACCAAACACATGGTGCGTTTGGTTGCTGGGTTACCCCGGGGTAAACTGGGAGAGAATAATCCGTTTTTATTTTTGGTGTTTGGATAGAGGGTTTTGGGTTGAGAGGGTTTGTCGTGATGTGATTGTATTGAAGTGTGGAAAAGTAATTAGTTATTGCGATTTCCGTCTAGTAAGGTATGGTGGCATTGGGGTGGGGGTGCATATGATGGTTCTCCAGTTAGGTCTAGCAAAACAAAATCTTAGGATATAAGGTACATCAACATTAAGTTTATAATTTCCCCTAACTAGCAAAACAAAATCTTAGGATATAAGGTACATCAACATTAAGTTTATAATTTCCACTAGTGCAACTAAAGCCATTGATACCATCATGACACACATAGCTATGTGCTTAAGGGTAAGCATTCTTGAATAATTGGGAGTATGTCATAGGATTACACTTTTTGAGATTCCCTTACTCCGTGAAGTAGAGATATTTCAGCTTGCAGAAGGCTCCCCTAGTGGTCTTGCATGCCGCAACTTCACCCTTGTTGTGAGATGTTGTCGTTAGTACCTTTGGCATTGTTGGGCGTCCATGAGGCACTTTGCCAATGCACAACTGTTATGCCCCCCCGGCCCCCGCCCCCGCCCGAACGATCGGCATGGGGTTTGGGGGGGGTTGTATCCATCCATGAGGATCACATTGTAGAAGTCATGGTCGTTGGCGTCATTGGGGGTGAACTCAATTAGTGTCGTAAATAAAAGCAACGGTGGTGTGGTTGCCTAGGAAATTGATGTTTTTGGGGCTATAGCCGTGAAAGGTACACGATACTTTATTAGCGCTGTTGGAGGAGCACATGGCGTGCTAGAAATAACATTGGCCACTTTCTTCCTTGACTTTGTAACTTGTACTGTGCGTATTCATTCTTCCGGCTGAAGGGATTGATTCTATGAACTCTTTCCGCTTCTCAGGCTGCACCCATTCATTTTCGAGCCAACTGGTGGGGAAAGAGAGACACATGGACTCTTTGCGAGAGAGGGAGAAGCTGGTGGTGGAGAAGCCACACGATATCGACATTGGAAATGAGACTCAACCAATTGGTGTGTTTGCAATTGTCGGTGAGAGCCAACTTTGGAAGGTGCAATGAAAATCGAACACCAAGTTGTTGATATGTATATATAGTGAGGTTAGCGTCCCGTGTGATGAGAATAAGATCATGCTCGAAGGGGAGAAGATGAGGAAAAAAAACAGGAAGAGGAATGTTTGTCTACATTGTATCATCTTACCATGGGAAAGTATATTCTCTCCATTATTATTGAAACAATCATGCCAATGACGTTTTTATCCGACGTCAGGAGTATTCTTTGTTCAAACAAACAATTGGTAGACCTTGATATAAATGGAATTAGTGTCGTGGTATGTATTGGTTAGTCAATCTACGAGGGTTATCGTGCAAATACAAACTATAGAGGGGCTAACTTTTAAAGATAAAATTATATGCAGTCAAATATGTTAATTATCCGTTATTCTTTCTTGAAAACAATGATGAGGATACCCGAAATGGTGATGAGAGCGACTTTGGTAAGCAAGTTCACTTTGAGGCAGATGATGGTATTGCTCAAAGACTGGGGTGAAGAGAGACCAAGGCATTTACCAATTTTTTAAGATAAAATCAATGCACTTGCATGATATGTTAAATGCGCCAAATATTATTGTTGATGGGCGTCTTATGTGGGCTATGTTTAGTCCCACGTCGTGAAGTTGTGACATTTGGTCATATTGGTAGGGATATATAAAGCACCCCACACCTATTGTAACATCTGAGAAAATGAATAAAATATCAAACCTCTGAGACTGTTCTCACGTGGTTTCATTCCACTCCTCTCGTGGAAACCTATTCCGTGAGGAGCGGAATGAAACCATCGTAGATCCACCTCAAAGGGCTAATATTCTATTCACTTTCTCAGAGATTGCAATGGGTATGGGGCGCTTTGTATAATTCCACCAATGTGACCAAATGTCTCCACTTCACGATGTGAAACTAAATATAACTTATATAGGACACCCTTAAACAATTCTAAAACTTGGTATATTTGCTAATTTGAACTTTGCAGTTTGTAGTATATTCACTATCTAATTGTGGGGTTACCAAGAATTGTGTTAGGTTGGAAGTGATCACAATTGGGTTCGGATTATGCCAAGAAGAGATGGAGGCTCTACCAAGATACACCATGCACTGTTGGAGCACATGTGATTGGCTCAATGCAGGTGAATACCGTAACACACAAGTCCGATGGACATATGAAAGGATACATGGCTAGACTTGTGGAAAATAGGCTCATTTAGAAATATGACATTAACTATTTGGCGACCTATCCTGTGGTTCTAGCGAACATTGTACACTTATTCTTTACCTTGCTGTGAGTAGGTATCAGAAGCTTTACCAAATTGATGTCAAAATTGCTGTTTTGAGTGGTAATCTCCAAGAAGATGTTTACACGCATATGCCTTTTAATTATTAGATTTGAGCAATATCCAAAGACTTGGGTTCAATGGTCTGGACGTAGTGCAGTGTGCCTACTACCCAAAGACCAGGGTTCAGATTCTTCTTGTAGCGGCTGAGTTAGGTAGCCGAAAACCAGCGTAAAAAATAATTAGATCTTTCAACATGGATTTGAGCAAAAATCCGTGTACCCAACCCTACTTAAAGTGGGAGAAGATTTCACCATTTTTTCAGAGCAATAACCAAAGACCTGCTTTGAGGGTCTTCGGGCAGTGATGATTAGATTGGGGTGTACTAGCAAGGCAATGGATATCCTAATTTGTTTGTTAGGAGAACTGAAGACATGGTGTCTCTCCTATTAGTCTATACTCTATATTGACATTACAAGGCTTGGGATATCTGCTTTAGTTTTGTGTTAATATTCGTGCCAGTATTCCCCTCTTTGGTTAGATTCTCATGTAATTTCCCCTCCCTTTTAAATGCTCGGCATTCACTAAGGTTCTTGTTTTGATTTGAACAGACGAACTTTAGAGTAACTTTGCTGCCAATATGTTTTTATTATACTTATTTATGAAAATGTTGAATAAGATGTCTGTACCATTGATAGGCTTCTGTTTTGGATAGGCGTACATTCAGCAACTAGAAAGCAGTTGTCTGAGACTGACGCAACTCGAGCAGGATATTCAACGGGCTCAGCAACAGGTAGCAATGCAGATATAAGTTAAAGTTGTTATAGCCCATCATCACACTTTATTTGAGCAAAATTACTTTCTCTGTGCATCCTTTCAGGGTCCTTCCATCGGCAAAACCTTCAACACCATGAATCCCTCAGTCATGGGAGGTAGTAAGAGTCATGTTTGGTTGTTCCATTAGTTTCGAAATGATAATGAGATAATAGTAAAGCAGCAACTGATATAAATAATGTTATACTAGTTCTGGATGTCGAAAAGACAGAATCAATCAATTCTAATAATATAAAGTTAATACCCCACAATATATAAAGAATGCATTTTTACTACCCTTTCTCCTTTGAGGTTTAAGGGAAGTAATGATTGATTATATGATGTCTAGATAGCTTTAACCAAACTCAAAATTTCAAAGAAACATAAACATCACATAAACACCTTGATCTTGAATTTGTTGATGTTAAAAAAGCAGTTATTTTGCTGGAGTTCACCTAATCTTAATCCCTAAACTTCTAGTTTGTTTCCTACTTCTCCATCATATGTCATCGAGTTCTCCATGAAATCATTTAATCATGTTTGCGATACGTAGGATCCTCGTCATTTGATATGGAATATGCTCGATGGCTCGAAGAACATCAGAAAAAAATTGCAGACTTGCGAACTGCAGTGGATACTCATGCAGGCGACGACAAGCTGAGGTTGCTTGTTGATGCGACAATGCTTCATTACGATGAGGTCTTCAGACTTAAAAGTATTGCGACCAAGGAGGATATATTTCATGTGCTCTCAGGAATGTGGATCACTCCCGCAGAAAGATGTTTCATGTGGTTGGGCGGGTTTCGTTCCTCCGCTTTACTCAAGGTAATCATTCTTTAACTACTTCCAGTGGTTGCTAATTCTCAAACTGAGAGAACATGTGAATGGATTTCTGCAGATATTGGCCAGCCATGTTGAACCGATGACCGATCAGCAGCTGATGGGCATATGCAGCCTTCAGCAATCATCTCTGCAAGCTGAGGATGCATTGTTGCAAGGGATGGATGCACTTCAGCAATCTCTAACTGAGATCCTCGCCTCAAGTTGCCTTTCGACTTATGCAGGATCTGACAATGTTGGTATTTACATGAATGTTATGGCTAATGCAATGGGAAAACTGGGGACACTCGAGAGCTTCCTCCACCAGGTGTGTTTCACGACAAGAAAATCTAAGGAATAGCACGCTGTCTCCGTGGTCTCATAACAAGTTTCGAATTGAATTTATGCAACAGGCTGATCTGTTGAGGCAGCAGACCTTGCAACAGATGTACAAGATACTGACTACTCGACAAGCTGCACGAGCGCTTCTTGCCATCAATGATTACTTCTCGCGACTCCGAGCTCTTAGCTCGTTGTGGTTGGCACGACCACGTGATTGAGGATTATTGATGCATCTTACTACGAGGAAGCTCTCTAACAGATTGAAACTTTTTCAAACTAAATAAGCATTATATTGGATGTGTAATGAAAGGCGAATCCCTCGTTTTCAATATGGGTATATGCACTGCTCATCTACTAAAACAACAGTTAAAATCAAACATCGGCATGTGCTAACTTGTCCTGGATCTCTATTGAAGTGCTTGAATGTGAGGGATGCCAAAAGAATGACTGGAAACTAACGTGAGTCGTTCTCTGCCTTCCTACCGTAAATAATTAGCAAGTGTTAAATCATTGTTATTGGATGCATATTATATACATTCCTGGGAAGATACTTTGTGGGGTTCTTATATCACGATCCTTGTAAGGTTTGCAATTATACTAATAACCCCCGACTTTTTTATTTTTATCTCGCAAACTCTGCAAATTTACATTGTCTTACTCCACAATTCTTGCGGATGATTTAACTCTTCTTGACTTCCACAGTTCTTGTGGTTAATTTAACTTGTAGAAACTGATATTATTATGTTATGTACCTTTTCGTAATTTCTGTTTACTCTCTGGACTACTATGTATTTTACCTGTGAGGTCTCTTCCTATATAAGAGAGCCTAGGGTTCCTTTGAATAACAGATTGCTCACTTTTTTCAACATGGTATCAGAGCCAAAACCCTAGGCTCCCCCACTCGCTGCCCCCCTCTCTTTCTCTCTCTTGTTGTCGTACTCCCTCGGACTGCCTCCAGCGCTGCCCCGCCTCTCGGCCCGCCTGCGCCTCACGGTTTTGGCCCATGACCTCGCCTCTCGGCCCCGGCCCCGTCTCCCGGTCCTGACCCTCGCCTGCCCGCGTCGGCCCGCCTTCCATGCTCCGAGCGCCGCCCCTGTCTCGTCGGCTTCACTCTAACCGGTGTCGGCCCCCTCTTGCGGCCTTTGTAGTAGCTACCTTCTTCACCATATCCATGGATTTGGGTGTGTAACGTCTACATACGCACTCAAATCCTATGAAGTTGGTGTAGACACCTATTTATTTGTCTACAAACCCTAGTTCTTCTATGCCGATATGTCAGAATCCAAGGTTGATATGCCCTCCATAGGCGCGTTCAAAGGTCTCGCGCCAATAGTGAAGATGGATGGGACGAACTATGAGCTCTAGGCGATGTAGTTCATGAGCCTCATGAAGTCAAACGGTAATAAGCATATTCTTACCGAGGAAGAGCCGGCAGAGAAGACAGGGATATATGCCTTGTGGGTGGCTGATGATTCTTATGCCAAGTTTTGATTGTCAGGCACATTGTCGATGGAGATTGCCAATGATGTCCTCCATCAGCCCACTGCCAAAGGTAATGTGGGATATTATGACCGCTACGTATTCCCAAGTATGGAATGAGACCAAGATGTTATAGCTCCAGCATGATATATTCACGATGATGCAGAATGGCAGGCCACTTCACTCATTGTACACGTCCCTGAGAGGGATGTTTGAGAAGTTATACAGTATCATACCACTCATGGCGACTCTTGAGTAACAGAAGACATTTCAGAATGCTACCATGGTGGGCGATCTACTTGCAGCCCTAGATCCTGAGTACGAGGAAGCCCGCTCTGAGATTTTGGCTGATACAGTTATTCCTCCAATGGAGGATGTTTACCGGAGGCTCAGTTGCATATCAGTTTCTTCCAGCATATCTACTCCACCCCCATCCGCGATGGCAGTATCGCGTGGGAGAGGTGGTCAGTCTTCTGGTCGTGGACGTGGACCCCGTGGTAGGGGTGGTCGCTTTCGCCAGCTATGTTCATTCTGCCATCGCACTGGTCACTCGGAGGATACATGCTACTCTAAGCATGGGTTTCCAGCATCAGCGCGTGTAGCCGATCATGTTCTGCCCCAGTCAGCCCCCATTGCAGATAACCGATTCGAGGAGCTTATGGCATGTCTACGTGATATTATGCCACAATCATCTACTGATTCTCCAGGTGGACCTTCAGATGTTGCTGCTACAGCTTCTGCCAGTTCGTCTGCTGCTGCCAGTACCTCAGGTACTACTACTACCTTTACATCTTGTCATGATATATCTGATTGGATTATAGATTCTGGCGCCACCCATCACCTCTGTCGTGATAGAGAGAGACTTGAGTCCTACAGAGACATCCCACATGGCCGCTCAGTGCAGATAGCAGATGGTACTCATTCCCCCCTTGTTGGATAGGGGGAGGTGTTCTCATCACCTTCTATGCGTCTACAGAATGTTCTACATGCTCCTGAGTTCTCCATGAATTTGCTGTCTATTAGTCAGATTACGAAGGATTTGCACTGTCGTGCTATATTTGACCCATCATCTCTTATTTTTCAGGACATACTAATGGGCAGGGTAATTGGCTGTGGCTCTGAACAAAATATTATTTATCGGCTGGTCCGGAACCCTTATGCTGGCGTCTCTTCTCATTCCGTCGGACCAGTATCTCCGTACATCTGGCATCTTTGTTTTGGTCATCTCCCATTCTAGAAAATGCGATATCTACTGCCTCAGATCCTTCCCAGTTCATCATTTTGGTGTGAAGCTTGTTAGTTGGGAAAGCATCATCGGTCTAGCTTTCCTAGTCGTCACAGTCGGAGCAGTAGCTCCCCGTTTGAGTTATTTCACATTGATATTTGGGCTCCGAGTCGTGTACCTGATCATCAGGGACACATGTTCTATCTAGTTGTAGTGGATGATTTCTCTCGTGTATCTTGGGTCTTTCTTTTAAAGAATAAATCTGAAGCAGGAGATGTAATTAAAAATTTGATTAATGAAGTGTAGAATGTTTTTTCTTCTACTGTCAAATATGTTTGTACAGATAATGCACTGGAATTCTGCACCTGGTCTCTCTCTCTCTCTGTGTTTCTCTCGTCTAAGGGCATTATTCACCAAACCACTTGTGCTTACACATCTCAACAGAATGGCGTGGCAGAAAGAAAGCACCGTCGCCTTCTTGACATTACTCGAACCCTCCTTATTCAGAGTTGTGCTCCTATCTCTTTCTGGGAGGATGCTGTTCTTACAGCTTGCTACCTGTTCAATCGTATGCTGTCATCTATCCTTGGTGAGAAAATTCCTCTTTCTATCAGTTTTCCTGACAAGGAATTATTCTCACTTACTCCTCGTGTCTTTGGTACTGTTGCATTTGTTCATCTCTGTCTCCTGGACTTGACAAACTCTTTCTTAGAGCTGTCAAGTGTGTCTTTGTCGGTTACTCTCGGACTCAGAAGGGCTATCACTGTTATGATCCCATAAACAAGAAATACTTTGTCAGTGCTGATGTCACATTTTTTGAGTCCGTTATGTATTTTTCCCCCTGCAGGTGACATGCTGGTCCCATCCACAACCAACGATGATGTCTATGTCCCTCCACCTCCCAGTTGGAGTTCACCTGAGTCCACTCCTGCTCCAGTTGCTACGTCACCTAATCCACCGTCACCTCCACCACCACCACCACCTCCACAACCTCCTATTCCACCTTTACCAAAATTCTATACGCGTCGGTCAGGTCCTACTCAGGCTACACTTCAGGCATCCATCACGCATCAGGTATGTTCAGATGACATCACTACTGACGGGTCAGATATGGTACATGTGCATGATTCTTCATTGTAGGAGGAGACTACACCATCCAGTACAATGGACGACAACCTTGATATTCCTATTGCTATCCGGAAGCAAAAGCGGACGTGTGTGTCTTATCCCTTTGCTTCCAAGGTATCTTTTCATCGCCTCACAGGCGACTTTCAGAGTTTTGCTGCAGCCTTGTCTTCCGTGGACATACCACTGACCTATCAAGAAGCTATGAAGATTGATTGCTGGCGACTGGCTATGGAAGACGAGATGCGTGCCTTACAGTTTCGTGGCACATGGAGCTTGGTTAATGCTCCTCCTGACGCATCCATTGCTAGCTGTAAATGGGTATTCAAAGTTAAATACCATGCCGATGGCAGTCTAGATCGATACAAGGCACAGCTGGTCGCGAGAGGTTTCACACAAACCTATGGCGTGGACTATATGGATACATTTTCTCCAATGGCTCGTCACTCTACACTTCGCATTCTCTTATCAATTACCGTGGTACGTGACTGGACTATATCTCAACTTGATGTCAAGAATGCCTTCTTGTATGGAGATTTGTAGGAGGAAGTCTACATGCAGCAACCACCAGGGTTCACTGCTGAGGGGGAGAAGCATATGGTGTGTAGACTTCACAAGACAATTTATGGCCTCAAACAGAGCCCAAGGATGTGGTTCCAGAAGCTTTCCCATCTGATTGAACGACAGGGTTCAAAAGATCAAATGCAGATCACTCGTTTTTTATTCAGAAGTCTTCTGCAGGTTGACGACTCGGGAATTTCGATGCGGTTAAGGTAGAAAATAAATCACAATGTCGTTGTCCTCAATCGCTCAGCACGTGTCAATCAAGAAAATGAACCACAGATGAAGATAAATCAATAAAATACAGAGAAGTGGTCCTGCTATAGGATTAACCTGGTATAGCTCCCAGGGTCGAACACAAGGAGCACAGATTGGCCTTGCGGCCTACGATGTAGTCAGAAATCCAGAAGAGTCTTTTTTATGGTTTTTATTTGTTTTTATATTTTTTTAGATTTTTTTAAAGATGAGAAAATTAAAGAAGGTAATTACAGGGGAACTTCAACAATTTATACAACACTCCAAAAATAATGCAAAAATTAAGGAAAAATGGTTTTTATGTTTTTTAAGTTTTTTACTGTTTTTGGTGAATTTTTGGAATTTTTCTAATGGGTAAATTATTTATTGAAAATCAAACAATGCAACAAACAGAGGGTACTGTCCAGCAAGGCTTAAGATCCAAAAATAAAATAATTTTGGATCTCAAAAAGCCCTAAAGGTAATTTTCCTATAATCTAGAAAGAATAAGGAAAATTTAGGCACCCTAATTATTGTTTTTGGATTTTTAATTAATTTATTACAATTTTTATGAGTTTTTAGGGGTTTTTCAATTTTTAAGGTTTTTAAGTGATGAACAGTAGCCAAAATTGGCTAGAAAATCAATCAACAAGTGAGAAACATTATCTAATTTTTTTAGAATTTTTGGTGGAGTTTTTATATTTTTTTGGTATTTTTAAAGTCAAACAGTAGCAAAAATATGGGTTTTTGAATTTTTAAAAATAATAAATGAAATCAAAAATGTCCCCAAAAATCATAGAAATTCCTACACCATGGCAGGAGCCATGTGTCAAAATTTCATTGGATTTGGAGGTCGTTTGATATTTTATTCAAAAATAAAGGTGGGGCACTGTGCACAAGGACCTAAGTGCAAATACCCAAAAGTTCTGGGGTCCTGGTGCAAAATACCCAAGAAGTCACGTGCCAAGCACGTGCCTGGGGCACTCAAGGACCTAAATGTAATAAAAATAAGTTCCAAGGACCTATTGATAACTCGTATCAAAAGTCCAGGGGCTTATATGCAATTTACCCAAAATAATTCGCACATGTGCAAATTCAATGCTCACAGGGGTATATATGCAAATAAACAAAACTTTTCATTCAATGAATAACATCCAGAACTACAGGGCTTCTTATGCAAATAACCCAACAAAACACGTGCCAAAGCACGTGGGTCTCTACTGGCAGGGGTATAAATGCAAATAAAATTAAGCGCGAGGGTCTCTATGCAAATATCCCAGAAAATAAACAACTGGAATTAAAAATTACAGGACTAAAGAGAAAATGACAAACTACGAGGGGGCCCTATGATATTTACCCCTTTATTAATAGCGACGGCCCGATGCTGACGCGTGGCAGATCTGACGGTGGAGAACAAACGCGCCTTTACTCCTTCGGCTCTTGGGCTCGATCGACGGCGGAGAGAGATCCACGTGGCTGATCTGACGGTGCTGGGCTCCTTCGCCTCTCTCCTCGGTTGCGACGGTCCAGATGAGATCCTCAGATGGATCAACGGCTGCTGCTCCTCTACAGATCGACGGCTGGGATTAGAACTGGAGCGAGGCCTTCATCGGACGGCTCTGGAAGGTGGAGGAAGAACTCGACGCCGGCGAACTTCGCCGACGTCCTGCGTGAACTCCGGTCCTCCTCAGCTGCGCCTGAAGGTCGGAGAAGGTCCGGCGTGAAGTTGCGCAGCTGCTGCGGGTGGCCAAGGGCCCAACCGAGCCCTGGAAGGGCTCCGGCGAGGCCTAGTGGCTCGAAGCTCCTGGCTGAACTGTGAAGGAGGCTCAGACACCCCCTTTGGACCTGCAAAATGGTCAAGAAGCTTCGCGGGTCGAGGGCAAAGTGCCTCGACCCCGGTTAGGTGGCGTGAAGGTGAACGGTGCGGTGGGGCGGAAGAGCTCCGGCGAGGCGGAGGCGATGGAACTCGAATCCCAGATCCTGTGCGATCTGGGTTGAATGAGCGGGCGTAGAAGGTGCGTGGGGACACGGTGAAGGTGATGGTCGGGTCGGAATGGCGAGGTGTGACGCGAGATGGTCGGAATCGGAGATGTACGTCGGAGATATGAATTGGGCGAAATCGAAAATTACGCTAAATCGAAGGTCTAATCGGATACCTGATGGATGCTGGAGACTGTGCTGGAGCTGCTCTTGCTCCGGGTCGTAGCTTCGAAGGGCGTCAAGGCCTGAAGCTCGATGCTCAACGCCGGCGGCGGAGCAAGGACGGCGAAGTACGCCGGATCAAAGGAATCGCCTCCTCGCCTCACTGCAACAAAGGCAACGGCTTGCTGTCACTCTTGCGATGCCAATGGAGGTCACGGGGAAGAAGGAGAGGGTCCAAAGATGCGGCGCGGAGGCGGCGGAGGGAAGAATATATAATGTGACCGGGGCGATTAGGGTTGAGTGGCGACAGCTATAGAAGGCGTGGATTTGATGGCGGAAGATCCGGCGAGGGAGAGGGATGAACGGCGAAGAATCCGGGCGCGGGGGATGCGTGGGAGACAGCCTGGAGCTGCGTGGGAAAATCGGGGAAGATGGGGTGGCGCGCGACTTCCAGAAAAGGAAGGAGGTCGCGGGGGAGTTGACTGGGGTCAACAGTCCCCCGTGGACCAATCAGGAGCGGCCACGTGTGCTGGGTTTTTGTTTATTTATTTTAGGGTAGAAATAGGCCGAATTAAGGAAAACTCAAAACATAAAATATTTTTCTTTTATTTTTTTCTATTTTTTGGTGATTTTTAATTAATTTTTGAAAATAAAAATAGGGTAGCTCTATATATAGGTATATGTACACTACATGGATTTTTATTTTTGATTTTTTTTATTTGTTATTTTTATGTATTTTTATGCTCATTTTGTATTTTATTTATTTACAAGATAAAATGAGGAATAAAAGAATATTTTTATTTTATTTTTATCACTTATATACAAGGGTGAAATAAATGGTTGAATACATTTATATACATGGTATTTATACAATGTATTTTTGTATTTTCAATTTTGTAATTTTTATTTGATTTTTGTTTTGTTTCTTGTTATTTATTTTATTTACATATGTAACATAGAATATTTACAAAAAGTTTAGAAAATAATTGAATTTATTTACAAGGTTAAATAAATACAAGGGTGTGGTTTATACACATGGTGAAAGAAGGGTATTTTTTTATTTTGTTTTTAATATTTTCTAAATATACAAAAATATTTACAACATATTTTTGGGTGAGGAAAATATATAGTTTTATTTATTTACAGAAGTATATACACATGAGCTCCTATCTCCCTCTACTTTGGCTTTTATGCTGTCAGGCCCATGCTGAGCCCTCCCTTGGGTTAGGTTGCTCGATATTTATTCTAAATATTTCCCTCTTTTTCTTTTTGCTCTTTATTCTTTTATTTTGTGCACAAAAACATGCTAATTATAGGTTTTTACACAATGCATGCTTTTGGTATTTATTTGTATTTACACATATCTACATGTATTTGCAAAGGTTTTTGTAGCTAAAATAGAAGAATAAAGAGTGATGAATGGGTATTCATCACCCCCCTATGCTTAACTTTGCTAGTCCCTTAGCAAACACTTATTTGAAAAAGAAGTGAAAAAAAGAAAAAGAAAAAGAAAAAGAAAAAGAGGATGTACATGGATCAAGGTTGACTTATTAAATTTTCCTTCATTAAATTGAAATATGGAGCTCGATCAGATCTTTGGATTATTAATGTGTCGGAACCTTATTTGGACTTAAGCTTAAGACTCAACAGCCTCCAAGTTCCACCAATCTATGGGCAAGACTCCTCAATAAACCAGATCAGAACAAGTCCACATACACAAACTCTAATGACCATGAATCTTTTCCTTGCGGTGTAAGTGATATGTGGCTCCCCACCTCAGAAGTGACAAAGAAACAACCTCCCTCAACCTGGTAACTCTAATTCCTCAGTCTAGCAACTCTTTCCTCGAGAAGCGGGGTATTCCCTTCTAAGTTCAAGTGCAACCGGCTCAAGGAGAGGGGGTAGAAGTATAGAGTTTTGGAAGCTTAGCCAGTGTAGCTAAGTCTCCCGCTGCAAGCTTCATGAGATGTAACATGATACCATAAGCTTTTGCTTTATACTCCGGTGGGGTTATTAAATTTTCAATCCGACCCACCACTTTTTTGGAGTTCTTTTTGTATTTTTGCAATTTTTTTTTCAACAACTTCTGTACAACATATCTACATGGTGCAGCATATATAAGAAATTTCCCCTTGAGCCAGTAGACTATCCCTCTTTTGAAGCTTTATTGCAACCCACAGCTTCTGTCTTTAGCTTTCAACACCACTAGACCAAGTTGAGGTGCACTTCCTTCACTATAAGAAGAAGAGAGGTTCCGCCTAGAAGTACTACCCTCATATGCTACCCCAAGCCAAAGGAAACTGCCTCCTCACCACCTCATCCATGGAGAGCCATGTGTAAAGTGCAGGTGCAAGTTAAGCCATTGTCTCTGAGAGTCATGCGTGTGTTGTTAAGTGCTCTACTTAGGCTCGTCAAGATGACATATGCTCATAGCCTAGTGGACTCAAAGAATTAAGTCCTTATGGACCTGAAAAGCCTTAACCCTAAGTCCTACAAGGTTCCTCTTAAAGTTAGGTGGATTAAGATCTTATTCAAGCTCCATTTCTCAATTTAATTCCAGGCTCAGTTTAAATGTCAACTCTCATCCAGGAAAAATTATATACATATATGTACACAAGATGCTATTTACAAATATTTTACAATCATGCAAAATTTTTGAAAAAAATGTTTTGAAATCATGAATGAATGATGCATGAGGTGCAAGTTTTGCAAAAAGATATTTACAAACATTTACACAAGATTTTTGCAAACTTTTGATTTTCAAAACATTTTGGAAAATTTTGTACTATATACATAATTTTGATACAAAATATTTACACAAGCTTCACACAAAAGATTTTTGAAATCATTTTTACAAAAATACTTTATACACTAGCTATGTATGTGCAGGAATAAAGAGGTTTATGTACATGAAAAAATTTTTTTTAATTTTTGTGATTTTTAGCCATTTTATTTATTAACACACTCACACAAAGTACGAGTTATGGCTAAAGTATATATGAAATATATACACACCCCCCCTATACTTAGCTCGAACGATGTCCTCAGAGTGATCAAGAGCGATGAAGAAGACATAACTCGTGCTTAGTAAAAGGGAAGTGAAAAGGAATGGCTAAGTACAGGAACGAATAAATGAATAGAATGATAAGAACTCGGTGGTTTCCCCCTATACTTAGGATTAACTAATCCTAAGTATAGAAAGCTGTACATGAAGGGAAAGCCGAGTGATGAATATACAGAATCTGCCCCCCCTATACTTAGGGTAAAATATTCCTAAGTATAGGCAGCAAAAACAAGAGCAGAAAGAATAAAAAGAATACTCACAGGTCCGACATCCCCCCTATACTTAGGGTAAAGTACACCCTAAGTATAGCATAATCATAAGATGAGAGATGGGATGTGGGACTAAAGAATAGAATGATATGGACAACTGGATCTATACAGGCGGAGGAACAGTGAAAATCAGGCGTGAGATGTAAAAGATGTGAGTCAAGAGACCACATCTCACGCAAAATGAATAGCGGCGATAATAACGTCCCGCGGCTCATGATCTAGAAATGGTTTGAGCCGCTGGCCGTTCACTCGGAAGGTACTCTCAGAAGATAACTCAGATATATCAATGCTACCGTTATCGTGTACCTTTCTGACCAAATATGGTCCTTTCCATTTGCTCTGTAGCTTCCCTGGAAATAATCTAAGCCTTGCATCAAACAGCCATACTTTCTGTCCAATCTCAAAATGCTTGTGGCTGATATGAGAATCATGCCACTCTTTGACTTTCTCCTTATAATGTAGGCTGTTTGAGAATGCTGCATCTCTAAGCTCTTCCAAGGTGGCTAACTCTGCCCTCCTCTGGTCTCCTATACCATTTGGATCCATAAGAATATCTGTGACTGCCCAAAGTGACTTGTGCCTCAGCTCCACTGGTAGGTGACAGGGCTTGCCATAAACGAGGCGAAAGGGAGATGTACCCAATGGAGTTTTGAAAGACGTCCTATATGCCCACAGGACCGAGTCCAAAAGCTGTGACCAATTCTTTCGGTCAGGGCGGACGACTTTCTGCAAAATATTCTTGATCTCCCTGTTCGACACCTCAGCTAGACCATTCGTCTGTGGATGGTATGGAGTGGCAACACGATGGTCTATGCCGAACTCTCTAGCAAGTGCCTTCACCTGGTCGTTGATGAAATGAGATCCCCCATCAGAAATCAGAACTCGTGGAACCCCGAACCGCGTGATGATATGTTTCTTCAAAAATCTGCAAACTGTCTTCGCATCTGCGGCTCGGGCGGGGATAGCCTCGACCCAACGACTAACATAATCTACGGCCAACAGAATGTACTCAAATCCCTGACTCTTAGGGAATGGACCCATGAAATCGATGCCCCATGCGTCAAAAACCTCACAGAAGTGAATGGGCTGCATCGGCATCATATCACGCTGTCCGCAGGTGCCCATCCTCTGACAGTCAGTACACCTCTTCACGAACTCATCTGAGTCCTTGAAAAGGGTAGGCCACCACAAGCCGGATTGGAGCACTTTCTGTGCCGTTCTCCTCCCAGAATGATGTCCTCCTGCCTCAAGCTTGTGGCAGTAAGTGAGGATACTATGATGCTCCTCCTGAGGAATACACCGACGCCAGATGCTATCCCCTCCTTCGTGGTAAAGGATGGGATCCTCCCAGTGGTAGGACTTGACCTTCGCAAGGAAGGTCTCAATCTTCTGCTTGGGCCAATCTTGTGGGACTTTCCCAGCAACGAGAAAGTTCACAATATCAGCGTACCATGGGAGTGAGGCGATAGCAAGGATCGCCTCATCTGGGAAGGTATCACAAATGGGATCAATCTGCTCAGAATCCTCAGGCTGCTCTAATCGGGATAAATGGTCCGCCACCACATTCTTGACTCCAGGCTTATCCTTGATCTCAATGTCGAACTCCTGGAGTAGAAGGATCCATCTAGTAAGTCTGGCCTTGGCATCCTTCTTTGACATGAGGTACCTGATGGCGGTGTGGTCTGTGTACAAGGTCACTCGGGATCCAATGATATATGATCTGAATTTATCTAGGGCAAACACTACTGCTAGCATCTCCTTCTCTGTGACTGTATAATTCCGCTGGGCGGAATCCAATGTGCGGCTAGCATAGTGTATCGCAAATGGTACTCCATCCCTCCTCTGTCCTAGCACGGCCCCTACGGCAAAATCAGAGGCGTCCGTCATGATCTCGAATGGGAGAGACCAATCGGGTGGCTGAAGGACAGGAGCCTCAATCACACACTGTTGGAGAGTCTCAAAGGACGAAAGACACTTGTCATCAACAAGGAACTCGGTGTCTTTCGTCAAAAGGTCAGTCAACGGTCGGGCAATCTTGCTGAAATCATGAATGAATCTCCTGTAAAAGCCAACGTGCCCCAGAAATGACCGTAACTGCTTCAGATTGGACGGCGGTGTGAGTTTCCTAATGACATCGACCTTGGCCGGATCAACCTCCATGCCTCTGTTGGAGATGATGTGGCCAAGCACCGTCCCTTGAGTCACCATGAAGTGACTCTTCTCCCAAGACAGAACTAAGCGGGTAGCAATGCATCGCTGGAGTACTCGGTCTAGGCAGTCAAGACAGGAATCGAAACCGTCGCCGTAAACCGAGAAGTCGTCCATGAAGACCTCCAAACACTCCCCTACCATGTCCGAAAAGATCGACAGCATGCATCTCTGAAAAGTCGCAGGGGCGTTACATAGCCCGAATGGCATGCGTCGAAAGGCGTAAGTACCGAAGGGACAGGTAAAGGTGGTCTTCTCCTGATCCTCAGGAGCGATGGCCACTTGATTGTAGCCCGAGTACCCATCTAGGAAGCAATAATGACTCTTCCCTGCCAGTCTCTCTATGATCTGATCAATAAAAGGCAGGGGGAAATGGTCCTTCTTGGTGGCCTGGTTGAGTTTCCTGTAGTCAACACAGACCCGCCAAGAGGTGGGTACTCGTGTAGCAATCTCCTCTCCCGACTCACTGATCACAGTCGTGATGCCCGTCTTCTTGGGCACCACATGCAAGGGGCTAACCCACTTGGAGTCGGAAATGGGATAAATAAAATCTGCACTCCACCATTTTGATATTTCCTTCATAACAACCTCTCTTAGGTTGGGGTTCAGTCGCCGCTG
Organism: Ottelia alismoides; assembly: GCA_037367405.1. Lineage (NCBI taxonomy): Eukaryota > Viridiplantae > Streptophyta > Magnoliopsida > Alismatales > Hydrocharitaceae > Ottelia > Ottelia alismoides. Next base: position 83,901 of record JAZKJV010008092.1, on the reverse strand, counting down.
GAACTCACGCGACGGCTTCGCCCCTTCCTCAAGATAGATATGGTGGGAGCACAATGAGGGACTGATCCCATGGAGATCTGCTACGCTCCATCCAATTGCCTTGCGGTTCTTTTCAAGAACCTCCATCAGACGGGATTCTTGTTCTCCAGTCAGATCGGCAGAGATGATGACTGGGTACATCTCAGACTCTCCCGCAAGGAATCGATACTTCAGCGAAGTAGGGAGCGGCTTTAGCTCTGGACAGCTAGGTGCTGGCAAATCTGGCTTCTGAAGAAGATGTGTGTATGCGGATAATTCTGCCAAATTTGCCTGGGAAAATGATAACGAACTCTCACAAACTGGATCTGGAGAAGGCGGGTCCTCTACATTGTCTCTGTTCTGCTCTGCCTCTACCTCCTCCTCATCTATAGGCTCAGGTGGATCCAGATCTGGCATCTGATCGTCACAATCTGCCCAATCAGATTCTGAATCCGAGGGATTTATATCCGACTCGGTGGCATCAGTACCACCGGAGAACAAGGTGGCATCAGCACCACCATCACTGGAAATCGTGTCGCGATCAAGGTCCGACTCTGCTGACTCAATAGTATCCTGAACCAGGTCTGTGCTCTCCAGACTATCCTCTGCTATCATCTCTGCATCAGCTGTATCTGAATATGAGAGGATGGTCTGTGCTGCAGGATCTGCCCAAACTGCCTCATCATCTGTGATCACAAAATCACAGTCCTGGTGGATGTCTGGCTCTGCGTCTGTCAGCTGCTCTGAACCTGTACTGCCATGTGAGCGGGATCTGGATCTGGCTCTGTGGTCCTTAACCGTCTCTATTTGTATACTCTCGCCCTGGACGCGAAAGTACACCTTCCCGCTGTCATGGTCAGTCACTGCCTTGGCTGTGGCCAAGAACTGGCGACCGAGGATGATGGGGGAATCGGTCAACGAGTCAGGGGTCTCCATGTCCAGCACTACGAAGTCCACGGGGAATTGCAAACCCTGAATCGTGACGACAACGTCTCGCAACAACCCCTTTGGCCTCTTGACAGACCGATCAGCAAACTGAAGGTATGTCCTGCTCTGTCTAAGAGTGCCCAACTCTAAGTGGTCGAGAAGGGCTGCCGGAAGAAGGTTGATCGACGATCCGCTATCTAAGAGAGTACGGTCGAACCTCTGCTCACTAATCTGACATCTGACATACGGGGCCCCTAAATCTGGCCTCTTAGTCGGCAGATGGTTCTGGATCGCGTAACACGTGGCTTTTGTTAGCACATGAATTTCTGCGGTCTTGCTCCTCTTCTTCCTCCTGACTGTGGTCCTATCTCTTAGGGATCGCTGAAGAAGAGGAATGTGCTGCAAAGCCTCATTGAGGGTCAGCTGGATGTGAAATCTGTCTATCATGCCCTGGCTGAACTCCTCCTGCTCTCTTTTTTTTGGATCTTTTTCTTTTTTCTTCCCCTTCCCCAACTCAAGGGCTCTAGGAAAGGGGATCACAGGGTCCTTCTCAGATGAAGGACTAGGAATAGGCCTAGACGATTCGATGACTGGATCCTCACAAACATCATTCACCGCAGTGGGATCAGAAGAAACTAAACCTTTTCCTTTATTCAAATCAGAGTTCCGAGATACATTCATGCGAGGAAAGACAACATTTCTATCAGAGTAAATGTTGGTGGCCTCAGTACCACCTCTAGCTGGCTCTACAACTAGACGTCTTGCGGCCTCAGTACCGCGGGCTGGCTCGGCTCTCCTGGTGGCGTCAGTACCACCTCCTCGATCTGGTGAAATGGCGGCCTCAGTACCGCCGGGGGAATCAGCATCTAGGGTGGCATCAGTACCACCGTCATCATGATGTGCGGCTTCAGTACCGCTCTCCTCTTCCTCATCTGGCGCTCTAGATGGATCCTCGTGTTGTAGCTCAGATGAGGCGCCGCCTGCTGGTCTTCTACCGCTCCTAAGTGTGACAAAATCAGCATCAAATAAATCCGACGAGATAACATCAAATGAGTCACTAGAAGTGGTAGGCTCAGTGTGAACTACCTGCTCAGATTTCCTCTTCAAGTTATTCGGATTGGGCTCGATCTGTGCAGGGATGGCGGCCTTCCCTCTCATCAGGTCCCGCATCTCCTGGCGGAACTCGTCCATCTCCCGTCTAAATGTAGCCTGCTGCTCTGTGAAGAGGCGGGCTAGATCATCCATGGCGGGGCTCTCATGGGAGCCCGACGGGTTGCCTCTCTGGTAATGAGGCTGCTGGACCTGGTGCTGCTGTGGCTGAGAGGGGTAAGAGGAAGGATGCTGCTGTTGGTGAGCCTGCTGCTCACGTCTCCAATTCTGTCCCTGCTGCTGATAGGGACGAGGTACGAAGGATGATGGCTGGTAAGCTGGGGGCTGCTGGTGATCTCTCTGCTGGGAGTACTGCCCTCCCTGACCGGCTGGCTGCTGTTGGGACTGGTTACCCCCATTCCCCCACCTGAATCCGGGATGGTCTCGTCGGATTCCAGGCTGGGGCCGGTCATACCAAATCCCGTTGACATCCATCAACGGTTCAGCATCGTAAGGGGCTGGTGGTAGTACATCCAGAGGCTGATCCGGCTGATATACCACCATCTGTAAGTCTGGAGATGGTGGTGACTGGTAAGAGGGCTGCTGCTGCTGGTACGGCTCCGCCTGTACAAGGTGAACTTGTCTAGGCTGCTGCAAGGAGCTGGAGCGCTGGGACGAGCTGCGGCTGCCGCCGGAATCGCCTCGCGACAGAAGACGGGGCTGAGGAGCCGTCTGTGCCTCCTGAAGACACAAGAGCTGGGTCTTCATGTCGCTCAGAGTTTGTGCCATTTCCTCCATCTGAGTTATGCCCTGGCACTGCTTCTTCTCTATGATTTCCATGCGGTCCAACTTCTCGCTGATAATCCCCATGTCCGCAGTGGCCGACTCTGCCTGTGCGGCTGCAACTGTGGACGAACTGGATGGACCTGCATCAACCCGTGCTATCCTCTGATACTGCACGGATCCTGGCGGCTGCTGAGATCTCTGTGTGTACAACCGAGTCTGGGACATCACCATGTAATTTTCTGCCATCTCTTCATAGATGGCCCAGACTTGGTTGTGGTCCTTGGCAAAGTAGGACCCGCCGCAAGAAGCATTCACCAGACCCTGAAGCTCTGGTGTTAGCCCACTAAAGAAGCTCTGAACTAGGTTCGGCTTGGAGATATCATGGTGTGGGCATCTATCCAGAAGCTCTCTGAACCTCTCCCATGCCTCGTGAAATTGCTCGTTAGGGAGCATGGAGAAGTTATTGATCAGGGCCCTCGCTGCATTCGTCCGCCCGAGTGGATAGTACTTGTTCAAGTACTCGGTGCGGAGTTGCTCCCAGGTGTAAACAAACTTCCCTAGATGTTTCAGCCAGGCGGCTGCTCTATCTGCCAGTGAAAAAGGGAAGGCCATCATCCGAATCGTATCTTGGTCCACACGACGGTCGTGGACAGTGCTGCAGATCATCAAAAACTCCTGGAGATGGAGGTGGGGTTCCTCAGTGGCGAGTCCGTGAAAATGAGGTAGCATCTGCAGGGTGTTCGGAGGGAACTTGAAATCCCCCACGATAGCAGGTATCACCACCCACTGGTGCATCAGTGTAGATCCGGGGTTGTGAAGCTCCCGCATCGGTCTTGCTGCGGCGGCGGCTGCCGCTGCTGCGGCAGCTGCTGCTGTGGCTGCTGCCTCTGCATCAGCGTCAGGAATGTCCTCCGGCTCGCTCGGCTCGTCTCGCTCTCTTCGGAGTCTCTCCAACTCCCTCCTCATCTCGATCATGAAAGCCCCCTGATCGCGTAACTGTTGCTGGACTGTCTCTAATGATGCGATCAGGGTGGAGTTGATCGCCCCCTGGTCTAAGACAAAATGTTCGGGCTGGCGATCGTCTGAACTTCCGGCTCCAGCCATAGGGATGTCTGCAAAATCAGATGAGCCTAACTCAGGTTCTGTCAAATTAATTCGTCTTTCCTCGGGCTCATGTCTCTCAGTAGCAGAAGAAAGGGGATCGAGGGGGAACAGGGTGGAATCGAACTCGGGTCCGGAGAGCTGGTCTCGACTCTCACGGGCCAACCTAGATGATGGAGTAGACGCGCCTGAAAGCGGTGCAGCCAGAGGCTGCCTAAGAGATCGTCTACCCATCATCTTGATCTTGGCGAGTTGGGCGGATGGGATCTGGAGAAAATATGATTACAAAGCAAACCCCCGGTTCACCAACACAACACAATCTGAAGACCGTGAAAGATCGGTCAATTTATCTTGTCAATTTTATTTGGTGAACATTCAAGATATCAGAGCGCTTACGTGACCTGTTAGGATACCCGATACTCTCTCAACCGACTGTCCCGCACAGAAGAGTCGGTAATCAGTCGAGATGAGCACCGGAGGGCTTTACCTAGTGTTCGGGTCACTCTCTCGCACAATCAAACCAAACAATGAGGGGGTTGCTCTCCCCAAGACAAATTTTTAATGTGAGTGTCTTTTAGGGTCAATAATGTTATCCAGTCCCAATTTTTTTTGTTTTTCTTTTTAATTTTTTCAAAATAAATACAAGCGGCCTGACGGTTTTTCCGATTCTCCTGATGATTTAAGCCAAAAACAGAGGGAGAAGACGAAAAAGCCGATGCGCGAAGAAATCAATGATGCATGCAGAGAAAGAAATGCGTACCTTGTCTCCAGCACTCTACATGCAAGTGATCCGCGCAGAATTTAAAGACAGAATAAAACTACCTAAATGGTGCAGCGAGAAAAACCGAGTCCTAGATGAGCAACTTCTATTGATCGTGAAGAACAATAGTTAGCTAACCGAATCGAGTCCGGAGTCCGATCTTGGGAGTCACTCGGTGCCCGCCACAACGGGTCCTGCCAGCGCTGTATGTGACTCCTCACGGCACGTGGTCTCAAATCCAATTAAACTAACTTTTTCAGTGAATTTTATTAAGGTCCAATTACGTTCTATAGGAACAGATATTCTATTAGGTGTTGGGCCTTAAAAATTTACGTCACAATCAATCAAAATTCCTATATCTAGGGGCTAAAACCGCGAGAAACACCGGAAAAGGCAGCTATCTATAAAAACCACGATAAAAGCCGCGAAAATCCAAATGGGTCCCCCGAGCACACCGGTGCTCGGCGAAACAGACCCGCTAAGTTACAAATGTCCACAAATGTCCAAGTCTAAGTCCTAAATTATTACAACAAGTATTGTTCTCTCTCTCTCTAAGTAGAAAATCTCTTCTCCTCTCTCTCTCTTCCTGCTCTTCTTCCCGTGCGGGTCCTCAAAAATTGTACTCCAAGTTGTCCAAGCAGTACCTCGCACAAAAATCCAAGAGAGAATGTCAGAAAACAATTATAATATAGAGAGACAAAAATAGAAGAATGAAAACTGACTACAAAGCCGTGCTCCCCGGCAACGGCGCCATTCTGACGACTCGGGAATTTCGATGCGGTTAAGGTAGAAAATAAATCACAATGTCGTTGTCCTCAATCGCTCAGCACGTGTCAATCAAGAAAATGAACCACAGATGAAGATAAATCAATAAAATACAGAGAAGTGGTCCTGCTATAGGATTAACCTGGTATAGCTCCCAGGGTCGAACACAAGGAGCACAGATTGGCCTTGCGGCCTACGATGTAGTCAGAAATCCAGAAGAGTCTTTTTTATGGTTTTTATTTGTTTTTATATTTTTTTAGATTTTTTTAAAGATGAGAAAATTAAAGAAGGTAATTACAGGGGAACTTCAACAATTTATACAACACTCCAAAAATAATGCAAAAATTAAGGAAAAATGGTTTTTATGTTTTTTAAGTTTTTTACTGTTTTTGGTGAATTTTTGGAATTTTTCTAATGGGTAAATTATTTATTGAAAATCAAACAATGCAACAAACAGAGGGTACTGTCCAGCAAGGCTTAAGATCCAAAAATAAAATAATTTTGGATCTCAAAAAGCCCTAAAGGTAATTTTCCTATAATCTAGAAAGAATAAGGAAAATTTAGGCACCCTAATTATTGTTTTTGGATTTTTAATTAATTTATTACAATTTTTATGAGTTTTTAGGGGTTTTTCAATTTTTAAGGTTTTTAAGTGATGAACAGTAGCCAAAATTGGCTAGAAAATCAATCAACAAGTGAGAAACATTATCTAATTTTTTTAGAATTTTTGGTGGAGTTTTTATATTTTTTTGGTATTTTTAAAGTCAAACAGTAGCAAAAATATGGGTTTTTGAATTTTTAAAAATAATAAATGAAATCAAAAATGTCCCCAAAAATCATAGAAATTCCTACACCATGGCAGGAGCCATGTGTCAAAATTTCATTGGATTTGGAGGTCGTTTGATATTTTATTCAAAAATAAAGGTGGGGCACTGTGCACAAGGACCTAAGTGCAAATACCCAAAAGTTCTGGGGTCCTGGTGCAAAATACCCAAGAAGTCACGTGCCAAGCACGTGCCTGGGGCACTCAAGGACCTAAATGTAATAAAAATAAGTTCCAAGGACCTATTGATAACTCGTATCAAAAGTCCAGGGGCTTATATGCAATTTACCCAAAATAATTCGCACATGTGCAAATTCAATGCTCACAGGGGTATATATGCAAATAAACAAAACTTTTCATTCAATGAATAACATCCAGAACTACAGGGCTTCTTATGCAAATAACCCAACAAAACACGTGCCAAAGCACGTGGGTCTCTACTGGCAGGGGTATAAATGCAAATAAAATTAAGCGCGAGGGTCTCTATGCAAATATCCCAGAAAATAAACAACTGGAATTAAAAATTACAGGACTAAAGAGAAAACGACAAACTACGAGGGGGCCCTATGATATTTACCCCTTTATTAATAGCGACGGCCCGATGCTGACGCGTGGCAGATCTGACGGTGGAGAACAAACGCGCCTTTACTCCTTCGGCTCTTGGGCTCGATCGACGGCGGAGAGAGATCCACGTGGCTGATCTGACGGTGCTGGGCTCCTTCGCCTCTCTCCTCGGTTGCGACGGTCCAGATGAGATCCTCAGATGGATCAACGGCTGCTGCTCCTCTACAGATCGACGGCTGGGATTAGAACTGGAGCGAGGCCTTCATCGGACGGCTCTGGAAGGTGGAGGAAGAACTCGACGCCGGCGAACTTCGCCGACGTCCTGCGTGAACTCCGGTCCTCCTCAGCTGCGCCTGAAGGTCGGAGAAGGTCCGGCGTGAAGTTGCGCAGCTGCTGCGGGTGGCCAAGGGCCCAACCGAGCCCTGGAAGGGCTCCGGCGAGGCCTAGTGGCTCGAAGCTCCTGGCTGAACTGTGAAGGAGGCTCAGACACCCCCTTTGGACCTGCAAAATGGTCAAGAAGCTTCGCGGGTCGAGGGCAAAGTGCCTCGACCCGGTTAGGTGGCGTGAAGGTGAACGGTGCGGTGGGGCGGAAGAGCTCCGGCGAGGCGGAGGCGATGGAACTCGAATCCCAGATCCTGTGCGATCTGGGTTGAATGAGCGGGCGTAGAAGGTGCGTGGGGACACGGTGAAGGTGATGGTCGGGTCGGAATGGCGAGGTGTGACGCGAGATGGTCGGAATCGGAGATGTACGTCGGAGATATGAATTGGGCGAAATCGAAAATTACGCTAAATCGAAGGTCTAATCGGATACCTGATGGATGCTGGAGACTGTGCTGGAGCTGCTCTTGCTCCGGGTCGTAGCTTCGAAGGGCGTCAAGGCCTGAAGCTCGATGCTCAACGCCGGCGGCGGAGCAAGGACGGCGAAGTACGCCGGATCAAAGGAATCGCCTCCTCGCCTCACTGCAACAAAGGCAACGGCTTGCTGTCACTCTTGCGATGCCAATGGAGGTCACGGGGAAGAAGGAGAGGGTCCAAAGATGCGGCGCGGAGGCGGCGGAGGGAAGAATATATAATGTGACCGGGGCGATTAGGGTTGAGTGGCGACAGCTATAGAAGGCGTGGATTTGATGGCGGAAGATCCGGCGAGGGAGAGGGATGAACGGCGAAGAATCCGGGCGCGGGGGATGCGTGGGAGACAGCCTGGAGCTGCGTGGGAAAATCGGGGAAGATGGGGTGGCGCGCGACTTCCAGAAAAGGAAGGAGGTCGCGGGGGAGTTGACTGGGGTCAACAGTCCCCCGTGGACCAATCAGGAGCGGCCACGTGTGCTGGGTTTTTGTTTATTTATTTTAGGGTAGAAATAGGCCGAATTAAGGAAAACTCAAAACATAAAATATTTTTCTTTTATTTTTTTCTATTTTTTGGTGATTTTTAATTAATTTTTGAAAATAAAAATAGGGTAGCTCTATATATAGGTATATGTACACTACATGGATTTTTATTTTTGATTTTTTTATTTGTTATTTTTATGTATTTTTATGCTCATTTTGTATTTTATTTATTTACAAGATAAAATGAGGAATAAAAGAATATTTTTATTTTATTTTTATCACTTATATACAAGGGTGAAATAAATGGTTGAATACATTTATATACATGGTATTTATACAATGTATTTTTGTATTTTCAATTTTGTAATTTTTATTTGATTTTTGTTTTGTTTCTTGTTATTTATTTTATTTACAATATGTAACATAGAATATTTACAAAAAGTTTAGAAAATAATTGAATTTATTTACAAGGTTAAATAAATACAAGGGTGTGGTTTATACACATGGTGAAAGAAGGGTATTTTTTTATTTTGTTTTTAATATTTTCTAAATATACAAAAATATTTACAACATATTTTTGGGTGAGGAAAATATATAGTTTTATTTATTTACAGAAGTATATACACATGAGCTCCTATCTCCCTCTACTTTGGCTTTTATGCTGTCAGGCCCATGCTGAGCCCTCCCTTGGGTTAGGTTGCTCGATATTTATTCTAAATATTTCCCTCTTTTTCTTTTTGCTCTTTATTCTTTTATTTTGTGCACAAAAACATGCTAATTATAGGTTTTTACACAATGCATGCTTTTGGTATTTATTTGTATTTACACATATCTACATGTATTTGCAAAGGTTTTTGTAGCTAAAATAGAAGAATAAAGAGTGATGAATGGGTATTCATCACAGGTATGGTTGTCATCATGGTCTATGTTGATGATATTCTGGTTACATGAGATGATGTTCAGGGAATGGAGAGGGCAAAAGCATTTCTGGGCCATCAGTTCGTCACAAAGGATCTTGGAATCCTAAGATACTTTATGGGGTTGGAATTTTCCAGGAATGCACAGGGTCTGGTGATGACCCAAAGGAAGTACATCACAGATTTTTTGACTGAAACATGCATGGTTGGATGCAGACCATCGAGTATTCTCATGAATCCAAGCATGAAGCTGTATGATGATGACACTGCTGAAGTAGACAAGAGGAGATATAGAGAAATGGTGGGTAAGGTCCTTTATATTACCATAACTCGATCTGATATTGCCTTTGCAGTAAGACGGGTGAGTCAATTTATGGAGCATCCAAGACAAGTTCATATGGATGCCATATACATGATACTGAGGTATCTAAAGTCTTCTCCAGGTTCAGTGTTGCTATTTCGAAAGGGCACAAATTTATCTATTTCAGCATGTGCAGATGCCGATTATGCAGGATGCCCTAAGGATCAAAAGTCGACCTCAGGATTTGCCGTTTTTATTGGAAGCTCTCTGGTTTCTTGGAAAAGCAAGATACAAACGGTTGTGGCAAGGTCCAGTGCTGAATCTGAATATAGGGCCTTGGCACAAGTGATGAATCCACATTTCATCATCTTTATTCTATCATTTTGGCCTCAAAAACCCTAGCAAATGCCTGTAAATAGCATTAAATAGAGCATATTAGCATTCATGCATGTACCTGTAAATAGTGTGTAGGCCAGGAACCTTTGATCCAGATCTAGTTAAAGGAAATATAGTTTTGTATATGAGTGGTGATGTCTACAAGACTCTGGAGGCGCTCAAGGAGGCCGGTGGCTTCGGCGCCATCATCGTCAACTGGAATGGCTTGGCAAAACTAAGATTTGGGAAGCTACCCAACGTTGAAATTGCATACCATGATTGCTTTCCGCATATCCACGATTACACAATGAATACCTCGTAAGTTAAAGACAAGTGCACTATCTATCCATTTGAACTGAAGTTCGTCGTTCTAATTAATATATTCATGGAGTTCATGTGGACGTGCAGGGCTGTGGCTTCGTTTACGCGCACTGTCGTAAGATTCGGAGAGACGTACGTAGGGGATTTCTCCACTGGTGGACCAAACAAAAACAATACGGAGATACTTAAGGTATAAAACATGAGCAGCTGTTTTGATTTGTTTATCTTAGTAATTGTTAGAAAATCGGAAGCAGAAGCGAAAACATGGAACAAGAATAAGAAAATAAGAACGCGGGATTTTTACGTGGAACCCTACTCCGTGAGGAGCGGGATGAAACCACGGGAGAAGCCCTCAAAGGGGGCGGATATTCTATTGAATTTCTCATCTATTACAGGAGGCCTGAGGCTCCTTATATAGCTTCCACAGGGCCTCCAAGTCCCACCACTGGGCGATGTGGGACAAAACTCAGTGGTGGGGTAAATGAATCTTGGAGGGATCCATTTACCCACCTGTTACATAAGTGACGCATGCTCCAAATACCCTAACACTCCCCCTCAAGCTGGAGCATGCAATGCTCAGCTTGGACAAACAGAAAGAAACTCAACTCACAATACATGACACTACAGACAATATCATCCCAACGCGCACAACTGCTGCAGTCGAGGACGTTGCTTCTCATGGCGTGCATGTGAGGAGGACAAACGGGCTGGAGTGTGAAACTGGATCTATCTGGCTCAGAGAATAGTACTCTACTCTGGAGTCCCTATGATACCACATGAAAACCCTTTCCCTCAATGGCATAGGGAATAGTCCTCTGCTCTGGAGTTCCTATGGCTCACATGAAAGCTCTGGCCGACCAACAAGAATGATTGGCATGCGTCATCATCAAGTCTGAAATTTGTAGAGGCTGAACATCTGACCGGTCTGGAAAATCTGATATCTGAATCTTAGAACAAGACATGTGACTCTACATATACTCCCCCTTTCTCCCATACTGGTCGGAATGACGTTGTTGACCACGTTGGGAGAAGATAAGATAATACATAAATATGGGGAAACAACAAAAATCACTTAGCCGATTAAACATTTGTCGGCTTTTCAAACATTCATAATATATATATATTATTCATCTTTTTTTATAAGCCGTTTGACTCCCTTTTTTATCGGCTTTTTCAAAAAAGTTTTTTTTTGAAATTGCGTACGACTTTTCTTTGTACGCAGCTTTTTTTCCAACAGCGTACGACTTTTTTTATGTACGCGCATGTTCAAATTCCCCCTTTTTTTTATAACAGATGGCCAAAATTGGCCCACAACGCAGCCCTCAATCTCTCTTTTTTTTATACTCACGGCCTCTTGGGCTTTCCAGCAAATGGCCCTTTCCATTTTTTTATGCTTCCAGTCAGGCCGAAAACATAGGGCCCCTTGATGAATCTACGTTTCATCATCTTTACTCTATCATTTTGGCCTTATAAACCCTAGTAAATGCGTATAAATAGGCCTAATTCATGCATTTTAGCATTCATGTATCATGGTGTAAATAGTGTATAAAATGCGATTTTTAATGCCAAAATTATAGAATAAAGAAAAGAAAAAGAATAAAATATTGTAAATATTTTATGACCCGAAACCTCGAGACCTAGGCATCTCAATGACTAGGTCGATAAGGAATAAAGTAGGGGGAGATAAGGGCTAAAGATACCAATAAAATTCCTTTTATTAATTCATTCTTTATTCATTTTGGGACCTATTTTTGGTTCCACTTTTTATTCATCAAATAAAGAAATTTTGTACATGAAAGTTATAGATAATTTTATAAAGAAAAATACAAAATTGATTTCACTGAAAAATAATATACAGATAAAAAGTTACGGTCTGAATAAAAATCCAGAATCCCAACTTCCCAGACCCGTATCTCACAAATAAAAACTCCAAATGCATCAAACTCACATTTAATTGTATATAGAAGAAAATAAGCTATTTAATGACGGTAGTTTCGCATTTGGCGGAGCTACGGTTTGAAAGTTGAGTTTTGGACCCACATTGTACATTGTACAGATTAAAATATTCAATTTATTATTTATTTATTATTTTTATAATTTTATATTTGTATAATTATGTAAATAGTACTTATAATAATTATGTGCATTAAAATCAGAATAAAAATGTAAATAAAACTCAAAATAAAATACATGTATGTATAATACATAGGTAATAATTCTATAGACATACCTGTATAAACTATATTTATATTTTATTAAACATACAAAACATATCAGAAAAATAAAATAAAAATATATTTAAGTATATAAAAATACTTTATAAGTATATAAAATAATAAACAAAATAAATAAAATTAAATGTACAAAATAAAAATAAATTACTAAAGTATATAGATAATATACCTATATAGGGGTATAAAAGCAACTTGTAAAAATAAACCTCATAAAAATAAATAAAAATTACAATAAAATAATTTATAAAATTATAAACATTTTTTATTTTTAACCATAATTTAATAACTTAATTTACTATTTTAAAATAATTTTTTAGAGGTTTTTCCTGGTTGGTGCACGTGGACCAACCAGGTGGTCTGGACAGTTGACCACGGGTCAACTGTCTGACCATCCTCTGCCAGAACGTCAGACCTCGTTTTTTACCCCGATTCGCGGATTTTTCGAGGCTCGGGCTTTCACCAAATGGCTTTGCACTCTTAAGGACTTTTGTAGCCCTACCATAGGGCATACACGCCCTTAGCTCTCCTCGAGCGTTGGATCAATGCGCCACCTGCTATCACCTCGTCTATCACGCCTCTCGGCCATTGTTTCAAAAACCACGCATCTGCCTCCAGGACACTTTGAACCCTCTTCTACCCAAAATCTGACCTTTGTCGCCGCCCTCAGGACCGGAAGGGTGACAGCCTTCCTCCAGGCCGCGCGCGGGGCTCAGGCGAGGGCCGTAGAGTGTCTCCAACACCCACCTTCGGCCGCTGCCGTCGAGGTCCACATCTCGCGGTTCTTCCACCATTAGAGGTCGTTCCCCCTGTTTTTCTTTGCATTTTAAGTAGCTGTAGTGCTAGGTTCTATTCTATGCAATTATTTTGGTATTTAAACAAGTCTGTAGCTCCGATTTCATAGTCAAACACCTTGCCGGAGCTCTAGAGCTCCGGCCACTATCTCCACCACTCCACGCCGCCGTTTTCCGCCAATAAAAGCCAGGTGCTTGCGCGTTTGTACTGCTGCGTTGTTATACTTTTTTCACAGGACCTGAAGGAGGTGCTGAACCTCGGATTTCGTCAAAAAAAGATCCCCAGGTCGGCTGGAGCTTCGTCGACAGGCCGAGGGCCACCCGTAGGCCGTCGACCCTATCTGATCAGCCTGGGCGTCGGGGAGGAGGAGCTGGAGGCGAACACGACCTTCGGCCGTGGATTTTGGTGGTTGGAGGAGGCCCTTGCGCGTGAACAAAACTCGGCACGGTCGAGTTCTTCGTCGGATCTTCCTGCCGCATCCCACGCCGTAGGATCAAATACACCCCGACGGGTGTACAACTGCCGTTGGATTAAGTGGGTCCTGAGCCATCCGATTGCCCATCTCTAATCTAATCGGGACCGCACGATGAAGGGGCATCGCACATCTGGAGCGCGACACGTGTCTTAAGTGGGAGTATCTCTGCCGTCGGATCGCGCTATAACCTGGGTAATTTGCATTATCAGCCCAAGAGTTTTTGACTTTTATATTCAATGCACAAGCTTTCATTTGCCCATTTTATAATTTTGTAAACTTTATAATCAGACCCCTAGCGTTGTGTGATATTGCGGTTGTCTCCCCGCCAAGTGCTCACGTGGTTCCTCACGTGGGGCCTTGGCGATTTTGCAGCACTGCCCCTCGAACTTTGCCTAATTATTTGATGATCTAAAACGTTTATATGTAGTTGATTATTTTGCAAAGAGGTCCCTAATTTTCTGTGTTTCTACATTTATACCCTTGACTGCCACATGCACATGCGCGTGTTCCAGGGCTTTTTGCTTGAAGCCCCTCGCGGCTTTTAATATATATGTTTAGTCCGTTAAGTTGTTGATTACATATTATATTTTCTGGACAAATTTCATTTGAGCCCCTGGACTCCTGACTAATTACACAAATGCCCCTACATGCATGCTTTTTCTATATGCTTCTAGTATTTATTCCGTGCATCTATTAACCTCTAAAAAATCCCCAAAAATCAATTTAGATCTCTGTTACATAGTAGTTTAACGACCTATTTTTATTTTTCATATTTCTTGCATTTTAATATTTATTAAAAATAAAAATAGCCATTTTTAGCACTGTTTGCATTAGAAAATCCCTAAAAAAATAAAAAAACACTCCAGAAAAATCCCAAAAAAATATATTTTGTCTACTTTAGTTTGTTTTATCTCCCAGCCAAAAATCAGTAAAAATTACAAAAGAAAACTCATAAAAATAACAAAACTCCAAAAACCTCTATAAAAATATTAAAAATTCTACAAAAATCTAAAAATATAATCTTGGTGTCTAAATTTTCCTTATTTTATTATCTTTCATTGAAAATTAAGTTGGAGAATTTTTATTACTGTGTTCTATTTTATTTCTCCATTTTAGTTTCAGCCTTGCATTTTATTCACTGTTTTCTTTATTTTCCCTATAAAAATACCAAAAATATTTTGGAAAATACCCAAAAATCACAAAAACAGTAGAAAAAAATAAAAGTACCAAAAACATTTCATTTTCTAATTTTTGTGCATTTTTACTTATTTTTATAAATACCTCATTCTCGCTTTTCTTATATTGTAAACATATTCCAATATTAAAAAAGAAAATATAAAAAAATATACAAAATATAAAAAAAGAAAATATAAAATCAAAAAATTAAAAATCAAAATACAAAATTATAAAATTAAAAAAAAATAAAAAAAATATAAAAATTAAAACCCACAAAAATAGCATTAATAGACAACTTATCACATTCACACATTTTGTGCCTTAGTGCTCGTTCTACCTGTTTGCTCCCTGTGATCGACCTCTACACATACTTGCACTATACACATCTTGTTGTACAGTTATAATAAATTTTAACTCCACACACATTCACTGCTTTACTTGATTGTCGTGGGTTAATTGTTGTTTGAATCGGGATTTTCGAGCGGTCATCGCATCGACTGCGGTTTCGCCTTGTGAAACCGTACGACCCTCGGATTTCTCGCTTCAACACCCCTCCCAAATTTTTTTAAATACTGTGGGGCGCGGGCCCTTTCTTTTACCGCTAGGGTTCCCAACTGGGAACCCTCATCTTTCCGCCGCCATCGCTGGATGGAGTTGGGAGGAGGGCACCGCCGGAGTATCGCACCGCCTGCAACACGCGATGGGTTTGTTGCTTTGCGCGAGATATCGCCAGGGCCCTGATGAATCTCGTATTCATCACTCTAAATCTCATTTATTAAGCTCAAATCCCTAAAAATCAACAACATTCTTGCATCTATTTTGCATAATTAGCATTCATGCATGTTTCCATAAGAATGGCATTTTAGCACAAAAATCTACATAAAATAAGAAGCCAAAAATCCATGCCAAAAATGACCTGTAAATAGCCTAACTTCCCGGATTTTTAACCCATTCATGCTAACTCCGAATGACTCAAAACCACTTCCACTATGTACATATCACTAACAAGAATACAGGAAAAATACAAAAAAAATAACTAACCCAAATAAGTGGACCAAAAACCCAAACCCTAATTTCAGGATTTTCGGACTAAAAGCCACATATCTTCCCCATCCAGTGTCCGATTTAATCCTACTCACTTTTGAACTAATGTGCATTCAATTACCTTCAAAAGAAGACTAAGTTCAAGTGAATCGGAGCTCGTATGTGAAAGTTGGGTTTTGGGCCTCTTTTGTACATTGTATATTTTCGCGGTTTTTGACCTTGTATTTTATGTATATATTTTCTTAATCAATAAAAATCCAAAAAAATAGAATTAAGTGTCTTTTATTTATCTTTGATTTTTCCATATTTTTCCGGATTTTTTATCTGATAAAAAAATGACATAAAAATTATAAAACCCAAAAATCAAGGTATTCTATGTACATAGGATACCCCAAAAATTCACTTTGTACAAATGATCGATTTTGGTTTTGATGTCTTCATGAAAGTTGTAGATCTCATCGAGACGAGCAATTTTCGTGAAGAAAGTTTTTCAATCCGAGGTCATTTGCTATTTATTTTCGATTTTACAAGATATTTATTTTCGGAATTTTCTGGTGCTGACACGTGGCAGCACCTGGTGCCGCCACGTGTCAGCCATTTTTGGCTTTATTTATAATTCGTTTTATTAAAAAAAATAAAAAAATAAATAAAAAGGACGCACGTGCGAGGCACGTGCCACCCAGGCACGTGCTCTGCACGTGCGCCCTCCCTTTCTCCTCTCGCAGCCACGTGTCGCTCGCTGGGCCCTCCGATCTCGGCCGATCGGACGGCCCAGCACTCGTCTTCCTCCTCCCCCACTTTCCATCACGGACAACGGCACCCAAATCTCGCCGGCCATCAAATCCCCTCGATCTCGCGATCTCCGCCCATCTCCAATCGGATCCCCATCTCCGATCCTCGTATCCCCTTCCCCGTCGAATCCCGTGAATCCCTCCACCGCCTTCCATCTCCGACGCACCCTCTCCACCTATTTAAACCGCAGCCCCCCGACGTCCCGAGCATCCGCCGATCGTCATCAAAGTACATCACCTCCGATCGTGACAACCGCGAGGCCCTCGTCGCCGGCGTGATCCGAGGCTTCCTCCGCCTCGTTGCAGCCAAGAGCCCCGTCGCCGTCGCTGCTCGCTCCGGCCGCCCAACGCCGTCGAGCCTCTTCAGGTATACTCTCCCTCCCTCTCTCTCCCCCCCTCTCTCTCTCGCCTGCTCCTTCGCCGGACACGCCTCGTCAACAACCGCTTCACCTTCGCCGATCCACGCCGACCGCCTGACTTCACCGACGCCCCACGGCCGGGTGTCGGCCACGACCGTCTTCGACGCTTCCGCCTGGAGCTCCAGGACTTCCTTCCCGACGAGCCTATCACGACATCATCTCCGCCTTCGACTCCACGTCAACAGCACCGCCGGGCCCACGCCGCCGCCTTCTTCTCCAACGCAGG
Source organism: Ottelia alismoides (assembly GCA_037367405.1). Classification (NCBI taxonomy): domain Eukaryota; kingdom Viridiplantae; phylum Streptophyta; class Magnoliopsida; order Alismatales; family Hydrocharitaceae; genus Ottelia; species Ottelia alismoides. The sequence continues at coordinate 66,668 of JAZKJV010008092.1, read as the reverse complement.
AGGCGCGCCTCCGTCTCCGGTGACAGCTGCTCCGCAGCAGCGCCTCCGCCTTCAGCGCCGCTCCACCGCGGCAAAGCGGCCCCTCCTCGGTCGTGAAGACCACCTCCGCCAGAACCTCCACGCCAGCGGCCGGGCTCGAAGCCTGAGGCCCTCCGCGCACGTTCGAGGCACGTGCGCTCGGAGGGAACTTCACCAGCACGCCCAGGCACGTGCTCTGCACGTGCGCCCTCCCTTTCTCCTCTTGTAGCCACGTGTCACTCGCTGGGCCCTCCGATCTCGGCCGATCGGACGGCCCAGCACTCGTCTTCCTCCTCCCCCACTTTCCATCACGGACAGCGGCACCCAAATCTCGCCTGCCATCAAATCCCCTCGATCTCGCGATCTCCGCCCATCTCCAATCGGATCCCCATCTCCGATCCTCGTATCCCCTTCCCCGTCGAATCCCGCGAATCCCTCCACCGCCTTCCATCTCCGACGCACCCTCTCCACCTATTTAAACCGCAGCCCCCCGACGTCCCGAGCATCCGCCGATCGTCATCAAAGTACATCGCCTCCGTTCGTGACAACCGCGAGGCCCTCGTCGCAGGCGTGATCCGAGGCTTCCTTCGCCTCGTTGCAGCCAAGAGCCCCGTCGCCGTCGCTGCTCGCTCCGGCCGCCCAACGCCGTCGAGCCTCTTCAGGTATACTCTCCCTCCCTCTCTCTCTCTCTCCCCCTCTCTCTCTCTCTCTCGCCTGCTCCTTCGCCGGACACGCCTCGTCAACAACCGCTTCACCTTCGCCGATCCACGCCGACCGCCTGACTTCACCGACGCCCCACGGCCGTGTGTCGGCCACGCCGTCTTCGACGCTTCCGCCTGGAGCTCCAGGACTTCCTTCCCGATGAGCCTATCACGACATCATCTCCTCCTTCGACTCCACGTCAACAGCACCGCCGGGCCCACGCCGCCGCGTTCTTCTCCAGCGTAGGAGGCGCGCCTCCGTCTCCGGTGACAGCTGCTCCGCAGCAGCGCCACCGCCTTCAGTGCCGCTCCACCGCGGCAAAGCGGCCCCTCCTCGGCCGTGAAGACCACCTCCGCCAGAACCTCCACGCCAGCGGCCGGGCTCGAAGCCCGAGGCCCTCCGCGCACGTGCGAGGCACGTGCGCTCGGAGGGAACTTCACCAGCACGCTACCCACGGGTCACGTGTCTCTCACGTGCCCCTTGAAAGCCCCCCCTCTGCTTTTATATTTTATTTATTTATTTGCATCTGTACCCCTGCATTCCCATTTTGTTTTGAACATCTTATCTACATTATTTTATTAATCCAAAAATTGCATGATGTTTGTTAATTGATTCTCTACACTTTGACATGTTGTGGGAAATTTTATGCTTGATGGTTGATTAATAAATAATTATTTTGTGGAAGTTTGCATATTTTACCCATTTCTTGCTCTGAAATTCACAGTTGATTAACCGTTGCTCTAAAAATTCTCGAAAAATCACATCTTGTAGAGTTAATTATTCTTAACATTGTGCCCAAAAAGATTTGCATTTGCATGCATATTTTGTCCCGTAAAAATCATTTTGCATCTTTTAGTATTTAATTTTTAAGAGGTGTTAAACCCCACATTTTTGAGGTTTAGGATTTTTCTGAGATCCGTCACTTAGTGATAGATCTCAGATAATTTTGATCCTTGAAAATAAGTAGGTTTGATATTTATTAAAATTAAATATTAAAAATCATTTTGTTTGCATTTAAAAATCCATAAAAAATTCATATTGCATCCAAAAATTCCAAAAAAATTACAGTGCACCCATTTCATCATATTTTACATTGTGGCCAAGTTTCGTATTTTTCGGACATCGTTTGATTGAAATTTATATTTTAGTCCCTAACATAAGGCCAAATTTGCATTTTGCATCCTTTATTGCATTGAAAATTCCAAAAAAAAAGACCGCCTCGAAAATCGAACACGAACTTTGATAGACTTAATTCTAGGTTGTTCCTTTGCCTCCTTGTGATCGACCTTGGGACTTGCCCAAGTAAAATAAACATAAAACCACGAGATTCAAAATTGAATAACTTCTTTGTGGTATTTTCTTGATCGTTTCCGATTGCCGCCTACAACGCACAACAAGATAAAAACAACTTATTAAAAGCGACATTTTCGGATCCGTCAGATGGCGCCGTTGCCGGGGAGGCAAACGGCTTAGATTTTTGTCTGAAAAATTTTATTCGGTTTTCCGCATTCGGGTAGTCTGACCCCCGAATTTTTCATTGTAAATTTCATTTTCCTGCAATTTATTTTCAGCCTTTATTTTTCATATATTTTTGAATCACTCTCTTGCATTTTCTCTCTTATTTTTTTGCGAGGTACCTTGTACGTGGAGCGGTTTTCAATAACCGACGCAACTTCACCGACTCTTGCAAAAACCGCAATTAATTTAAGATCGAGTCGAGTCGTGAGAGAGCGTAAAGTCTAGGTTTTTAATTCTTGCATTTTTTAAAATTTTTGTAATTTTACAGCGGTGTCCGTTTGGACTCTCGCGTGTGTAGAAAGACCTCTGACTTTATTCTGTGGTGTGTCGTGGCCTGTTTCACTCTCCGGAGAGGGTGGGGCCCGACTTGAGTGGCGATTAGGATAGACCTGCACATACGGCTCTCAGAGCATTTATATTTTTGTTTGTGCTCGCAGGATCTTAAGCCACACTGCACTTTAATTGAGACGCACATAGATCGTTCAACTTAGCCAAATTTAATCAATTCTTCCCGCTAATAGAACTTTCTGCTTAGGTGCGGTTTTTTCATCGGTTTGCACATCATATAGAATAATTTTTAAAGTCTGTCTAGCATCCCACATGGAGATTGCGAGGATTCACTGTAAGTCTTCTAACTGAGCATTCATCATAGTTTTCCGCGTGCATCGGCTTTTCCCGAACTCCTCTCTCTCGTTTTATAACATAACTTTAAAGGAAATTGGGACTGGACGGTAGACGTGTATTTTTGCTCATCTAATTTTTCAGTGATCACCTCATTAAAATTGGGACTGCTAAATATAGCCGATCTTAATAACCCATAAAATCAAGAATTTCTGCGGGAGAGCAACCCCGTCCTTGGATGATTTTATTTTTCTGAGTGAGCGAGAGACGACACTTAAGGATAGAGCCCAAATCCAAAATCTCAGCTCGCTAAATTTTTTCCAAGATTGAATTATTACCAACTAAAATTGAAAAGATAATAGCTGAAATCTTACGGCTTCATTGTGTGAGTTGGTGAACCTAGGGTTGATTTGTGTTTGTATTGGTGTGCGTGAACCGATATCGAAGATCAATAGTCGTACTTTTGATAAATTTTCTGTCCCATACAATCATCTCTCTCATCTCTTGATTTTAATCTCATCATGGAAATTTTTTCCAAATTTCAGATCCAACCCATCATTTCTCTCAACTCCTTCAAAAATGACCGAACATCACTATGAAAACAAATCTGTCTCGGTTTGGCCCAAATCAATTGCATCCTCTTCTTTCAATAATCCTCCAACATTTGTGGGAAACTTTCAACCGCAAATGAATTCGGCCACCTCATTGAATCCTTACTCAAAACATCCAACCAGAAATGACCACTTACCATCTTGGACTGAATCACCTCATTCTCAATCTCCCGCCAATGAAACCTTTCAAGATCGAAATCCCTTTAAATCCCATGACTGGCAGAGAAACCAAACCCAGATGGAAAGACATGCGCTTAATGATCGTCATCGTTGGATTGACCATGATAGACCCCTTGACAGACATGATACTCATACAGAGGACTGGACTGACCTCCTAGACACATATAAACCATGTATGCTGACTCCACAATATCAAGATCTGACTAATCATGATCGAAGGATTGAACTCTACTCAGATCAAATACACATGCCGGGATCATATGAGCAGCCTCCTTCCATAATTTTTGAGGAGAAATTTTCAAGAAAAGATCGTATAATGGATATTCCAAGAAATTCTCCTCTCCACACGTACAAAAAAATGGAAGATGAAATCAGTGAACAAAATACGAGTGCTCCCATGATTGATCATGAGCAAAATTGTGAGGATAATGTTTCGAGGATAAAAATAAGATTTGACTTAATGGAGGATAGATTTCAAAAATTTGTCGACCGAGTAATCTCATTCTATGGTGGATCGGGTATAAAACTAAATGAGGAAATAATTGGATCCCATGATGAAAATTTTGAGGATATTCAAAGACCTAGGGATAACTCTAACATCAAAACTTCTGCTCATTATTCCCCTAGGAATGATTATGCCACTTATCCATACCCTGAACATCAAGGCCCCTTCTCATCTATGGACGACACCACATCGCCACACCACACAGGAAATACAAAAAAATTTGAAAATACAGAAAATCTTATAAAAATTAAATCTGAAGAAGATCTGAGGAATTTGGATCCTGCTTTGCGGGAAGCACTGGAAAAATACTTGATTTTTGAACTTCCCATTATAAAGGCCATTGAACACTTCCCTGACCTTAAGAAATTTCTAATGGACAGATTAATAATCAAAAAGTCAGGAAGGATTAGAACAAAAACTGAAAGACATATCTTGTCAGTGGCCTCCTCCTTGGTGTTGAGGAGAAAAACCAAGAGCCGCATAGTGAAGCGGTTGCCTAGATTTGACTGCGAAATCAAAGACACAATTTTCACATATGCTCGTATTGATGACGATTCACCGATCAATATCCTCCCGACCTCTGTATTTCAGGAACTCAAACTCGGACCGATTTGGAAGATACGAGAGATTGTACAATTAGCAGACCGATCGATAAAAAGGCCGAGAGGAACCATTTCTGTCATCATGAAGTTCCAAGGCGCTCCGCTCAAGGTAGAATTCACAATCATTGATATTGAGCATCAAGGAGAATTCACCCAGTCTCCAATCATTCTCGGAAAACCATTCTTGGCATTGGCCAAGGCGAGTATCGATTGTGAGACTCGGGAAATAAATTTTACGGCATTGGAATCACTACAATCTGATACAGTCTTTGAGGAAGCACGATTTTCTGAGGTAACCCATGAAGTCCCCAACAACCACAACCATGAAACAGTAGAAGAGCCCTACCCCGCTGCTACACCTGAGATTGCGTTTGTTAATGAGATTATTGGTTTAGAGACTCTCCCCGATATCTCAATTCCCGCAGATTTCAAAATAGACAAATCTTTCTACTACGATCCTGAGACATTTGCATGGTCGCACCCTGGAGCAACATACTCTGATGATCTTGACCAAATCCTCCCAAATCAAGAGTGCACCAACATTCAGGAAACAAAGAACGAACACGTTGCCCGAACACCGACCAAGGAGAAGAATTTTAATGGCTATTCATCCGGGTACTCAAGTGAACCGACATCTTCACGAAACAAGAAAAAGAAAGTCACCTTTGATCTTTCGGAAGAGGAATCGGTCGATGATCCCTCATCAGATCCGGAAAAGGTAGTCTACATGAGTGAAGTCTGTTCGGCAGCTCTAAAGCCATATCTTCGCAAGGATCCAAAATTCGATTCTCGTTGGACAACTCTCGTTCCTAATTATTACTCATCCAAAGCTGATGCTCCTACCTTCCACAAGTACACTGGAATTATTTCTTATGAGCTGACTGAGATCGGAGCATCTGAATATTCATCTAAGGACAAATCGACTGATCTTAAAAAGGAACGAATCTTGAGGAAATAATTGAAGAAACAAAAAGACATGAACATCTGGAGTGTGTCCACTTTCAAATACTATTCCTCTGAGGATAACTCTGATGATGGATATCTTTCATCTGACTCAAACACTGCGTCCACTATCCATCATGACTTTTCTGAGGATAACACTGATAATAGTTGGGAATCATATACTTCATCGCAAACTCATTACGATCTCCCACCGCAGGCTCACAAGAAGATTAGCCGAAAACCGCCTTAATCATCCGCCTTTGAATAATTTTTCTCTCTTACGCTTAGCCCGAGCTATGTCTTCATTACGCTTCTTGTGCTCTGAGGACACATCACTCGCTAAGTATAGGGGGGTCTGTATATATACTATGTATATATTTTTGCCATACCTCGTACTTGCGCATAAGTCTATATGTATTTACGGGATGGGTATTAAAAAAAAAAGTTTTGCTACTAACACTGACTTTGCCCAAAATTTTTGAAAAAAAAACACACGGCTTCTTATTCATTTTTGCATATTAAAAAAAATGTGTTTGCAGTCCACACACCTGTACTTCATCCAGCATTACATTCATTTGCATTTGTGAAAAGTCATTGGGTTCTGAGCTGAGTTATGAGTCGAAACCGAGAGTGGTCTGAACTTAACTTTAATCCACCTAATTTTCAGAGGAACTTCACCGAGAAATAGGATTTTAGAGTCTTCAGGTCTTTGACTTAATTCTTTGAGTTCCACATAACAATGTACATCGTTTGACTCTTAGTGTCTAACCTGGTCTCTTCATTCTGGGTACAACTCTGGAATAAGGAATTAATTTGTACTCTCGCACTATGCACTTAGCTCAACTCAGACGGGATGTTGGAAGACTGTGTGAGTTTCTTTTTTGGTAGCGTGGAAATCTAAAGACCGGAGTACGGGTTGAAATAAAGCTTCGAAAAAGGGATGGACGGCTGTGCACAATTTTTCTAAGACCCCAAAAAATGTACGGAAACAAAAGATTCTATATCCGTAGGGGCACAACAAGATCCAAGCAGAACCACCAAAAATTCCAAATACAAAGAAGCAACTACCAAATAAAATCTGACCAAAAAGGTCCAAGCTTCCAGAAACCTGCAGATCTTGGTGGAGACTCGGCTACACTGGCCATCTTCACAAGAAAAGGTGACTACACTGGCCACCCTCCAGTTCTTTTCTCATTCTTCTATCTTCTCCCCCCAATTCGATTGTGAACACAGCGCGACAGACCTTAGAAGGAAATACCTGACTCCCCGAGGACGAGTTATTGGAGAGGAGGCTTGCGCAGTAGTCCGGCATTCTGGGTGGGAAGAGCTAAAATATTTCACACACAAGAGTCGGTTATTCAATGTTCATAGGGTATACTTTGGGAAGATGATTGATCTAAGATGACTTCTGAGCCGAAACTGTAGCAATGATGTGTAGAACTTGAGGGCTGTTGATTTTAAAATTCTAAGTCTCACAGAAGTTCCGACACACAAATAATCCAAAGGTTGAGTTTAGGTTCACTTTCACCTTCAGCTCATGGTCTTGGTATGGAACCCAATCTCATTTCACCTCATGGCATTTCTTTTTGATGCTCAGGGACGGGCATGGTTTAAGTATAGGGGGATGATGAATCTCGTATTCATCACTCTAAATCTCATTTATTAAGCTCAAATCCCTAAAAATCAACAACATTCTTGCATCTATTTTGTATAATTAGCATTCATGCATGTTTCCATAAGAATGGCATTTTAGCACAAAAATCTACATAAAATAAGAAGCCAAAAATCCATGCCAAAAATGACCTGTAAATAGCCTAACTTCCCGGATTTTTAACCCATTCATGCTAACTCCGAATGACTCAAAACCACTTCCACTATGTACATATCACTAACAAGAATAAAGGAAAAATACAAAAAAAATAACTAACCCAAATAAGTGGACCAAAAACCCAAACCCTAATTTCAGGATTTTCGGACTAAAAGCCACATATCTTCCCCATCCAGTGTCCGATTTAATCCTACTTACTTGTGAACTAATGTGCATTCAATTACCTTCAAAACAAGACTAAGTTCAAGTGAATCGGAGCTCGATGTGAAAGTTGGGTTTTGGGCCTCTTTTGTACATTGTATATTTTCGCGGTTTTTGACCTTGTATTTTATGTATATATTTTCTTAATCAATAAAAATCCAAAAAAATTAGAATTAAGTGTCTTTTATTTATCTTTGATTTTTCCATATTTTTCCGGATTTTTTATCTGATCAAAAAAATGACATAAAAATTATAAAACCCAAAAATCAAGGTATTCTATGTACATAGGATACCCCAAAAATTCACTTTGTGCAAATGATCGATTTTGGTTTTGATGTCTTCATGAAAGTTGTAGTCTCATCGAGACGAGCAATTTTCGTGAAGAAAGTTTTTCAATCCGAGGTCATTTACTATTTATTTTCGATTTTACAAGATATTTATTTTCGGAATTTTCTGGTGCTGACACGTGGCAGCACCTGGTGCCGCCACGTGCCAGCCATTTTTGGCTTTATTTATAATTTGTTTTATTAAAAAAATAAAAAAAAATAAATAAAAAGGACGCACGTGCGAGGCACGTGCCACCCAGGCACATGCTCTGCACGTGCGCCCTCCCTTTCTCCTCTCGCAGCCACGTGTCGCTCGCTGGGCCCTCCGATCTCGGCCGATCGGACGGCCCAGCACTCGTCTTCCTCCTCCCCCACTTTCCATCACGGACAGCGGCACCCAAATCTCGTCGGCCATCAAATCCCCTCGATCTCGCGATCTCCGCCCATGTCCAATCGGATCCCCATCTCCGATCCTCGTATCCCCTTCCCCGTCGAATCCCGCGAATCCCTCCACCGCCTTCCATCTCCGACGCACCCTCTCCACCTATTTAAACTGCAGCCCCCCGACGTCCCGAGCATCCGCCGATCGTCATCAAAGTACATCGCCTCCGGTCGTGACAACCGCGAGGCCCTCGTCGCCGGCGTGATCCGAGGCTTCCTCCGCCTCGTTGCAGCCAAGAGCCCCATCGTCGTCGCTGCTCGCTCCGGCCGCCCAACGCCGTCGAGCCTCTTCAGGTATACTCTCCCTCCCTCTCTCTCTCTCTCTCCCCCCCTCTCTCTCGCCTGCTCCTTCGCCGGACACGCCTCGTCAACAACCGCTTCACCTTCGCCGATCCACGCCGACCGCCTGACTTCACCGACGCCCCACGGCCGTGTGTCGGCCACGACTGTCTTCGACGCTTCCGCCTGGAGCTCCAGGACTTCCTTCCCGACGAGCCTATCACGACATCATCTCCGCCTTCGACTCCACGTCAACAGCACCACCGGGCCCACGCCGCCGCCTTCTTCTCCAGCGCAGGAGGCGCGCCTCCGTCTCCGGTGACAGCTGCTCCGCAGCAGCACCTCCGCCTTCAGCGCCGCTCCACCGCGGCAAAGCGGCCCCTCGGCCGTGAAGACCACCTCCGCCAGAACCTCCACGCCAGCGGCCGGGCTCGAAGCCCGAGGCCCTCCGCGCACGTGCGAGGCACGTGCGCTCGGAGGGAACTTCACCAGCACGCTACCCACGGGTCACGTGTCTCTCACGTGCCCGTGGGCAATTTACAAGGAGCCCCCTGGAGTTTCCCCTATTCGCACAGCAACCCCCGCCATCCAAGGGCACGTGCGCAGCACGTGCCCCTTGGAAATTTTGCAACATTACCCCACTACTATTGGTAATTACACAATAGCCCCCCCTCTGCTTTTATATTTTATTTATTTATTTGCATCTGTACCCCTGCATTCCCATTTTGTTTTGAACATCTTATCTACATTATTTTATTAATCCAAAAATTGCATGATGTTTGTTAATTGATTCTCTATACTTTGACATGTTGTGAGAAATTTTATGATTGATGGTTGATTAATAAATAATTATTTTGTGGAAGTTTGCATATTTTACCCATTTCTTGCTCTGAAATTCACAGTTGATTAACCGTTGCTCTAAAAATTCTCGAAAAATCACATCTTGTAGAGTTAATTATTCTTAACATTGTGCCCAAAAAGATTTGCATTTGCATGCATATTTTATCCGTTAAAAATCATTTTGCATCTTTTAGTATTTAATTTTTAAGAGGTGTTAAACCCCACATTTTTGAAGTTTAGGATTTTTCTGAGATCCGTCACTTAGTGAGAGATCTCAGATAATTTTGATCCTTGAAAATAAGTAGGTTTGATATTTATTAAAATTAAATATTGAAAATCATTTTGTTTGCATTTAAAAATCCATAAAAAAATCATATTGCATCCAAAAATTCCAAAAAAATTATAGTGCACCCATTTCATCATATTTTACATTGTGGCCAAGTTTCGTATTTTTCGGACATTGTTTGATTGAAATTTACATTTTAGTCCCTAACATAAGGCCAAATTTGCATTTTGCATCCTTTATTGCATTGAAAATTCCAAAAAAAAAGACCGCCTCGAAAACCGAACATGAACTTTGATAGACTTAATTCTAGATTATTCCTTTGCCTCCTTGTGATCGACCTTGGGACTTGCCCAAGTAAAATAAACATAAAACCACGAGATTCAAAATTGAATAACTTCTTTGTGGTATTTTCTTGATCGTTTCCGATTGCCGCCTACAACGCACAACAAGATAAAAACAACTTATTAAAAGCGACATTTTCGGATCCGCCAGGCCCGTGCATGCTTTGCGCGAGAAGATGCGCGGGGGTCTGCTGCTTGACACGCAATGAGTTTCGCGCTGTGGGAGATGGAGATCAGGGCTTCGTCAGGCGGCTAGGGCTCTCGCAGGTTAGGCGCCATGATCATCGAACCCTTGGAGATTTCGCCATCGCCTGGGAGGTGCTCTGGACTTGGAGGCTTGTGAGGGCACCGCGCAGCACCTCCAGCCGCATCTGGAGGAGGCCGCGCTTGGATGTCGTCGTGCCGCCGGGAGAGATGTTGCGCCTGGGCCTGGAGATGTCGCCTGTGACAGGACTGGAGGGAGATAAGGCATGCGCACGCTGCGCGGGCCTTTGCCTCCTGCGCGGGCTGGGATATATATAGGTCTACTTTGTCCTGACAGTGTTGAAAGATTTGGAGCACGTCGTGTGCGCCAAAGGCCAAAGGCCGAGCACCGAAATCGCTAGGAGTGGAAGTACGCTCGATCTCGATCTTCTCGGTTTCTAGATCGGCGTTGCTTGGAGATGAAGATGAGCGACTGAACATGAATAGGGATTAGGGATCCAGATTGGAACCCTAGAAATCAGAATCTTCTCGAACAATTTTCAAAAATAATAATAAATTTCGAATACATGATAAAAGAAAATAACTCCACGAGAATCAAACCCGCTCTGATACCATGTTAGAAAATCGGAAGCGGAAGCGAAAACATGGAACAAGAATAAGAAAATAAACACGGGATTTTTACGTGGAACCCTACTCCGTGAGGAGCGGGATGAAACCACGGGAGAAGCCCTCAAAGGGGACGGATATTCTATTGAATTTCTCATCTGTTACAGGAGGCCTGGGGCTCCTTATATATCTTCCACAGGGCCTCCAAGTCCCACCACTGGGCGATGTGGGACAAAACTCAGTGGTGGGGTAAATGGATCTTGGAGGGATCCGTTTACCCACCTGTTACATAAGTGACACATGCTCCAAATACCCTAAAAGTAATTAATGGTTATATATGTTCCCTTCTCTCAGCCAGATGTTGTGGCACCTGGAATCTCATTCGATATTAGGGCCAGTGCAATCTTGTGAAACGAATCGCAGAAAGATCTTATGCACGGAACTTCTTTTTCAACCCCGATTACCGCCGGAGTCGTTGCACTTCTCAAATCACTACATCCCGACTGGAGTCCATCCGCAATCAAATCGGCACTAATGACCACTGGTACACAATAATTAATAACGAAAACTGCAATCAAATTTGCATGTTGCATCACTCATGTGATCGATACCTGCAGGAAAAAGAGTTGCCAAGAGGGTGGTTGGAGTAGGGGACGATTGGGGCATGGCCGGCATTCCTGATCAACACCTTGTCGATTCAACACTGTTGGATTCCGGTGCCGGACAAATTGATCCCAACGCGGCCGCGGACCTGGTCTTGTCTACGATATCACGGTGGACGAGTATCTCAACTTCATGTGCTCGCAAGGATTCAGTTCCGACTTGATCGCAAAGTTTGCTTTGAGATCGTACTCATGCCCGAAACAGCTACCAAGGGTCATTGATCTCAATTATCCCGCGATAGTTGTCCCCGACTACGACTACAGCGAGGGCATCGTGGTCACTCGCAGGCTCAAGAATGTTGGTCAGCCTGGGACGTATAAGGTCAGCTTAGAGATGCCTCCGATGATCAACGTGGTGGTGAAGCCGACCATCCTCAGCTTCGCTGCAGTGGGCGAGGAGAAGACGTTCGAGGTCTTTTTCAAGGCGACCAGCGCATTCAACGTGAGCTACGAGAGCATGACATGGGATGATGGCGTGCATAAGGTCACCTTATGCTAAAGCTGGAGTTGTTATCATTAAGGGCAACAAGCAGAAAACCTTATATGTCTTGCAAGGGTCTACAGTTCCTAAGAGTAAGTTCAAGCATTGTTTGGACTTGCTTAATATCGACAGTTGGCAGTAGCCTCAAGGAGGGGCTGGCGATGACAAGTTAAAGCTCGGTAAAACTTCTCTAAAGAGAAATTTCAAGGTGAATATTGTTTATAATTCCTTGATTCTTGTTATCTGAATTTCAAGTAGTGAATTATAGTAGTGGTTAATTCTACTATATGAGAATTCAACCCTGGTGGAATCTAGTAGTGACCAATTCTGCTAGTGGAGAATTCAACTCATGGTGGAGTATAGTAGTGGTTAATTATGCTATATGAGAATTCAACCTCGGTGGAGTCTAGCAGTGGTTAATTCTGCTAGTGGAGAATTCAACTCATGGTGGAATAATAGTAGTGGTTCATTTTGCTATATGAGGATTCAATTCAAGGTGGGGATTGTTGATATGACTTGAATCCTAACCACTTGTTGGGCTGCTGATGTGACTGATCTGTGTCCAGGCTTTTGATTGACTGAGAGCTGTTGGGTCATAATTGCTGACATGTTTAATCTTTGTCATGGCTTCTGATTGGCCAAGAGCTGTTGGTCAGGATTGCTGACATGTCTGATATGTATCCTGCATTCTGATTGGCTGAGAGCTGTTGGGCCAGGATTGCTGACATATCTGATCCGTATCCTACATTCTGATTGGTTGAGAGCTGTTGGGATGGATTGCTGGATACAAATGGTACTCTTCTGTTGTATTATAAAAGGAGCTTTAGGGCCACCAGATACTGCAGTCCTCATTCTGATCCTATTTCTCATCCCATATTTGTATCTTCTCAGTATCCTTTGTATTACCTTTTTATCCATACAGTGAAACCGATCGCCGCCACCCAAGGTCGTAGCCAATTTACGGGTGAACCTTGTAAATCCGTGTGTTTGCGTCTTGCTTGTTTGATCGTGTTTTTTACGTGTTTGCTTCCGCGATTCGCAACATATATAATATAATATTGTATGTATGTATAATGTATCTTTCGATTGTGCTACTTGTTGGTTTGTTTGCACGTGGTAATTAAAGAGGTTACTTTGCCTAACTAGACTTTAGTGATTGACGATGGAATCTTTCATCTATCAACATGTATGTCCTGCTGCTTCTGGCTTCTTTTTCTTTTTTATAAATAAATGTGCTTTAAGAGTATTTGATTTGGATTGTACGATAAGATGTTGTATTAGAATAACGTTCTTTGGAATATGTCAACAATTTGTTTTAGATGCAAGGAGGTTGATTGCAAAGAGAATCTCTGATCAAAACATTTCAGCAAGATAAGAAGATGTGGGCATACAACAACGTCGGCATATTGTCGGTGCTGGTGTTCATGAGGAGGAATAAGAAAGATTCAGTGGTAGCCACATGGAAAGATCGCCATTGTATATAGTTTCGTGTTGTTTGGACAGAGAAGGACAAATGAGAGAGCACTACCTTGTAACTTCGATACACAATAAGAATGAATATCACATATTTTGACGTATTTTGTTCACTTTAATGGTCAAACATATAAGAGTTAATCACATGTCGCTGTATAAGGGTTAGTAAGTTTGCACGGGTCAACGATATACATGAAAAAAGCATGGGTTGTGTGTAAATTGTGGAAGTTTATGGGATTGTGAGACTATTTTAAATATCATTTGCTTGTAGTAATCCGAAGGGATTCACTATTAAAATTTTAGTTGACTATATAATTAAATATTATTGTTGACTTTTTGGTTCATCATATGTATTTGTATTAATAAAAGAATAATTTTATCACAACAATGTCAAAATCAAGCGATTTAATAAGGATAGCATAATCTGTGTTCTGACTTTGAGAAGTTCTGACTTTGAGAAGCTGGGGGAGAGTAGATCTGTGTTCTCTTTATCTGTGTGCCTTAAGAGAAGAGTGGATAATGTCATTTTCACAGTGACCAATGTGTATGGGCCTACATGTCCGGCGGCAGGCTCCTTGGCGGCAGATCTCTCGGAGGTGGGAGCACATAGGGAGGAGGGCATTTGGCTCATTGGCGGTGATCTGAATGTCACCTTGATGGCTGATGACATACCTTCGAGGGGTGGTGGATGTGATGCTGGCTCGGAGGCTTTCAGGACTCAGGTGCTTGATTTGGGGCTCATTGTTATTGATGCAGCGGGATGTGCTTACACATGGAGGAATACAAGGTCGAGATCGAGGTTGGATAGATTTCTTCTGTCGTCCGAGGGAGTGGAATATTTCCCCCTCTCTCGGGCGTGGGCGCTACCTCGGGCACACTCTGACCATACGCCAATCTTATGGTCTTCGGAGGAGTATATGCGACCCAGATCCGTTTTCCGATTTGAGAAAGCTTGGTTGATGGAGGAGGGGTTCAAGGATGAGGTGGTTACATAGTGGAGGGGTTGGCAGGTGGAGGGGTCGACAGTCAGGCGTTTGGCTTCCAAATTGGTGCTGCTAAGGAATTTTTTACTCGATTTCAGACGTAAAGTGAGGACGCAAAGAAGGGAACGGAGGCGTGTGGCTCAGGATGGTGTTGTCCGTCTGGATGGGTGGATGATGAGAGGGGTCTGGATCAAGATGAGGTGCTTGAGCGGGCAAGACTCCTAGAAAAGCTTCTGTTGGAGGACAAGAAGGAAGAAGTGGAGTGGAGGCAGAGATCCAGATAGAAGTTGTTGCGCGAAGGTGACACAAACACTAGATTTTTCCATTCGATGGCCTCTGGCAGAAGAAGGAGGAATTTTATTCATATCCTGGTGGTGGGTGGGGTTAGAGTCGTGGGTGACGCTATGTTGGGGCGGGTCCTCATGGACCATTTCGTAGAGAGGTCGAGGAGAAGGGCAGGCGACGGTTGGGGGTGGCGTGGAGCAGGTGTTGAATCGTTGTCAGAAGAGCAGGCATCCAGACTTGAGGTGCCTTTTACGGTGGAGGAAGTCAAAAGCGCGGTGTGGGTATTGAATGCGGATGGGGCACCCGGACCGAACGGTTTTCCAATCTTTTTCTACATAGAATTTTGGGACATGCTGAGTGAAGATGTTATGGCAGTGATCAATGAATTCAGAGATAGCAACAAGGGATTCGAGAAGGTTAACAGGGTGATGCTCATTCTCCTTCCGAAAAAGGATAACCCGATTATAGGCCGATTGCGTTGTCTAACGCAATATATTTGATTATTGCAAAGGTGTTGGCGAAAAGGTTCAGGCAGGTACTGGAGGGTGTAATCCTTCAGAACCATTCAGCTTTTATCCCAGGAAGACAGATGACGGACGGACTAGTTATGCCATCTGAGATTTGCCTCCAATGGCACAGGGAAAATGTAAAGGGTTTGATTTGGAAGATTGACATCGAAAAGGCATATGACTGCGTGGATTGGAGCTTTATGTGGGAGTCACTTCGGCGGCACGGTTTCAGTGACCTATGGATAGCATGGATGAAGAGGTGCGTCACTACCTCCTCCTACTCAATTCTTGTGAATGGGAGACCGGAAGGTGGATTTTTTCAGCCTCAAATGGGTGTGAGACAGGGTTGCCCATTAGCACCCATGCTTTTCGTCTTGGTGACGGACGCCTTAGCGGTGATGCTCAGGAGAGCGGTCATCGATGGGTGGTGTGAAGGATTCCGTATGGGGTCCATCTCTATTCCTCTTCTACAATATGCAGATGATACCGTGATTTTTCTGGGTGGTACAAAAGACATGCACAGAAGGACGAAGCAACTGGTAGAAATTTTTAGCAGCATTTCGTGTCTCAAGAATTATAGAGAGAAGTCTGTAGTGATCCAGTTCGGGTTAGATGAGCAAGAGAGTAGATTAAGGGCTGTACTTTTGGGATGCCCTCTTGGAGAGCTACCAATTACCTATCTTGGGTTACCTTTAGTGGCGGGCATGCTCAGGAAAACAGAATGGGATATGGTCCTAAGGCGTTTTGAGGAGAGACTCGCGGGATGGAAGGCATCCACTCTTTCTAAAGGAGGGAAGTTGATTCTTCTGAAACATGTGCTGTCAGCAATTCCTATTTTTTCTTTTCGACCCGGTTGATGCTGGCTGGTGTAAGAAAGAAGATAGAGGTATTGATGAGGAGATTCTTCTGGTCAGATGGAAAACAACAAACAACAGGCGCACATCTTGTAGGATGGGAGGATCTCACGCGACAAAAAAGCGAAGGAGGACTTGGAATTAGGGATGTGTCTTGTATGAATAAAGCGCTTTTGGCTAAATGGTTGGTGCAGATTTGAGGCAGCTCAGATAGATTGGCAATTCAGCTTCTACGAAAGATTTATGATATCAATGGCTCTCTGGAAGCTGGTAGAGTGAGATTTGAGTCTTCTCTTTGGAGTGGGATCTGCGATATTTTGCCACAGCTGAGGTCGAAATTGATGCCAAGATTGGGGTCCGGGGCAATCTTTCGTTTTTGGCTGGACAAATGGACAGGTGATGGAGTTCTGTGTAATAAATTCCCAAGACTCTTTGCTTGGGCGGCAAACAGAGGGTGTTTAGTGGCTGAGGTTGGAGTGTCTAGGTCGTGGGTTCCTCAATTCCAGCATGATCTTTCTGGACGTAGAAGGGAGGAGTTGGGCAGAATGCTATCTGAGCTGCCCTCCCCTGATTGCATCTCGCAGGGTAGGGATCATTTTGCATGGGAGGAGGAGAAATTCTCGGTCAAGAAGGCATACACAGTGTTTAGAGGGAGAAGTGAAGAGTTGGAGACTGAGTTGAAGCATGATATGAAGATTATCTGGGCAAGTAGGATCCCTTGTAGAGTGAAGATTTTTCTGTGGTGCTTCAGAAGGAGAAGTATTTGGGATAAATCAAGAAGAGGAAGACTATTTGGCATTCCAGATACCCATTGTGATAGATGCGGCGCACAGACGGAGGATGCAGAACATTTGTTCTTTACATGTCCTGCATCAGATCAAGTCTGGAAGGAGATAGGTGTGACATGGTTAATGCATGGTGGTACGACTGATTTCTGGAGATCGATTAGGTCGGTGGGGATGAACTCGACGGATGACGTTTCTTTGCCTTTTGCAGCTCTTTGGGCCATCTGGGGAGGAAGAAATGACCACATTTTTAAGAACAAGAGGTTTTATTCTGAAAATGTAATCGCTTCGTGTCTTTCCCTTTATCGTTTTTGGTCCACAAGGTAATGTATTTCTCTAAATTTTTATAAATAAAATTTTCTAGCGGTGAATCCCAACTCGGGATTTCATCCTCTTTCCTCTAAAAAAAGGATAGCATAATCTGATTTGTAGATATTAGTTAATTTATGGAACAATGTTATGCAGATACGTTCTTGCAATCTGTAACCTCTAATTGAGGAAAATGTCAAATGCATACCATTAATATCAAATGGAGGCCGCTATGATCCAAAGTGGTGACAGAGAGGTTTTGCACCGGTCTGCTAATCAAACACGATTAGAAATTAGTGTGTGATCAAGTGTCGCTCAATCAACAATCAAACCCACAATTAGCTGATAATTCAATCAAAGTACCAGATGTGAGTCAGAAATTTATTTTATTTAACTTTACAAGCTATGTGTATAGTGTTAGTAGGTAGAGTTGACGAACCTCAGAGAGCAAAATGGTAGGTTATTTAATTATTTTTAATTATTTATAATTAATAATAATTATTTATATATATTTCTTGGTTTTCCTTATTTTTATTATTTTTAATTATATTTAGTTTTTACTAATTTATAATTACTTTATATTTATATTTATCTTTATATTTACAATTTATAATTTATAACTTCTTTTTAATTTTGCAAAATTTTAATTCCCGTTTGATTTTGAAAATGAGATGTATAATTACATATAATAATATACACTATAGATATTATATAATAAATATGTATGTAAAAACTGATATTCAAATTTTAGAAAATTGTTTTTTAGTTTTTATATATATTCTCTTTTTAGTGATTTTTGGGGGCAATTTTGTTACTAATTTTTATGTATTTTTAATAATTGAAATACACAAAACAATTGATAGATTAAATATCCAAGATTGTTTAAGTTTAATAAATATAAATAAGTACAAAATGAACCTAAAACATGTTTAGTAGGTAATACATATAATAAAGAAAATTTACAAATATATCGTTATATTTTTTGATTTTTATATATATTTACTAATTTTTATAAGATTTTTAGGGTTTTTTGATTTAGATTTTATATTTTGTATTTTTAATGATTTCTGGATATGTGAGGTAATATATAATTATACATCTAATATATTTTTTGTAATTTTTGAAGAAGTTTCTATATTTTTAAGGGTTTTTATGTTAAATAGAGGATAAATGCATTTTTTTGTATTTTTAGAAAATAGAAAACTATGTAAAAATGCTAAAGTAAAATTATACGAGATTAAGCATGATATCACGCACTTAGCATAATTTTCCTACAATTGTTACAATGATAAAAATAATTAATATGACATATATACACAAAATAAAAAAAACTACTGATACATGGACTTGTTTGTAATTTCAATAAATAAATATATATTTAATAACAAGTTCATAAATACAAGGGGTCAATTCAACATTCCTAGCATGTTCCTAAAATGTTCATCTAGTGGGGTCAATTCAACGACTCTAAAGAACGTTAAAATTTGATAGTGTTGATAGATATGGTAGAAGTCTCCAATTAAGTTGAATTTGAAATTATACCATAGTGATATATTGACCTAAATCTCCCAAGGTCCCATCTCAAGAAAATGAAAAGATAATGAAAAAGAGCCAGGTATATGGAGTTACCCGCACCCACTCCCTTATATATAATGGTAAATTCTCCTTTTAAAATTCGTTAATACCTTTTTTAGTTTTCACCCAATAATTTTCAGTAAAATATGTATTCTCTTTGTAAAATTTGTATGGTTTAAATTGAATTGCATAATTGCAAGATATTTATTATTTTTTTGTATATTTTACGCCATTATATTTTAGAAGTATGGTACACAAGTTTAATGGTTTGTGTACAATATGCTATCTTTTTGTAGATATCGTATGGTTCTCTGCAAAAAAATGAGAAGCCAATTAGTAATTTATCGCTTATTTTTTAGAAAGGATATAATAAAAAATAAACGCATGTTTATAAGTTGATAGAAGAATGATATAACATATGTATCAGCTATGGTCTGACACCGTGATTGTTGGTCATTGCCCTTAACAGTGAAGAAGATTGCATGTTTGGATACATGGTCAAGCAATCCCACCTTATCTTTGATCTCACCAACTATGAGTGGAAAAGATTGCCTGCCTTAGATGATGTGAACGAGAAATCTTCGATGCTATTTGATTGTTGACTGGCGATGGAGAAGATTATGAGTTGTAGTAATGTTGTAAAACAATCATGCGAGCCATGATAATGCAGTAAATCAATCATCCACCATGCTTCATTTTGATGATTAGATGGCAAGCAGATTGCATGCATAGTCGATAGTTCAATTTTAAGAAGTTGGTACATGTACAACTCGTGGCTTGATGGACCTTTTGTAATGTTCTGGGCTTAGCTCCCATTGTTATTGAAGAAAACTATCCTTGACAATTTACTGGGTTCAAGCTTAGTTGGGTCCATTGACAACCACCAAAAAAATTAAATTCAAGATGTCTAGTAGTAATCCCCCACTCCTACAATCCACTGTCAAACTTCATAAGATTCAGATGCAAGACTATATCTGTGGGTTTACAAACTCCCCCACTTAAAAATCACAACGTCCTTGTTGCGAAATAACACATCACTTATTCCTAATGATATCGATGGTTGCATGCTTCATGCTTAGGTCCCCTATAATAGTCAATTCCACTATCACAAGGAACTTGCTTTGTACCATTTGTAATGTCCCTGGCTTAGATCCATGTACCATTATCAAGGAATATTGGCCCTGATAACTCATTGGATTCATGTCCAACTAGATCTGTTGACAACCACCTAAAATCCTTAATCCAAGTTATCAAGAGTAATCCTTTACTCTTATAACTCACTTTCATACTTTACTAGTTATAAATGCAGGATTATGGTCGGTGTGTGATGAATCTCCATTTTATCACCTTTATTCTTTAATTTTGATTTAAACTGCATGTATATAACATTATTTTACATAAAATAACATTCATTATTTATATAGTAAATATTATATAGAATACATCATTTAAAGTCAAAATAAAAGAACAAAGAAAATAAAAGAAAAATGAAATACTAAAGCTATTGAATGATCCTAAGCCCCAAGACCTAGGCATCATGATGACTCGGTCGACATGGAATAGAGTAGGGGTAGACAAGGGCCAATAAATACAATAACAACCCTAATTTTTATTTCCAAGGAAAAGATTTTGGGCCCTATTTTATTCTTTATTATTTATACCTCAACTCAATAAACTCTGTACATGAAACTTGTAGATAAAAATACATAGAAAAATACAAAATGTATTTCATCCAAAAATAATGCATAACGTGTCCTAGACACTTTGACTAAAAAGCCAAACCCTAAATTTCACAGATATGTATCTTCTCCAAATGAACTCAAAATTCACAAAACTCACATTTATTGTTCTTAAAATTAAAAAATCTATTTAATGAAGGTAGCTCCATTCAATTTGGAGTTAAGATGCAAAAGTTAGGTTTTGGACCCTCATTATGCAATTTACAGCAATAAAATAATCATTTTATTTATCCTTTATTTCTTATTTTCATATTTTTATAATTTTGTAAATAATATATGAAATACATATACATAATTAAACTAAAATAAAATCACTAAAATTGCACTAAAATAAATAAGTATATTAAAATACATAGATGAAGTATACACACATATACCTATATATTAGAAATACATAATTATTTAAGTATTCAAATAGTCTAAAAAAACAATAAAATTATATTTATGTGTATTTTAATAAGTTATAAATATTTAAATTATGTATATAAAATAATAAAATTTGAAATAGAAAATAAAAATAAAATATATACTATATAGGTAAATATACCTACATGTATGCTTGTAAAAGGTAACATACAACAACTAAATTCGAAAACATGAATAGAAATCATAGTAAAATTCTTTATAAATTAATAAATCCTTTTCATATTTTATGAAAAAATTAATAAAATTATTTTTATTTTTTTTCAAATTATTTTCTCCTTTATTTTATGGTTTGTCTTGTAGCGGCTGGCATGGCCCAATCAGGGCCAAATTTTGATTGACCCACTAGTCAACTGAGCCCCTAAAATCCTAGGTATGTTAGACCTTGCCGCTGCCCCTTCTTCCTCAATTTCCCCCCATCAACCCTTGCATTTTCTCGCCTTGATTCCTTCCGCATTTTTGTTCCTCGATCATCCTTCTTTCACGCAAGACTCTCTCGTCAATCAATGGATTGCTGAAGGGATTAGATGCCTCAGTCAAACCTCCCTCTGTACAAATACACATCCACCACCTCCATTTGAATTTGATCCCTCTTAGGCCTCAAAATCCCTAGATCTCTCGATGCTGAAGCTTCCTGGTGACAACAGGAAGTAAGCTAAGTCGATAGCTGCGGAGGAAGAGGCATGTAGCAGGCGATCCGAGCTCGTCGGCCACCACTAGGCAGAGCTCCGACCGACTCCTTCTCCAATGAGGTAGAACCTTAGTTTTATCTTTCTTTATATTCCTAGGATTAGGTTAAAGTAGTTTAGGTTTTCATTTCAGTTAGTTCGCATTTTATTTTGTAAAATCTCAAATTCAAAGTCCGTCGGAGCTCTGCTCCAGTCGATCATTCCACCGTCTACCGCCTTTATCTGACCGACTTTTCATTCTCATTTCCTTCCCCATTGATTCATCTAAACTCCGGTCTTTTTTGTTCCCCTTGATCCTACTCAGATCAAGAGATCAGGGCCCCCAACTCTGTCGCTCACCAGAGGCCCTCCCTCGTGCCTCATCACCGTTCATCTCCCCATAAATCTAAGCCTCGTGCCTTCCATTTTTCTTGGCTTGACTAACCCTGCATGTAACGGAGCACAGAATCCTAAAACGAGGCGATTTTGACTAAGCTAGAGGTTCCCAAGCTGCTCCACTGTAAAGCCATGAACTTGGCATCCCTCAAATTCTATATCATAAGATCCGACTCGTCAAGAGAAAACCAACGAAATTTGTTTCATGTGAATCAGACTTCGTTTCGATTTGTTATGATTGTCGGAAGAAAGAGAAGTAAGGGGGTTAAGAAGTCATTAATCCATAGTGACTGTCATTAAGACTAATTAAGTGTGATTAAAGAAACTAATGACGGATTGAAAACTGCTAATGATCATTAACAAACACTAATCAATAATTAGCAAAAGATAAGCGTAAGCCGCGAAAGTTAAATTGCGATTAGTGAAAGTTAATCACGATTAGTGTTAATTAAGCATCATTAGCGAATCTAGAATCATCTGGAATGTTCTGACTTAAGCCCCAAGTTTGAGATAGGTTGTGGTCAAAACCATGGGCCAAAACCATGGGTCGCTAAACCATGATTAAGGTCTAAACCATGGTTTTCTAACCATGATTAGTGTTTTTCTGGAGCCTATAAATACCCCCACCCATTCATTCTCTACGATTTTCACTACCACCACCACCCAAGGGCTAGGGTTGAGAGGTCGGGAGGAGGAGTGGGAGGCGGGGAAAGAGCGCTAGCGAAGCGCTGCCGGAAGAACGAGGAGGAGGAAGGTATGATCCTATCTTAGTTTGCTTCGTAAGCTACGCTTTCAATTCATCCTATTTTTTCCAAGTTTTGTTCTTGATTCATCTTTCTTTCCTATTCATTTTCTGTTATGGTTCGAGGAGAAATCTGTGTAACACCCTACTTAGGTGCGGGCGGCTATGCACGCCAGTGAACCCTGTGATTCGTCACACATTCACTCATTTAAGACACATGGTGTCTACCGATTCTCCATCGCTTATGTTTCTATTCTTTCAATTATGCTTTTATAGTTATTTTGATGGAGAAATCTGTGTAATACCCTACTTAGGTGCGGGCAGCTATGCACATCAGTGAACTCTGTGATTCATCACACATTCACTCACCTAAGATGCATGGTGTTTATCGATTCTTCATCTCTTATTGTTTGAGTATATTCTTTCAGTTTTGCTGTTGTTTTTCCTCACGATTGATTTTATAGAGGAAACTCTTTTCGTTTTTATTTTGAAATATGTCCCGATATAAGGGGGAACTCTGCTGAAATTTTCCGAGAAATATGTCCCGATATAAGGGGAAACTCTGCTGAAATTTTTCTAGAAATATCACCCCGTATAAGGAGAAGCTCTGCCAAAATTTAAAGAGAAAATATGTTCTTGGCGTTCTTTGTGTTCTTCGTGTTCTTCGCGTTCTTCGTGTTCTTCGTTCGTTCTTCGCGTTCTTGACACGTTCTTAGCATTTTTGATACGAAAATGAAATTCGATCTTTTCAGGAGCTTTAAATCATCTTTTCTGAAAACGAAACACGATAAAGCATTGGATACGCGAGAGAGAGCTCGATTAGGTAATGAAATCCTTCCTTTTGTTGTTGGGTTTTCAAACGAGATTATTGAAATTCTTGATTTTATGTTCTGTGTTATAAAGAACACTGATTTTATCTATTTTTGATAAAGTCTGAACAGTTGCTTTGTGATTCCCACTAAAATAAGATTTAAGCATCAAATCGATGTGGTAGCTTTGAAAGTTAGGATTTGGGAGTTAAAACAGTCATAAATACGAGTATATATGCATATGGATAATATATATGTGAGTCTATACTAAGTATTGTTGATTATGCAAATCGAAGACTTAACGAAAGAATTACATCATGGGAATTGATGTGGTTTGAGTTGGATCATGAAAAAGATCATGTGTCACGATAAGGATGACTGGGAGTAGAACTACAGGTCAGGCATGCAACCTGTAGGTTTGTCGGAACGAACCCGTATTGGCGTTTCCCTACCTAGGTGGTACACGGTTGCCCTGTTATGATAAGTGCGTATGAAATGAATGGTTTGCAACGCGTGGTACCAGGAGCCAATATCTTCGGATTGAACGACGGAAGATGTGGTCGTGCCATGTGGAGGCACGGGTGGTTCAATAGCGGCTGGGTCACGATAATATGTATTTAAAGCCGCTAGGTTATATGATTAAATGTTAGCCTGAGGTTTTAAGCAACCGAGTCCTCGAGGATGGTGTGCTCATTTGTTTTCCAGGCTGAGGGTTTGAGATCCTATTTAATAAAAGAAAAGGAAATTATCAGGGTAGTATTGGAGGATTGGTTGAGGCGACGTGCGGCTGCATAAGCTTACCAAGTTCAACACAATCTCCAATCCCGAAGGGTCCACAACTTCGGGGTCCAAGAATGGTGGGGTTTCCCTGGACTAATCTCCGACGTGGACAAGAAAAGAGAATATGACTTAAATTAATGAGAATGAATGAAATTTTTTTGGTGATAACAAGTTTTGAAAATTACACAATTTGTTTGCTTTTCTCTTCTTCGTTATTTAGCATTCGCTAATTTTTATCCTATGATTTATGGAAAATCCAATAGGTGTCAGTGAGCCATCACAAGGACTTTAGTAATCCAGCTAGCTTACATAGTAGACATTCATCCAGCCAGAGTAGCTTTACTTTGTAAGGTAGTTAGTGATCTTTCTGTGTATTTTCTTTCAGCTGATGTACATGTAAATGGTTGTAATGAGATAATGAATCATGTAAACTTTATTAAGTGAATGGAAAAGTATTGAAATACTTTCTTCTGAATATACTTTATTTGTAGTCTGTTTCTGAATGTTAGTTGTGATTGCTGAATGAATTATTGCTGAGTAACCAGATCCGGTTATGGGAGGATCCGACGACCCGGAATTAGAGTCGCGACAGATTGGTATCAGAGCTTGGTTAATCCAGTAATTTATTTAGTAATTAACAACTATGAGTAGTATTCAAAAACTAAGGTTATATTAAGATCCTTTGATCTTAATAATTGACTGCAATACCATTCACAAGTCATTGTCCCTTACGTACATCATGCTAAGACTTATAGGACCTAACCTTTGGCCTTGACTTATCCCAGGATCATGGCAGACCAAGATGTGTCTAGACAATTAGCAGCTATGATGACAATGCTTCAAGACATGGGGTAAAGGCAGCAAGCATTGGAGGAGAGGCTCATTGCACAAGCTGAGAGACCTGAGGCATCTAAGCCTGCTGATGCTAGGATTGAAGGTTCTGTCCATCTTTCTGAGGAAGAATCTAGTTACCATCCTTCAACTGAGTCTGCTCCTACCCCAGCTGAAGGAGCAATGGAGAAGGCCCTTCTGAGACACCAAACATTACTAGACAATTACCGAAAAGGAAAGATTTCGCAATTTAAAGGCATAGAGACACCTGCTGAGGCAGAACTATGGCTTGATGACGTCAGCAGGATGTTGAGAATAATACACGCATCAACATATACTTGGGTGCACTTTGCTGATTACTCCTTAGCAGACTATGCAAGACGATGGTGGAGAGCAATTTCCAAGAAATTAGCAGATCCTGTTCCATGGGATATCTTTGAAGAGAGGTTCCGAGCTCACTTCTGTCCCTCTCATTGGGAAGAATTAAAGAGGAGAGAGTTGGCTTCTATGAATCAGGGTTCTTAGACCGTACGAGATTATCATATCCACTTTATTGAGCTACTACGTTACTCACCAGCTCTAGAAGCTTCACCACAAGAGTGTCTTACCAAATTCGTTAGTGGTCTTCAGGGAGATCTACGAGAAAAGCTTGCTGGTTTTAGAGCTACAACCGTAGATGAAGCAATGGACATCACCTCTCGTATTGAGATGGAGAGGGATGAAAACCGTCAAAGAAGAAGTTTCCACTTTAATGGTGGACCATCCAAAAGCAAGGCACATTATAACCATAAAGATTGTCGCTATCATCCAGTTAGGTCTAATATAAGCTCGCCAAAGACTTTGGGCCAGGAATTATCTGCAAGAAGGGGTTTCTCTAGACCTTCATTATATCCTCGTGACTCAGCAACAGGAGCTAGCACCTCTGTGACTGGGTCTTCAGATCAAACAGGAGCACGTGTGTGTTTTTACTGTCATCAGGAAGGCCACATCAAGAAAGATTGTCCGAAGTTGAGAGGTTCAGGGTTTAAATCAACCCCAATTAACAGTATAACATCCACCTCGAGCAATGGAGCAACACACAGAGAAAGACATGGTAGAGGTCGGGGCTCACAAGGAGCATCTCCTACACAACAACCACCACAAAGTGTTGCGGGTTCTAGCTTGCCTATTCCTAATGGCCAGCTAAATGCAATCACTGAAGAGCAAGCCTATAATTCAAGCACAATCGTACGAGGTACCGTTACTATTCATGGCTTTTCAGTACATGCCTTATTTGATTCTGGTGCTTCACATTCATTTATTGCTCGATAATTGGTACCCAGTTTGGGTAAGATACCAGTTGAAGTACAACAGTCCTATCTGATCAAGGGACCAGTAGGACAAGTATTTATAATCCGAGAAATCCTGGATAATTGTATAGTAGTGATAGCGGGACACCAGTTACCTGTTTCACTATTACTAATAGATTTGGAGGACTTTGATCTTATACTAGGAATAAATTGGCTAGAAAGGCATCATGCATGTCTTGACTGTTTTCAGAAGACAGTAACGTTTCACCTTCCTAACTCGATAGAGTTCCAGTTCATTGAAAAGACATCCAATGATAATATCGAATATATCTCTACATTGAAGGCACAACAGTTGTTAAAGCAAGGGTGCCATGGTTATTTAGCTTATGTAACCACTACATCAGGGTCAGACAGAATGATAGAAGATGTGCCTATAATGTGCGAGTTTCTTGATATATTTCCAGAGGAACTACCTGGATTACCACCTGAACGAGAGATTGAATTTGAAATCTCTCTTATACCTGATACTCAACCTATCTCTATCCCTTCGTATAGGATGGCACCAGCTGAGTTACGAGAGTTAAAGGTACAGCTGCAAGAACTGTTAGATAAAGGATTCATTCATCCTAGTACTTCACCATGGGGAGCACCTGTCTTATTTGTCAGGAAAAAGGATTGGTCAATGCGGTTGTGCATTGACTATAGACAACTAAACAAGAAGACCGTAAAGAACAAGTATCCTCTGCCAAGAATAGATGATCTCTTTGACCAGTTACAGGGTTCGACTGTGTATTCCAAGATTGACTTAAGATCCGGATACCATCAGTTGAAGATAAAAGATGCGGATATCCCCAAGACAACCTTTTGAACTAGATAGGGACATTATAAATTCTTAGTTATGCCTTTTGGACTGACAAATGCCCCAGCAGCTTTCATGGATCTCATGAATAGAGTATTCAAGGAGTTCTTAGATCACTTTGTAGTAGTCTTTATTGATGATGTGCTTATTTACTCCAAGGATAAGTATCTACATGAACATCATCTCAGGCAGGCACTTGAAACCCTAAGGAAGAACAAAATGTATGCTAAATATAGCAAATGTGACTTCTGGCTATCTGAAGTATCTTTCTTAGGGCATGTTATTTCTGAGGAAGGTATATCAGTTGATCGTACAAAGGTTAGTGCGGTGATAAGTTGGGAACGCCCGAAGACTGTCACAGAAATACGATCTTTTTTGGGATTAGATGGATATTATAGAAGATTTGTGAAGGACTTTTCACGAATAGCATTGCCAATGACTAGGTTGACCCAGAAGGAAGTTCCATTCATATAGTCAGATGCATGCGAAATAAATTTCCAAACACTGAAAGAATGCCTAACATCTACACCCATCCTTACTCTACCCTCCGGGAGTGAAGGGTTTACAGTATATACTGACGCATCTAAAGAAGGACTTGGGGCAGTTCTTATGCAACATGGTAAGGTAGTTGCGAATGCATCACGACAGCTCAGTATACATGAGAAGAACTACCCAACACATGACCTTGAATTAGCTGTCGTAGTTTTCGCTTTAAAGATATGAAGACACTACCTGTATGGTATTACTTTTGAAATCTTCATCGACCATAAAGCTTGAAATATCTATTTGATCAGAAGGATCTCAATATGAGACAGAGACAATGGCTAGAGTTGTTGAAAGATTATGATTGCACTATCTCCTACCACCACTACAGGAAAACTAATTTTTTGTAACAGATGAAAGAAACATTTTTAGTAAAATGTTACGAGTGATGAATTATTTGCAACATTTCTAATAAATGTCAGTTTAAATATAATATTTGTAACATTTATAAATTAGTGTCTCACTTGATTGAGATATTTACAATATCAGAAAAAAAGGTAACATTTAGTTATTAACACTTAATTGCAAATGTTACTAAAAAATAATTGTAACGTTTAATAGTAACTGTTACACTCGAAAAAAATGGCGGAATTAAATCCCGCCTACATTTTCAAACCCTAAAAAGCCTAACGATGCAACCCTAATCCTCCTACCATCGTACCCCCAAAAATCACCTCCCTCCCACAAGTGCCCCCTCTATCGATTTTTCTCCTCAACGTGAAGAAGGTTGACGGGGCTTCCTCCCCTACCGGCCTTCCTCCACCACATGCGCTTCCTCCTCCGGCAATTTTCCTCCACGTGGGTTGGTTCTCGTCCACTTACTCCTCCGCTGACCTTCCACCTCTACGCGAAGAAGTTTCTCGATCCACATGCTTTCTACTCCGGCGACGTTTCCCGTCCACGGGAGACCCCGTCGACCTTCCTCCTCCACGCGAGGAAGATTCCCTGATCCTCCGGTGACCTTCCTCTTCCAAAGAAGACCCTACCCTCTCCACCGACCTTTCTCCTCAACACGAGGAAGGTTCCTCCTGCGTTCCGAACCATCAGCTCCAGATTCTCTCCCACGTTATTTCAGCATTTTGTGGTAATAATGCCTTTATTTTTTCATTGCTCGCTACTTAGATATGATTTCGCTTTTTTGTGGTAATCTGTACATACAATATATAATTAATAAAAAAACATATTGAGAGTTTTTTCAGAAAGGCAAAAGATAAAGTAGTAAATCAATTCCTTTCTTTTTTCATAGAGATGCTATTGTTTGTAAGAAATATACCTTTTAATCTTAGACTTTCCAACATTAGCAATTTAATTTTTAAGACCAATCAAGTCAAGAAGGCAACGTTTATATTATGGGGAAAGTGATAATACACTGGTGATTCTGGAAAAAAATATTTGTAGAGTTTAGATTGAAAATGATGAATTGTAGAATTTAGATTTAAATCAATCTTATCTCCATGTTTTTGACAAATAAGAATACAATAGATATTCTAGAAGTGATCAAACTGAGAGTTGGGGGTCTCAATAGCCCTATTTGCGAGGGCTTTCGTCAACTGAATCTAGTTGTTATAGTGGATATTATGTTTACAACATTTACGTATTATATAATTAATTATATGACCAATTACAACAGAGTTTAAAAAATAATTGTTCTAACATAAATTACCAGACAGATTCTTACTACAAATAGTCCAGAATAAAATCCATCAAGAATGCATATCAATACATTAAAAGTAAGTTATGGTGACATTTTTCTCAAAATCCGTCATCAAATCATCCGTTGTTAGCTATATAATGACAATATCATCAACTGTGAAATGATTTTTATGCTTAAAATTAATGACGAATATCATATCCATTGCTACATCTAGATGGGAGAGTTTGTAGCTCTCGACTCCCAACTATAGTTGATGCTATGCTATTGAAATAGGATCGCAGATTGATTCATATCTTATCGAACTTACTTTACATTATTATGTTTGGTTGTACACGGTTACAGGATACAAAATGGATAAGTCATGGATGCAATTGAGATTTGCGGATGTCTTTGAATACAACAGAGGGGTGCAGCAGTTTCTTGAATGGGCTTTTCATGAGGATAGATTCTCTTATAGCGGTGGAATAGATGGAGAGAAAATTCTTTGTCCTTGCATAAAGTGTAAAAATACACATTATTACGAACAAGAAGTTGTCTATGATCATTTGATCTGTGAAGGATTCTGGTTACATTACGAGGTTTGGAGTGCACATGGCGAGGAGGCTAGAAATTCATCCCATCAAATGGCTCAGAATGATCCAATTGTGGATATGTTATGGGAGACCCAATTTGCTCCCGCATCTGTACCAATTTAAAAGAAGCAGAGGAGCCCATAGCTCCAGGATCTAAAGTATCTCGTTTGGAGTTCTTGTTAACCATTTTTAAGATGAAAGTGATGCATCATTGCACTAAGGCAATGATTTGAAGAACTACTGGAGTTTATTGGTCAAGTTTTGAATACACCCGATGGCTATCCAAATAATTGGTACAATGCAAAAAAACGTCTTCGTTCATTGGATTTAAAGTCCGAGAAAATAGATGCATGTCGTAATGATTGCATTCTATATTGGAAAGAGAATCAAGATCTTACTAGTTGTCCTGAATGTAATGTTTTGAGGTACAAAGAGAATACAAGTGCCAATAATAACTCCAAGAAAAGAGCAGAAAAAATACTTTGATATTTTCCACTAATCCCAAGATTACAACATCTTTTCATGTCGTCTAAGACGGCTAAATGGATGTCGTGGCATAAAGAGGATAAGGCAATTGATCCTAATGGACTAATGCGTCATCCTTCAGATGTAGAAGAGTGGATACAGTTTGATGAGAAATTTCCAAATTTTGCATCAGAAGCTAGAAATGTTAGGCTCGGTCTCTCTAGTGATGGGTTTAATCCATATGCAAACATGAGCCTTAGTTATACGATTTGGCCAGTAGTAATTGTGACTTATAACTTGCCACCGTGGATGTGTATGAAGCCATCCTTTATGATGCTCTCAATGTTAATACCTGGTCCAAAAGGACCTGGAAATGCAATATATATATATATATATATATATATATATATATATATATATATATATATATATATATATATATATATATGCAACCTTTGGTTGATGAATTGAAGCTATTGTGGTATGATGGAGTGCAGACTTATGACGCACACAAAAAAGAGAAGTTTACAATGCATGCAATGTTATTATGGACAATCAACGACTTTCCAGCCTATGCCAATTTATCGGGGTGGAGTACGAAAGGTAAACTTGCATGTCCAGTATGTATGAACAAGACACATAGTACTTGGTTGTATAACAGTGGAAAGCATTGCTACTTGGATCACCGTAGATTCCTTCCACTAAAACATAGATGGCGTAGAAGTCAATATAATGATAAATTTGATGGAGCATCGTCAGGTTCAAAACTTGATTTTGTGCGTGCTTCTGGACGTGACTTACTGCATCAACAAGAAGGAATTGGGCATATTCGTCTAGGCCAGCCTTATAAGAAAAGGCTGAATGGTGGTTGGAAGAAATATAGCATATTTTTTCGAGAGTTACCTTATTGCAAACATTTAAAGATTCGTTGTAATCTTGACGTTATGCATATTGAAAAAATGTGATGGAGAACATACTTGGAATCTTGGGTTTGTCTGGGAATGCAAAAGATACTTTGAAATCTAGGAGGGACTTGCAACAATTAAATATAAGAAAATAACTACAACTTATAGAGTTGAATGATGGAAAGGTGAAATTACTGGAGCGTTGTATACATTATCCTCAGATGCACGTCAGAAGATACTTTCTTTCTTAGCTAATATTAAGGTCCCAGATGGCTACTCTTCCCAGTTAGCTAGATGTGTAAATATAGCGGAGAAAAATATCTCGGGAGTTAAGAGTCATGATCACCATGTCTACATGCAAGTATTCTTTCCTTTAGCCATTCGTGGAGTGCTATCCTCAGATCTCGTACATCCATTAATAGAGTTGAGCCAATATTACAAATGTATATGTTTGAAGGTACTCGATCCGTCAGCATTATGTAGATGGGAACATGACATTATAGTGACACTATGTAAGATGGAACAAATATTTCCACCATCATTTTTTGATGTAATGGTGCACTTGACCATGCATTTAGCAAGCGAGGCAAGAATCGTTGGTCCGGTGCAATATAGATGGATGTACCCCATAGAACGATATCTTAAAAAACTTAAAGGCTATGTCATCAATAAGGCTTCTCCAGAAGGGTCAATTGTTGACAGATATTTATTTGAAGAATGCATCAATTTTTGTGCGATGTATATGGATGGTACATATAATCGTTTTAACCGTATAGACAGAAATTTTGATGGTGGTATGCTTGAAGTTAGAAAAGAATGTCCGTCAATTCTTTCTTCAAATGGAAGGTCAATATCAGGTACTATAAGACGAGAGTGGTTCCCACAAGAGAGATATCTTGCACATTAATATATATTAATGCAGATGGATAAGATAGACACATTTTTTGAAGAATACAAACATATATCAATGGGAAGAGATGACATATCAATATTCTTGCTTTGGTTTCAAGTGCAAATTGAGAAATTCAAGCAAAATGACGATCGAAGATGGACAACAGAATTGGATATAATATCTCGACCTCCGTATTCTCATGTTCATTCTCATTCAGGATATATTGTAAACGGGTTCAGATTTAGAAAGAAATCTATTGACATCAATAAGACGAATCAAATGAGTGGTATGATCGTTAAGTCAGCTCTTGAGTCTGGATTGGAAGGCTATTACGGTGAAATCATAGATATTATCGAGGTTAGTTTTACGCATGATCACCGTGTGGTGCTATTTAAATGTGACTGGTTTGATGTGTTCAATGAAGGTGTAGGTTATCGCAAGGATAAGACAACTGGCTTTGTAAGTTTAAAAAAGAGTGCTCGTTTGGCAACTGAGGAACCTTTTGCATTAGCAAGTCAAGTAGAATAAGTTTTTTACGTAGATGACAACGAGGCACGCGGATGGATTACACCCATAAGAGCAATGCCTAAGGATTTTTTGATGTTCAAACAGAAGGAATCGTTCTAGACTCCGACGCCTACCAAGATCACAGAGGTGATGTTGATACATCAAACATGCAAAATGATGTTGATGTCGACATTCTTACCGGTGGAACTAATATAATTTTGAATGAGTAATGGTACGGTATTATATTATTTCATGATATTTAATATTTTTTTAATATAAGATGTGTCATTTGTATTAAAATTTTATCTTTAATCACAATGCAGATGGGACCACGATCTGAACATTGTGTTCGCTCTACACTGCTTGCTCATCTAGGAGGAACCAAATCAACGGTAATTTGATAGTTTTAGTATTTATTGGATTAACATTCTAGATATTTTTGCTACAATATTGATCTATAATATAATGCAGATGGCACCACGATCTGAACGACGTGTTCGCTCTACACCAAATGCACCTTTAGGAGGAACAAAATCAACGGTACAGAGAATAATTTCAACTTTTCAAGTGAATATCATATATCGCCATTCTAACAAACTATATATTATGTAGATGTCACCACGATTTGGACGTTATAATCATTCCAAACCAGATGCACCTATAGCAGGAAGTCAATCGATGGTTAATCACTAATTTTACCCTTTCATTTGAAAATTACAACCACATTACATATTGATTATAAGTTATTTACGATTTTGTAATTAATTGTGACGTAGATGGAACCACGAGCAGATTGTTGTGTTCATTTACCTATACAACATACTGAGATTGGTGCAATGGGACCACAATCAAGGGTAAATAATAAATTATCTTCGTTGAGTGTTACATATTCAAATATTATCAAGTTTTATTGAATTTAACGTTTGATAAATTCTTATGCAGATATCACAATGTTCTGATCATTCTATTTGCTTCATGCCAATTGCTAATGCCACAACAACAAATCTCCGTGTTGAGACTGGTGTAGGTAGAACTCAATCAGAGATACATGAGTCGCCTATACAAGATAGTGATGAGGTAACAGATATTGGATCTTCATCAACTAAGGGACGTAGAGGACCGTCAAAGTGCCATTACCTTGATCGCTTAGCCGTAGGACAAACATTGCATGTTAGAATCATTGGAGGAGATGCTGTTGGAGAGAATGTTGCACTGTTTCACAGTTTCTTGGGACAAGTTGCACGTTTTCGCATTCCTATCTTGACTCGTGATTTTAGAAAGGATGTTTCAGAGGATATTAAAGCATTTATTTTGCATGATATGGAGGTATTCCATAGACATAACTTATGTTAAGAATTCAAAGATAATTTCTAATATTTGTATTTTAGGGTTCATTTACATGGGAGCGCAATAGTGAGAAGGATAGACAAATATTATCACATGCAGGTGATTTACATCGTCGATATGGATGTGAAATGAAAAAAAGGTAAACTTCTATAGTAATTGACATTTCAATAGTGTTCTAATATAGTGAATAATACTCTTAGTTTATTTTTCTTCACAGTATTTCGATGAGACGATACCACTATCCGATCTACGTAAAAGAGTTCCCAAGGAACTTGACGCAATAACATGGAGAAAGCTCATTGATTATTGGTCTTCTGAAGAGTATAAGGTAAATTTATTTGATTATGGGTTCCCCTCCTTTTTCAGGAGAACTCATTTTATTTGGTTCTTTACCAAAATGCATAGCATTGATAAATCTGCTATTACTAGAGGTCTTGGAAGGGGAACTTCCTGACTTTCTGTTTATATTTATTTTTAGGTCAAGGCAAGTAAGAACAAGAAAAATCGAGCAATAGAAGTGAATCCAACCCATTGAATGGATAGAAAAAATACCCACAAAAAACAAGACGAATTTGTATGTATTATGTTAGGTATTCAATTCTCTTTCAATTTTATATTTTCTTTTTTTGTCTATAACCTTATATTTTTCTTCATGTAGATGAAATTGAATTCTTATGTGCCATCTCGAGTAGAAACATTTCTTTTAACTAATAGTCGCGAGATTAAAGGTTTGAAAACGTGGACATCTGAGATCCACCAAAAAGAACATGTAAGTAAATTTTGTCAAAAAATTTATAGTTTAGTAAAAATTATAATTTTTCGTATGATTGTTTAGGAGGAAATGGTAAGTCTAATGTCTCTGCAGTCTACTGAGAACGAGGATGGAACACCTGTGGTAGCACTCTCCCCAGATGAAGCTTTTTTGAAAGTTAAAGGACCCGAGCCTTTTGGTCGTGTTCGTTGTGGAGGTCGTGGTGCCACTCCTTCTCGATATTTTGGTGTTCAAGGTGGCTCTTCGAGTAAAGAGGTTATCGAGCTTCGTAGTAATATACGTAATTTGACGGAACAAATTGCTTCAATGCATAAAGGTCATGAAACCCTTACGCACCAAATGACAGAGCAACAACAAATGTTTGTAAAACAAATGGCAGATCAACAACAACAGATGGCAAAGCAAATGATGGATATGATGGAGGCTCATCGTCAAGAGATGAAGGATCTTTTATCAATGATGTCAAAAGAAAAGGACATGTCTTCTCAAGCAAGTGATAGTGCCCGTGACAATGATGAGTTTAGTGATGACGACAAGTATTATTCAGAAGAAGCTTATGATTAGTTTTCTACTATATATGTGGACTTTTATTCTAAATCTAATCTCAGTTGTGACTTTTGTAGCTTTATCTTGTAATAGAAATATTTGCACTTTTATGCCATTAAGGTATGTTATAAGTAATGATGATTGCGATTGACTATTTTTGAAAGGTATTATTAATGTTATGCACCTATCAAAAGATACACTTGATTTTTGCATTTATATTGTTGCAAGCATATTTAATGTGAAAGTTAAGGTGTTATCAATAGCTTATAATTATGAAAATTATACACATATAAAAAAATATTTGTAACAATGATCAAACATTGTCAATTAGAACGATTCCAACATTTTCACATCATTGTTATTTTATTACCAACGCAATATAAATGTTACAATTAACCCGTATATGCAATGATTATTTAAATATTGTAATAATATTTGTATCATTTTACGAATGTATCTAAAAGAAGCAATAGCAACAATTTTACTTGTGTTACTGTCAAATATTGTAACGAATACAAAATGTTGCAAAAGTTAATTGTTTGTAACGGTTGTTAATAAATGTCGTAAATAGCATTTGCGGCACCACTTTTAGGGACATTTAAAGCGACACAATGTAAATGTTACAGGTAATGAGTAAACGTTACATATGATCTTTTGTAACAAAATTTCGAATGTTGCAAATATTATTTTTTCCTGTAGTGCACCCTGGTAAGGGGAACATCGTAGCAGATGCCCTTAGCAGAAGAACTTATTCACCTGGGTTGGTGAGTGCTATTCACTTCTGGGGTTTACTATCAACATTAAGTGAATGGAAACCATTAGATAGTAGTGCCGATACTATAACTATTGCTCACTGATACAAACCAGAAATCTGGGATAGAATAAAGAAAGGACAGGAGGATGATCCAGTCCTTAAAGACTTAAGACAACAACTTGAGAAGAATGAGATAGAGGGATTCCGGATACAAGATGGGTTACTGTATAACCATCATAGAGTTTGTGTACTAAACACACCTAAACTAAGGAAAGACATCTTACGTGAAGCGCACTGCTCAAGATTATCTATTCATCCAGGAATTACAAAGATGTATAAGGATCTTCATTCATACTTTTGGTGGCCGGGAATGAAGAAAGATGTTGCTGAGTTTGTGAATTCATGTTTCTGGGTTGAGTAAAGATAGCATCTGGGTTATAATAGATCGTCTGACAAAAGTAGCACACTTTATTCCGATAAGCTTATCTTTCACTCCAGACCAGCTTGCTGAGTTATATATTACACATGTGATTCGCCTCCATGGTATCCCGAAGGAAGTAATTTCTGATCGAGATTCACGATTCACCTCACACTATTGGGAGAACTTCATGAAAGCCTTAGGTACACAACTATGCTTGAGTACAACATATCATCCACAAACAGATGGTCAGTCAGAATTACGATTCAAACACTAGAGGATATGATATGAGCATGTGCCTTAGAATGGAAGGGATCGTGGATTAAATATTTGCCTCTTGCAGAATTCACCTACAATAATAGTTACCATACAAGTATTGGCATGGCACCATTTGAAGCACTATATGGACGAAGTGTACTACTCCTTTGTGTTGGCAAGAGGTCGGAATAAAGAACCTTTATGATTCAGATATACTGCAAGAGACACGGGAAGTTGTAGAGCTTGCTCGAAAAATACTATTCACTGCTCAAAGTCGCCAGAAAAGTTATAGTGATACCAGGCGAAGAGACCTTGAATTTGAGGTAGGTGACTTTGTATTTCTCAAAGTATCACCTATGAAGGGTGTTCAGAAGTTTGGCTTGCGTGGAAAGTTAGCACCCATGTTCGTGGGTCCTTTGAAATTATTCAACGGATTGGAAAAGTTGCGTATAGACTTGCGCTTTCTCCACATCTTTCGGTAATACATGATGTATTCCATGTATCAAATCTGAGAAAGTACGTTAGGAATCCAAAGCATAAGATAAGTTATGATGATTTACATGTTGAGCCAGACTTGACATACCAAGAGAAACCTGTGCAAATACTTGAAAGGGATATCAAGAAGTTGAGAAACAAAGAGGTGTCTCTACTTAAAGTATTGTGGAGGAACCAAGAGTTTGAAAAAGCCACATGGGAACCTGAGGCAGAAATGAGAGAGAAATACCCGTACTTATTTGAATGATAACACTATGTATTTTATATATGTTCATTATAAATGAAAGAACGTTCATTCTTTTTAAGGTTGTTATGTTTCAATCCTCTTTAAGGTTGTTATGCCTGCATTTCTAGTATCGAGGACGGACTTCCTTTAAGGTTGTTATAATTGTAAAGCCATGAACTTGGCATCCCTCGGATTCTATATCATAAGATCCGACTCATCAAGAGAAAACCAACATAATTTGTTTCATGTGAATCGGACTTCGTTTCGATTTGTTATGATTTTCGGAAGAAAGAGAAGTAAGGGTGGTTAAGAAGTCATTAATCCATAATGACTGTCATTAAGACTAATTAAGTGTGATTAAAGAAACTAATGACGGATTGAAAATCACTAATGATCATTAGCAAATACTAATCAATAGTTAGCAAAAGATAAGCGTAAGCCGCGAAAGTTAAATCGCGATTAGTGAAAGGTAATCACGATTAGTGTTAATTAAGCGTCATTAGCGAATCTAGAATCATCTGGAATGTTCTGACTTAAGCTCCAAGTTTGAGATAGGTTTTGGTCAAAACCACGGGCCAAAACCATGGGTCTCTAAATCATGACTAAGGTCTAAACCATGGTTTTCTAACCATGCTTAGTGATTTTCTGGAGCCTATAAATACCCCCCCCCCACTCATTCATTCTCTACGATTTCCACTACCACCACCACCCAAGGGCTAGGGTTGAGAAGTCAGGAGGAGGAGTGGGAGGCGGGGAAAGAGCGCTAGCGAAGCGCTGCCGGGAGAACGAGGAGGAGGAAGGTATGATCCTCTCTTAGTTTGCTTCGTAAGCTACACTTTCAATTCTACCTATTTCCTCCAAGTTTTGTTCTTGATTCATCTTTCTTTCTGATTCGTTTTCTGTTATGGTTCGAGGAGAAATCTGTGTAACACCCTACTTAGGTGCGGGCGGCTATGCACGTTAGTGAACCCTGTGATTCGTCACATATTCACTCATCTAAGACGCGTGGTGTCTACCGATTCTCCATCGCTTATGTTTCTATTATTTCAATTATGCATTTATAGTTATTTTGATGGAGAAATCTGTGTAATACCCTACTTAGGTGCGGGCGGCTATGCACGTCAGTGAACCCTGTGATTCATCACACATTCACTCACCTAAGATGCGTAGTGTCTACCGATTCTTCATCTCTTGTTGTTTGAGTATATTCTTTCAGTTTTGCTGTTATTTTTCCTCACGATTGATTTTATAGAGGAAACTCTTTTCGTTTTTATTTTGAAATATATCCCGATATAAGGGGAAACTCTGCCGAAATTTTCCGAGAAATATGTCCCAATATAAGGGGAAACTCTGCTGAAATTTTCCTAGAAATATCACCCCGTATAAGGGGAAGCTCTGCCAAAATTTCAAGAGAAAATATGCTCTTGGCGTTCTTCATGTTCTTCGTTCGTTATTCGCATTCTTGACATGTTCTTAGCATTTTTGATACGAAAATAAAATTCGATCTTTTCAGGAGCTTTAAATCATCTTTTTTGAAAATGAAACACGATAAAGCATTGCATACGCGAGAGAGAGCTCGATTAGGTAACGAAATCCTTCCTTTTGCTGTTGGGTTTTCAAACGAGCTTATTGAAATTCTTGATTTTATGTTATGTGATATAAAGAACCCTGATTTTGGCTAGTTTTGATAAAGTCTGAACAGTTGCTTTGTGATTCCCACTAAAATAAAGTTTAAGCATCAAATCGATGCGGTGGCTTTGAAAGTTAGGGTTTAGGAGTTAAAACAGTCATAAATACGAGTGCATATGCATATGAATAATATATATGTGAGTCTATACTAAGTATTGTTGATTATGCAAATCGAAGACTTAACGAAAGAATTACATCATGGGAATTGATGTGGTTTGAGTTGGATCTTGAAAAGGATCATGTGTCATGATAAGAATGACTGGGAGTAGAACTACAGGTCGGGCATGCAACCTGTAGGTTTGTCAGAAGGAACCTGTATTGGCGTTTCCCTACCTAGGTGGTACACGGTTGCCCTGTTATGAAAAGTGCGCACGAAATGAATGTTTTGCAACGCGTGGCATCGGGAGCCAATATCTTCGGGTTGAACGACGGAAGATGTGGTCGTGCCATGTGGAGGTATGGGTGGTTCAATAGCGGCTGGATCATGATAATATGTATTTAAGCCGCTAGGTTATATGATTAAATGTTAGCCTGAGGTTTTAAGCAACCGAGTCCTCGAGGATGGTGTGCTCATTTATTTTCCAGGCTGAGGGTTAGAGACCCTATTTAATAAAAGAAAATGAAATTGTCAGGGTAGTATTGGAGGATTGGTTGAGGCGACATACGACAGCATAAGCTTATCAAGATCAACACAATCTCCAATCCCGAAGGGTCCACAGCTTCAGGGTCCAAGAATGGTGGGGTTCCCCTGGACTAATCCCTGACGTGGAATAGAAAAGGGAATATGATTTAAATTAATGAGAATGAATGGATTTTTTTGGTGATAACAAGTTTTGAAAATTACACAATTAGTTTGCTTTTCTCTTCTTCGTTATTTAGCATTCGCTAATTTTTATCCTATGATTTATGAAAAACATAACAGGTGTCGGTGAGCCATCACAAGAACTTTAGTAATCCAGCCAGCTTACATAGTAGACATCTAGTCAGCCAGAGTAACTTTACTTTGTAAGGTAGCTAGTGATCTTTCTGTGTATTTCCTTTCAGCTGATGTACATGTAAATGGTTGTAGTGGGACAATGAATCATGTAAACTTTATTAAGTGAATGGAAAAGTATTGAAATACTTTCTTCTGAATATACTTTATTTGCAGTCTGTTTCTGAATGTTAGTTGTGCTTGCTGAATGAATTATTGCTGAGTAACCAGATCCGGTTATGGGAGGATCCGACGGCCCGGAATTGGGGTCACGACATCCAATTTCCTCGATCCTTCATGACTCCTCCGACGAGTCCCGAACCCATGTGACACCACCAGCAGCTGCAGGACTATCTCGGTGTCCATTTGAGCCACTCGCGAGTCTCTTTGTGGCCGGAGCTGCTCTGTAGGTGAAAAGCGAGAAGGCGAGAGCCGCTAAATAGCGGTCTGACAAGTCAGACTCACTGTCGCTGATGCGACTGCTCAAACTTCCTCGGTCTTCAACAATTAACCCACACAATCAATCAGAGAATGAATAGCAAGGATTAAAATTTATTATACCCTACTAAAGATGTACAATGGTAAGCAAGTAGGGGTCGAACTCAAGAAGCAAAGGTGTAAAGCACGGATAAAAATCCAAACCTAGGTCTAACAAGCTACTTAGCCAATCTAAAATTTTTGTGGGTTTTTGATTTTTATATTTTTTTATTTAATTTTTAATTTTATATTTTTGTATTTTGATTTTTAATTTTCTGATTTTTATATTTTATATTTTATATTTTTTTTTATTTCTTTTTCAATATTGGAGAATGAAGACAATATAATAAAAGGGCAAGCTAAAATATTTATAAAATGGTGCAAAAATAACCAAAAATTCAGGAATAAAATATTTTTGATATTTTTATGGTTTTCTACTGTTTTTGTGATTTTTGGGAGTTTTTCAAGGTGTTTTTGATATTTTTAAATATTGAAATCAAGCAAAACAGTGGAAATAATGCTGGCTGTGGTAAAAAATGGGAATTAAAAATAGCAAACAGCAACAATAAATTTTCACACTATTTTTCAAA
Organism: Ottelia alismoides; assembly: GCA_037367405.1. Taxonomy (NCBI): domain Eukaryota; kingdom Viridiplantae; phylum Streptophyta; class Magnoliopsida; order Alismatales; family Hydrocharitaceae; genus Ottelia; species Ottelia alismoides. Next base: position 25,082 of record JAZKJV010008092.1, on the reverse strand, counting down.
TAAAAAGAACAAAATTAGGAATAAACAGAATCTGAGTTTATAATTTTTGGATTTTTCTACTATTTTATATAATTTTTTGAAGTTTTTGGATTGTTTTTAAATTTTTAGTATTTTTCTTTTGAAATTTTTAATGATTTTTGGACTGACACTAAAATAGGATAAAATAGACACTAGATAATTTTTTTTGGAATTTTTAGAGGTGTTTTAATATTTTTTTGGTATTTTCTAAGCTAGACAGTGCACAAAATAGATGTTTTTGATTTTTAATAAATATGAAAATAAAGTAAAATCAAAAACTAAATAGATGGCGTTAAAGTACACATGTCCAGATGCTTAAGTCTATTTTTGTGGAATTTTTGGGCTCGAAATGATAGGTCAAATAAATACAACAAGCATACAAAAATTAAAGGCCTGGCAGGGACCTGTATGCAAATAGATAAAACTATGGGGGCACAGATGCAATTTCCACCACAAAATCACGCACAGCTCACGTGAAACACCATTCACAGGGGCATAATTGCAATTAAAGAAAACCGGCTGGGCATGCATGCAAAATTTCCAACAATATATTATATATCCTACGCACAGGGACAAAATTGCAAATACATAAAAGTCCTGGGCCTAACTTGCAAAATACCCAAAAGTCACACGCCAACGTCACGTGAGGTGACGTGGCGTGGACTGAATTGCAAATAGTGATAATGTGAGGGCCTGCGTGCAAATAGTACAATACTTTTTAAACTACAAATAAAAGTTACTAGACTAGAAAGTAAATACAAAAAGGCGTGGGTTAAAAGTGCAAAATACCCACGGGGCTTGATCCAGCGGTCGATGGCGAGTCACTTGTCCACGTGGCGCCCATCCGACGGTCCATACCCCTTCGTCGCGGACGGCTGGGATTAGATCTTCAAGGCTTGATCGGACGGCGGGGAGGTGCAGGAGATCGGACGGCTGATGACTCGTCTGGAGCGGGCTTCTGATCCAACGGCAGGGGAAGGTTCACGAAGAACACCTCCCCGGCGAACTTCGGCTGGCGAATACGGCCGACACACGGCCTCTCCAACCCCAGGATCAAGGGCAAAACGATCCTGGGGCACGTCCGCGTCTGTAGGAGGTCTCAGGCAAGCCTGAGATGGCTTGAAGCGGCCGGACGGCGGAGGTGGCCTGGGGAGCTGCTCCTGAAGTCTTCGAGGGTCGATGGAGCCTTCTCCTTGGCTCGGACCTGCGTGGTTAGTTGCGCAAAATCCAGGCGAAGCCGCAGGTGGGTTCCGATGGTTCCGATGAGGTGAAAGAGGGTGCGGGCGAAGAACTCCGGCGAGCGGCGGAGAGGGGAGCTCGGTCGGCTCGATCTGAGCGAGATCAAGGGGGAATGAAGGGTGGTGCGGAGTGACGAGGAAGAAGATGGAGGTGGTCGGCGCGGCGGTCGATAACAGGAGTAGTCGGAAAATGGAGGCGGAGCTCAGCTCCGCCGTGGACTTTGATCGAGGATTCACGGCGATTGGGTGATCGAGGCTAAAAACTGCTATATGTCTACACTAATCTACGCTACAACTACAAGAAAACGAAGAGAGAGGAGGAGGGGACTCACCAGAGACGTCGGGCGATGAAGCTCGGCGAAACTCCGGCGAGGGTCGGATCGACTTCGATTCGACGCCAGATGACGCAAACCCCGGCTCAAATCGACTCCTGCTGTCACCAGGAGCACAATGGGCTAGGGATTTTCGGGTGGATTTGGCGGAAGAAGGACCAAAATCAAATTGAAGTCGGGGGGTCCTATTTGAAGAGTTGACGGCGAGGCGAGGAAGACGAGACCTCAGAGCCTCGGTCAGTGATCCACAGCCCAAGGAATCACTTGGGCGTGAATCACCATTGACCGAGGAAAAGATTCCAAGAAGGAACCATCACCAAATGGTGATCGAGGTTCCCTCGAAAAAGGAGTGAACATAGGGTCAAACCCGACTCTGACAAGGGACAGACCTCGGTCAGGGAGTTGACCGAGGTCAACCAATGGAGCGTTCTGGTTGGTCCACGTGGACCAACCAGAAAATTCCTTGGCTAAAAACCCTTATAAAATGAATTAAAAATAGCAGACGAATTAATTAAATTTTGAGTATAAAAAAAATGTTTGTAATTTTATGAAGTATTTTATGGTGATTTTTGTTTATTTTTATGAGCTATATTTTTACAAGTTTGTACTTATACCCTTATAGGTATCTATATCTATGTATTTAAGTATTCTATTTTTATTTAGGTATTTTTAATTTATTTTATTTTGATTTTTATTTTCTAAAATTATAAAATACTTTTATATACGCAAATATATTTTTATTTTAATTTTCTGATATATTTTTTTTACACTTAATAAAATGAAAGTGTTATTTGTATAGGTATAGCTACATGTAGTATACCTATGTATTATAATATATACAAGTATTTTTATTTGTATTTTATTTATGTTTTTATTCTGATTTTAATGCACATAATTATTATAAATATTATTTACAACATTATAAAAATATAAAATTATAAAAATAATAAATAAATAATAAATTGAATATTTTAATATGTACAAGGTACAATGAGGGTCCAAAACTCAACTTTCAAACCGTAGCTCCGCCAAATGCGAAACCACCACCAATGGATAGATTATTTTCTTCTATATACAATTAAAGGTGAGTACGCTGCATTTGGAGTTGTCGTTTGTGAGATACGGGTCTGGGAAGTTGGCATTCTGGAATTTTATTCAGACCATAACTTTTTATCTGTACATTATTTTTCAATGAAATCAATTTTGTATTTTTCTTTATAAAATTATCTACAACTTTCATGTACAAAGTTTCTTTATTTGATGAATAAAAAGTAGAACCAAAAATAGGTCCCAAAATGAATAAAGAATGAATAAAATGTATAGGTATTTTATCTGTGTTTTGGCCCTTATCTCCCCCTACTTTATTCCTTGTCGACCTATTCATCGAGATGCCTAGGTCTCGGGGTTTTGGGTCATAAAATATTTACAATATTTTATTCTTTTTCTTTTCTTTTCTTTATTCTATAATTTTGGCTTTTAAAAACCGCATTTTATACAATATTTACACACATATGCATGAATGCTAAAATGCATGAATTAGGCCTATTTACACGTATTTACTAGGGTTTTTAAGGCCAAAATGATAGAATAAAGATGATGAAACGTGGATTCATCATCCCCCTATACTTGCCTTTGCTAGTCCGTAGCAAACACTTATGCAATAAGTGCAGAAAAAGAAAAATAAAGAAAAGAAAAAGAAGAAAGATGGACTAAATTTAATTGTCAAACTTGTCTTCACAAAATCAAAGTTTGGAGCTTAAGTTGGACCTTTGGAATTTTAGTGCGGGCGGAACCTTAATAAGAACCAAATTTGAAATCCATCAGTCCCTGAGAATCCCAAAACTCTGCTCAAGTCTCCTCAATAGCCAGGTCAGAAATATCTCGACTCATACGCAAACCCTTACGACTATGAATCTGACTTGTACAGTGTAAGTGATGGTGGCTCTCCCCAACTAGAATGACAAAGAAACTGACTTCTTCAGTATGACAACCCAGTGATTCCCCAATCCAGCAACTCCATCCTCGAGGAGCGGGGTATTCCCTTCTAAGTTCAAGTGGCAACCAGCTCAAGAGGAGGGGGTGAAGAGAAGAATGGACGGTAGCCAGTGTAGCTACCTATCCTTGGATGCAAGACCAGTGTAGTCAAGTCATCGTGCTGCAGGCTCACATGATATGACTCTGGAACTCAAACTTGCTTATTGATTTTACAACATATGTACATACTTTGCAGGCTTTTTATTTTTGTACATGCCTGAACTTTTTTTTTTGAAATACTATTCACAGCAGCATTTACATAAGGAGTTTATCCTCTTGAGCCAGTAGACTATCCCTCTTTTGAAGCTTTATCGCAACCCACAGCCTCCTGTCTTTAGACTTCCTAATCACTGGACGGGTTGGGGTGCACTTCCCTCCCTAGAGGAGGACAAGTGTTTCCACTTGTGTGCGTCTCATACCGGCAAATCCAATCCCCTCACCACTCCAACTGAGTTGAGCCATGTGAAAGGTGCAGGTGTCCAAGTTAGGTCATTATCAACAAGAGTCGTACGTGTGCTCCGAAATACTCTACTTAGGCAGTCAAGAATCCATTGAACCAAGTCTCGTGATCCTCAAAGAATTAAGTCAACTAGACCTGAAGTACCTCAAACCCAGTTCCTATAAGGTTCCTGTTATTAGGTAGATTTTAAGGTCCAATCAAGCTCCAATCTTCGGATTTTACTTAGACTTGTTCAACTATCAAACTCAATCCGAAAAATGCGAATGCTATGCAATGCAATGCAGAAAATATTTTTGTGATGCAATTTTCAAGATTTTGAACTTTTTATGGGTTTTTGAAAATATGATGCATGCATGTGCAGATGCAATTTTTTTTTTGTATTTTTCAAAAAGATTTTTCAAATGTTTTTGGATTTTAATCTTGCAAATGTTTTTGGGAATTTTAGAAAACAAAAAGATTTTGGCTAAAAAATAGGTTAAAATATGTACACGGGAGTGCTTCTTTGTATATATAAGAGGTGGATTTTAAGAATTTACAAGGGTAAGTGATCAATTTTATACATATATACATAAGATGGATTTTGGTGTGATGTGTATATTCCTCAAAATTATTTGAAAACAATTTACACACAATTTTTGAAAACTATAGTCCAAAATAGTTTTTTTTTTAAAAAAACATTTTACACACATTTGAAAATCATTTTGCAAAGGCTTTCAAAACAGTATATATAGGTTTTTCAAATCATTTTTGCAACCATTTTTCAAACCATTTTGCAAATCATTTTTCAAACATTTTTATTTCACACAAAGAAAAGAAATTTTACAATCCACACATTTTTACAAAGGTTGAAAACGTGTAACAAAATATTTTCAAAATAGTTTTCAATAGATGTTCACAAAGATTTTCAAACTATTTTTCAAACATTTTGCAAAAAACATTTTCGCCTGATTTATTAATCAGTAATTACAAAAAGAATTTGAGGAATAATCACATCATTTTATTAAGACTTTTTAATGAATTTTAAAGAATTTTTAGCCATATTTATTAAGAAAATACAAAAGTACGAGTTATGGCTAAAGTATATACGTAGTATATACGACCCCCCTATACTTAGCTTGAGCTATGTCCTCATAGATCAGAGAGAAAAGAGAAGACATAACTCGTGCTGAGTATAGGAAAATCTAAAGAATAAAGGAATGGATGAACAAACGAATGAGAAGTTGACCGTCCCCCCTATACTTTGGATCAAATAATCCTAAGTATAGCAGACTGTACACAACGCAGGGAGGGTCAAGGGTGGGAATGAACAGATCGTACTCAGATTGTCTCTCCCTATACTTAGGGTAAGATATCCCTAAGTATAGACAAGAAGAGGAGACAATGGAGAGGATTGAACAGAATAGAATCACTCAGGGTGCACACCCCCCTATACTTAGGACAAAGTACGTCCTAAGTATGGAAAACTGTCTACAAGGGCGGCACTTTTTTCGGTAGATGAAGAAGATAGAAGAGGAAAAGAAGAAAAGAAGAGAAGAAGAAAAGAGATGAGATTGGGTATGAACAACTCGGGATGCACATCCCCCCTATACTTAGGATAAAGTACATCCAAAGTGTAGCCGTGATGAAGGGGATGGCATCAATTCGGTAGAACAAGATGAAGGAACTTGAAAAGAAAAGAAGAAAAGAAGAAAAGACGACAAGGAAAATTATTCAAAAATATTTTGATGGGCTTTGCCTTCCTCTGCCTGTCCCGGGCTGTTCAGTTCATTCTCATATACTACTTGAATTGAGTCAATGACAGCCATGAATGTGTCATGTTCAAGGTATGGCTTCAGAAGCTGTCCATTGACCACAAAAGGCTGTGCGTCAGATGACAGATTAGATATCAAGACACTTCCGTTGTCACGCACCTGCCTAACCAAAAACGGCCCAGTCCATTTGCTCTTCAATTTGCCTGGAAAGATCTTTAATTTCGCATCGAACAACCATACCTTCTGACCTGGATCAAGGGACTTGTGGCGGATGTGCTTGTCATGCCATGTTTTGACCTTTTCCTTGTACATCAGGCTGTTGTCATATGCATAATCTCTGAATTCCAGTAATCTGTTCAGATCCAGTTTCCTATTCTGTCCTGCTTGCTTGGAGTCCAAATTACAGATGTTAATAGCCCATAAAGATTTATGAATAAGTTCCACGGGCAAGTGGCATGGCTTGCCATACACCAGGCGGTAGGGAGACATTCCCAAGGGTGACTTGTACGCTGTTCGGTAAGCCCAAAGAACGGAATCAAGCAGCTGAGACCAGTTCTTGCGATCTGGACGCACAAGTTTCTGTAGAATTGTCTTGATCTCCCTGTTTGAACATTCAGCTAAGCCATTGGACTGCGGGTGATAGGGTGAAGCAACACGATGCTCGATGCAGAATTCTTGGGTCAGCTTCTTCACCTCTCTGTTTATGAAATGACTGCCCCCGTCAGATATGAGGATCTTGGGAATCCCAAACCGTGCTATGATGTGATCTCGTAAGAATCGACAAACAGTCCGACTGTCGGCGGCTCGGGCGGGGATAGCCTCCACCCATCGACTGACATAATCGACAGCAAGCAGAATATACTCATAACCCTAACTGTTAGGAAACAGGCCCATAAAGTCGATGCCCCATGCGTCAAAGACATCTGAGATCTGAATGTACTTCAGAGGCATCGTATCTCTCATTCCTATGGTTCCACCCATCTTCTGACAGTCAGTGCAACCTTTGACGTATTCATCTGCATCTTTGAACAATGAAGGCCACCAAAGGCCACTTTGAAGAACTTTTGCTGCCGTCCGTTTTCCTGAATGATGTCCTCCAGAATCTTGATTATGACATAAAGCGAGGACACTTGGAACTTCCTCCTGAGGAATACACCTTCTCCAGATGCAATCTGCTCCCTCACGGAACAGATACGGGTCTTCCCACTGGTAGAAATGGATTTTAGACAAAAATCTGTCTATTTTCAACTTAGGCCAGTCCTGTGGGATTTTCTTGGCGACTAGATAATTCACAATGTCCGCATACCAAGGAAGTGAGGCGACAGACAGAATCGATTCATCTGGAAAGGTCTCTGTGATAGGCTGCAAGTTCAGCTCAGGAGACTCCGGTTCAGGAAGTCTTGACAGATGATCGGCCACTACATTCTTTACCCCAGGTTTATCTCTGATCTCCATGTCAAACTCCTGGAGGAGAAGGATCCACCGGATAAGACGTGGTTTGGCATCCTTCTTCTGCTGTAAATACCTAATGGCCGAATGATCAGTGTAGATGATAACTTTGGACCCAAGTAGGTAAGATCTGAATTTCTCCAAAGCAAAGACTACCGCTAGCAGCTCCTTTTCAGTAACAGTATAGTTTCGCTGAGCTTCATCGAGCGTTCGGCTAGCGTAGTGAATTGCAAACGGTACATTGTCTTTTCTCTGTCCCAGTACAGCTCCGATGGCATAATCTGACGCATCGGTCATAATCTCGAAAGGCTGGGTCCAAATCGGTGGCTGTAGGACAGGGGCCTGTGTGATGAGCTCTTTTAACTGATTAAAGGCAAGGAGCACACGATCGTCTACAATGAACTCATTGTCCTTGCCAAGCAACTCAGTCAGCGGTCTGGCCAATTTACTGAAATCTTTAATAAATCGTCGGTAAAAACCGACATGGCCCAAGAATGACCGGACTTGCTTGATATTTGTAGGTGGCTCTAGCTTAGAAATTACATCCACCTTGGCTGGGTCAACCTCCATGCCACGTTTAGAAACAACGTGACCCAGCACGATTCCTTCGGTCACCATGAAGTTGCTCTTCTCCCAGGAGAGCACAAGATTCACTTCGCAGCACCTCCGTAAGACTCGGTCTAGATAATCCAGACATTGATCAAACGAATCCCCATAGACCGAAAAATCGTCCATAAAGACCTCGAGAAAGCTACCCACCATATCGGCAAAAACTGCAAGCATACACCTCTGAAATGTGGCTGGGGCGTTGCAAAGCCCGAACGGCATTCGTCTGAAGGCATATGTGCCAAAAGGACAGGTGAACGTGGTCTTCTCTTGGTCTTCGGGAGCAATAGCAACTTGATTATACCCAGAGTAACCGTCCAAGAAACAGAAATATTCCTTCGCGGCCAATCTCTCCAAGATCTGGTCGATGAAGGGTAGCGGAAAATGATCCTTCTTGGTGGCAAGGTTAAGTCTTCTGTAGTCTACGCACACTCGCCAAGAAGTCGGTACTCTGGTGGCGATCTCTTCTCCTTTGTCATTTTTCACAATGGTGATCCCTGATTTCTTGGGCACAACATGCAGAGGGCTCACCCATTTGCTGTCGGAGATGGGATAAATGAATCCCGCGTCACACCATTTCTGAATTTCTTTCATAACCACCTCTCGCAGGTTCGGGTTTAATCTTCTTTGCAGTTCACGAGAGGGTCTGCTGTCTTCCTCCAGAAAGATGCGATGCGAACAGAGTGACGGGTTGATCCCGTGGAGATCAGAGGTTCGCCAGCCTATCGCCTTGCGGTTACGTTCAAGAACCTCCATCAGACGAGATTCTTGATCTTCGGTCAGATGCGCATTGATGATGACCGGGTACATATTCGGTTCTCCTGCAAGGAAGGCATACTTCATATTGGAGGGCAAAAGTTTCAGCTCTGGCGGGGTTTGAGCTGCTTCAGTGGTGACCTCAGCTATTAATACAGGTGGTGATTCTTTCAACTGTGCAATGTCCACCATAATCTGCTCTGTCTCCTCTCTCAGATCCTGACAGAATTCTTCAATGATTTCATCTTCGTCCGAAGATGCTTCCAAACTCGGCTCCTGGTTCTGAAGGCATATCAACCCCACAGCAGTGTCTTGTAGTGCATCAGCAAGTTCCTCATCTTGATTGATACAAGGGAATTCGACTGCGGTCTCCACTTCCTCCTCGGATCGGAGGAGTCCGTGGATCTCATTATCATCCAGGAATAGGTTGGTATCTTGAATCTCTGCTAGAAAATCGCAATCTTCATCATTCTCGATCACCCTTGCACATGACGCAGATGTCGGTTCCACTGGCATTCCCTCAGACAGGGTCTCTACTCGGATAATTTCATTGCCAGCTTCAAAAGTGATTTCTCCTGTCCCATAATTCACTACTGCGTTTGATGTCCGCAGAAATGGCCTTCCGAGTATGATCGGGGTAAGGAGCAACGGAGCGGGGACGTCCATATCTAAGACCACAAAATCGGCTGGGAATGACTTTCCCTGAACCGTGACGATCACGTCCTCCAACAGGCCCCTAGGCCGCTTAACTGACTTATCTACAAACTGCAGAATCATCTTTGTAGGTTTGAGCGGTCCCAGCTTGAACTCCGTGAGTAGTGAGGCTGGCATCAGATTGACAGAAGACCCGCTGTCGAGGAGTGTTCGTTCGAACTCTTGATCGAACATCTGACAACGTACAAGAGGTGCTCCCATATCTGGCTTTTTGTCCGGGAGGTTGCTGATGGCATTGACGGTGGCCATAGTGAGGATGTGCTGTTCAGATTTACCACCTTTGCTTCTGGAGTTATGGGGAGTTGGCATGCGCTTGGTTGTACATGCCTCTTTACGTCCTTTCTTCACGACTGGCATGTACTCAAGAGCTTTCATTAATGGCATATTTAACACCAAATTCTGAATGATTTCTATGATAGCAGGATCAGACAAAGCACTTTTCAAAATTTTCATTTTTTTGTGTTTTTTCATTGCTTCAGGAAAAGGAATATTTACAAACTCTTCTCCAATATCATTCAAAATAGTGTCCGTGTTGTTGTTTACAGGTAGATGACAAAAAGGAATGGATTCATCTACAATTTGTGGACCAAAAATGACAGGCTCGGCTTCGGGTGCTGGCGTTGGACTCGCTGCAGGTGCGGTGCTCCTCCTGTCAGGAGCTGACTGTGATGCGGGTGCAGGCGTCTCCAATGCTGGCCGGTCTCCACCGAGGTTGCTGCTATCTTTTTGTGTTTTTCTGTTTTCTTCATTTTTTTGTGATTTTCTGGATCCTGGTGTTGCTCCCAAAATGCTTGCTGGCCCTGGTGTTGGCTGGACTGACGATTCCCCGTCAGATGCAATGTGCTTTCCTTTCGCCGTCGCCGATGGCCGGAGTGTCCTACCGCTCCTGAGAGTAACAGCGTTAGATAAAAAACAATTAAATTCACCTGATTCGGGTTGGACACTGCCAACTACCTACTCCTTGCGTCGGAAATTGTTAGGATTAGCTTCGACCTGGGCTGGTATGACGGTTTTGGCTGCCGTCAGGTCGTCGATCTTCTGGTTCATCTCAGCCATGTTCTTCATCAACTGTTCCAAACAGGCCAGGGCCGGATTGACCGGTACAATCTCAGAAGATTCCCCCTGTTGGGGTCTAGACTGCTGATATGGCGGTTGAGATTGTGACTGGTATCCTTGTGCGAATTGTTGAGGAGGGGGGTTTGAGGAGTACTGCGACGGGTGTTGGTTGTATTGTGCAGCCGGTTGCTGGTGATATCCTTGTCCACGATATCCGGACTGCTGAGGCCCATGTTGGTAATTCTGCCTCCACGTGTTTCCATGTGAGGGAGGCTGGTACTGGTAGGGCTGCTGGAATGGTCTCCCACCCTGGTGTTGCTGCTGGAAGGGCCTGTTGCCCATGTTCTGACCCTGTGAATGTCCCTGAGGACGGGTCAGCTGCGTTTCGTTGTTCCAGACGCCATTGATCTCCTGGATCAGCGGCGGGGGTGGAGAGAACTGCTCGGAGTATGCGGGCTGGTGCTCTGGTTGGTATACAACCATCTGCGTCTGAGGCTGCGGTGGCTGCTCCGGAACCTGCACGTAGTACACGTGCTGGATAGGCTGGGGCTGCTGTGGAGTCGGCTGAGGGTTTTGCTGCACTGTAGGCTCCTTCTTCTCAGCGTTCGGCTCGGCAGAGGTAAACACAACGTTGCACATGTTTGCATTCAACGCTCGGACGAGCTGCTCCAGCTGCTGGGAGATCTGGTCAAGCTTCTCCAGACCTTGGGTCCTCTTCTCTATAACTGCTAGTTTTTCGAGGTTCTGCGACCTCTTCTCGATGATGTCCACTTTGGACAAGTGGCTCCCGATGATACTCAGGTTGGAGCTTTCATCTTTGTCCTCAGTGTGAGAAGCCATGTTAACTGGCTTGCTGATGGCGCTCGGTGGCTTCATATAAACTCTAGACGAGGATTGAGCTGCTTCTCCCTCAGCCATTTCTTCGAAGACGTTCCATACTACATCCTCGTCCTTGTTAAAATGTGAACCGCCGCAAGCCGCATCTACGAGCTTTTGGCTCTCAAATGATAGCCCCCCAAAGAAGTGTTGCACGAGACTGGTCTTGGGTATTTCATGGTGGGGGCACTTCTCCTGGAGATCCTTGAATCTCTCCCACGCTTCATGGATCGTCTCGTGGGGCTGCTGGCAGAAACTGGAGATCCGGGCACGCATCTGGTTTAATCTTCCCAGAGGATAAAATTTATGGAGGAAAGCAGATTTCAATTCCTCCCAGGTGGTGACGACCTTCCCGAGATGGTCGACCCAGTAAAGGGCCTTGTCTTGAAGGCTGAAAGAGAATGCGGTCATCTTAATCACATCCAGGGGAACTCCGGGGTAGTGAGCAGTGGAGCAGATGCGGTTAAACTTCTTGAGAAAAATATATGGCTCTTCAGTGGTGTTCCCATGAAAGGTGGGAAGCAGCGACAGAAACTGCGGCTTCAGCTCGAAGTGGGCGTGCATTCGTGGAATCTGAATCCACTCAGTGATGCGCCCTGCTCCTGGGTTGTATGTCTGCTTGAGTGTGGGCTTGGGCTGCGGTGGATCCTCTTCTGCTGCTTCAAAGTCAGGTCCCACTGAGAACTCATCATTGACTTCCTCGAAATTGGGATCATCCTCCCGTCGGCCGTCTCTTGCATCGACCCTCCTCCTCAGATCATTCAACATGTCCTGAAAGGCATTCTGGGCTAAAGCCTGATTGGTCAACTGCTGCTGAATGGCTTGAATGGAAGCCAGCAATTGACTGTTGACCTCACCCTGCGTAGTATATTGTCCTTCTGCCGCATTGTCTTCAGGCTCTTGCTGGGGCTGTGGTCCTTTCCCTCTTCCTCCTGCCATCTCAGACTGCACTTGTATCTCTGACTCTTGATCGGGTTGAAGATCTGCATGATGGAGCAAACCCTGATCAGCATCTTCCTCAGCACCAACTGTTGAGATGAATCTGGGATTAAGGTCAATCCCATAAGGTTGTGAACGGAGCATATGATATTGACTGAAATCGACCTCCATCCACAAGGGGTTATTTCAGGGATAAGAGTAGTCCCGGTGTATTGAAAGGGGAAGAGCTAGTTCGGGTTGCGAGTCCATCCCGAATAGCGGGTTAATTGGAGAAAGGCAAGTATTGAAAGAGGCGAGAATAGGGGAGTCCAAAGAGACATCCGCAAGATCCGAATTAACTCTTCGGAGATCACCCTCTTTATTGGAGACGTCGAATGCACGGAATCGATGTGGGTGTCTGATGAATACCCATTCATCACTCTTTATTCTTCTATTTTAGCTACAAAAACCTTTGCAAATACATGTAGATATGTGTAAATACAAATAAATACCAAAAGCATGCATTGTGTAAAAACCTATAATTAGCATGTTTTGTGCACAAAATAAAAGAATAAAGAGCAAAAAGAAAAAGAGGGAAATATTTAGAATAAATATTGAGCAACCTAACCCAAGGGAGGGCTCAGCATGGGCCTGACCGCATAAAAGCCAAAGTAGAGGGAGATAGGAGCTCATATGTGTATATTTGTAAATAAATAAAACTTTATATTTTCCTCACCCAAAAATATGTTTGTCCATATTGTGTGTATATTCAGAAGCTATTCAAAACAAAATAAAAAGATAAAAATCAAAAATTCAAAAATACCCTTCTTTCACCATGTGTACAAACCATCATCTTGTATTTATTTAACCTTGTAAATAAATTCAATTATTTTCTAAACTTTTTGTAAATATTCTATGTTACATATTGTAAATATATAAAATAACAAGAAACAAAACAAAAATCAAATAAAAATTACAAAATTGAAAATACAAAAATACATTGTATAAATACCATGTATATAAATGTATTCAACCATTTATTACACCCTTGTATATAAGTGATAAAAATAAAATAAAAATATTCTTTTATTCCTCATTTTATCTTGTAAATAAATAAAATACAAAATGAGCATAAAAATACATAAAAATAACAAATAAAAAATCAAAAATAAAAATCCATATAGTGTACATATACCTATATATAGAGCTACCCTATTTTTATGTCCAAAAATTAAATAAAAATCACCAAAAAAATAGAAAAAAATAAAAGAAAAATATTTCATGTTTTGAGTTTTCTTTAATTCGGCCTATTTCTGCCATAAAATAAATAAATAAAAATCGGGCACACGTGGCCGCTCCTGATTGGTCCACGGGGGACTGTTGACCCCGGTCAACTCCCCCGCGGACTCCTTCCTATTCTGGACGACGCGCGCCGCCCCGCCTTCTCCGAATTTCCCACGCGCATCCAGGCTGTCTCCCACGCATATCCTACGCCCGGATTCTTCGCCGTTCATCCCTCTCCCTCGCCGGATCCTTCGCCATCAAATCAACGCCTTCCTTAGCCGTCGGCCCTCAACCCTAATCGACGCTGTCACCTTATATATTCGCACCTCCGCCGCCTCCGCGCCCCATCTTTGGACCCTCTCCTTCTTCCCAGTGACCTCCATTGGCACCGCAAGAGTGACAGCGAGCGTTCGCCTTTGTTGCAGTGAGGCGAGGAGGCGATTCCTTTGATCCGGCGAACTTCGCCGTCCTTGCTCCGCCGCCGGCGTTGAGCATCGAGCTTCAGGCCTTGACGCCCTTCGAAGCTACGACCAGGAGCAAGATCAGCTCCAGCACAGTCTACTGCAGCCACCAGGTAGCCGATTCGACCTTCCATTTAGCGTAATTCTTGATTTCGCCCAAATCATAGCTCCGACGTACATCTCCGATTCCGACCATCTCACGCAATATCTCGACCACTCGACCCGATCATCATCTCCGCCGTACCCTCACGCACCTTCTACGCACTTTCACTCAACCCAGATCGCACAGGATCTGGGAGTCGAGCTCCACCGCCTCCACCTCGCCGGAGCTCTTCCGCCCCACCGCACCGTTCACCTTCACGCCACCTAACCGGGTCGAGGCACTTTGCCCTCGACCCGCGAAGCTGCTTGACCACTTTGCAGGTCCAAAGGGAGGCGTCTGAGGCCTCCCAACTTCAAGCCAGGAGCTTCTTCTCCGCCGACCTCGCCGGAGCCTTCCAGGGCTCGACCGAGGCATCGGAGACCCGCAGCAGCTGCGCAACCTCACGCCGGATCTTCTCCGACCTTCAGGCGCAGCAGAGGAGGACCGGAGTCCACGCACGAGGCCGGCGAAGTTCGCCAGCCATCAGTTCTTCCTCCATCTTCCAGAGCCGTCCGATGAAGACCTCGCTCCAGTTCTAATCCTGAGCGTCCATCCTTGGAGGAGCAGCAGCCGTCGATCCATCTGAGGATCTCATCCGGACCGTTGCAGCCGAGGAGAGAGGCGCAGGAGCCCAGGACCGCTCGATCGTCCACGTGCCTCTCTCTCGACCATCCGATCTGATCCTGGTTTCCTTCGAAGAACCACGTTGCATCTCCACCGTCCGATCACCCACGTGGACGCACACCAGCCGTCAGATCAGGCCAGCGCTTCCTTAGTTGAAGGCGCGTTTGTTCTCCGCCGTCCGATCATCCACGCGTCACCATCGGGCCGTTGATAATAATAAAAGGGGTAAATTTCTCCTAGACCCCTCTGTTTGCTCTATTTCATTTTAGTCCTGTAACTTTTAATTCAAGTTGTTTATTTTCTGGGTTATTTGCATTCTGGACCTCGCGCTTAATTTTATTTGCATTTATACCCCCGCCAGTAGAGACCCACGTGCTTCGTCACGTGTTTTGTTGGGTTATTTGCAAGATATGCCCTGTAGTTCTGGATGTTATTCGTTGAATAAAATGTTTTGTTTATTTGCATATATACCCCTGTGAGCATTGATTTTGCACATGTGCGAATTATTTTGGGTAAATTGCAACCGAGCCCCCTGGACTTTTGATACGAGTTATCAATAGGTCCTTGGGACTTATTTTTCTTACCATTTGGTCCTTGAGTGCCCCAGGCACGTGCTTGGCACGTGTGTTGCTGGGTATTTTGCACCAGGACCCCAGAACTTTTGGGTATTTGCACTTAGGTCCCTGTGCACAGTGCCCCACCTTTATTTTTGAATAAAATATCAAACGACCTCCAAATCCAATGAGATTTTGACACATGGCTCCTGCCATGGTGTAGGAATTTCTATGATTTTTGGGGACATTTTTGATTTCATTTATTATTTTTAAAAATTTAAAAACCCTTATTTTTGCTACTGTTTGACTTTAAAAATACCAAAAAAATATAAAAACTCCACCAAAAATTCTAAAAAAATTAGATAATGTTTCTTACTTGTTGATTGATTTTCTAGCCAATTTTGGCTACTGTTCATCACTTAAAAACCTTAAAAATTGAAAAACCCCTAAAAACTCATAAAAATTGTAATAAATTAATTAAAAATCCAAAAACAATAATTAGGGTGCCTAAATTTTCCTTATTCTTTCTAGATTATAGGAAAATTACCTTTAGGGCTTTTTGAGATCCAAAATTATTTTATTTTTGGATCTTAAGCCTTGCTGGACAGTACCCTCTATTCTTTGCATTGTTTGATTTTTAATAAATAATTTACCCATTAGAAAAATTCCAAAAATTCACCAAAAACAGTAAAAAACATAAAAAACATAAAAACCATTTTTCCTTAATTTTTGCATTATTTTTGGAGTGTTGTATAAATTGTTGAAGTTCCCTTGTATTTACTTTCTCTTATTTCTCTCATCATTTAAAAAAAAAATCTAAAAAAAAATATAAAAACAAATAAAAACCATAAAAAAGGACTCTCTTGGATTTCTGACTACATCGTAGGCCGCAAGGCCAATCTGTGTTCCTTGTGTTCGACCCTGGGAGCTATACCAGGTTAATCTTATAGCAGGACCACTTCTCTGTATTTTATTGATTTATCTTCATCTGTGGTTCATTTTTTCTTGATTGACACATTCTGAGCGATTGAGGACAACGACATTGTGATTTATTTTCTACCTCAGTGGTTCGGGAATTCTCGTGCCAACAGAATGGCGCCGTTGCCGGGGAGCACGGCTTTGTAGTCAGTTTTCATTCTTCTATTTTGTCTCTCTATATTATCACTGTTTTCTGACACTCTCTCTTTCTATTTTTGTGCGAGGTACTGCGTGGAGAACTTGGAGTACACTTTTTGAGGACCCGCACGGGAAGAAGAGCAGGAAGAGAGAGAGAGGAGAAGAAATTTTCTATTCAGAGAGAGAGAGAGAGCAATTTTTTGTAATAACTTGGACTTGGACATTTGTGGACATTTGTAACTTAGCGGGTCTGTTTCGCCGAGCACCGGTGTGCTCGGGGGACCCATTTGGATTTTCGCGGCTTTTATCGTGGTTTTCATAGCTAGCTGCCTTTCCGGTGTTCTCGCGGTTTTAGCCCCTAGACATAGGAATTTTGATTGATCTTTGGCGGAGAGGAACCCGTTTTCCGAGAGGTTTCTTGTTGAAGAGGGTCCTAGCCTCCGATCCAGTCGGTGACAGCGGCTTGAGCTTCGTCGAGGCAATCATGGCTCCCTTCTTCCCAGTGAACTCCAGAGGCATCGCGAGAGTGACAGCAAGCGATCGCCCTTGTTGCAGTGAGGCGAGGAGGTGTGTCCGATCCCCGAGGTGAGATCCACTTTTACTTGTCTTTTTCCTAGGTAATCGTAGATTTAGATCTTAGCGTAAGAGTAGGTGTAGTTTTTAGATTAAAAATCATAAAAAAATTCTCCATACATTTTCGCCCGACACCGATTTTTCATCCCATCTTCTCAAACCCTCCATTTCACATTCTACCTCACGCGATCTTCCACCTCCGATCACGCACGGTGATCGGAGCCCCTGGATCTTTCTCCCACTACGTTAAGCTCCAACCATTCACACATCCATTTTTTGTGTATAAATAAAAAATTAAAAAAAAAATGTATCTTGTTTTCTATTCCATATTTTTGCAAGATACAATAAAAAATAAATAATCTTTTGGTTGTTTTCTCTCTAACATCTCTTTTGCAGGAAAAATAAAAATAAAAAAAATTACTCTTTCTCTCTCTAACATCTGTTTTGCAGGATAAAAAAATAAAAAAATTTATCTCTAATAATTTGCTGCAGGTTACAACATAAAACAAAAAAAATAAAAAAAAGGGGGGCAGCAGGGTCGCCACCCCTGCCGCCCACGCCCATCACGCCCAACCGCCGGCGACCTCCCGCGCCCGGCCTCCTGCAAGACGCCAGCGGCTTCCAGCCGCTCTCGCCGCCGCTGCCACGCGCCTCCTCCACCGCGCGTGGCCGCGGCTCCGCCACGCCCTCGTCCAGCACCTCTCCAGGCGCCCTTAGCCACCGGCGGGACCTCCAGTGCCGCCCCAGCGAGCTCCCCGCGCCTCCCTCCACGGCCGCACCCCGGCTGCCCGTCTCAGCCCCCAGCTCCTTCTCCAGCCCGCGCCACCTCTCCTCCGCGGTGTGGCGCCGACCAGCCCCTCCTACCCGCGCCTCGACCTCCTGCCCGCGCCTCCGCGCGTGCATCGCCGCGCGAGGTCGCGGCACCCGTATCCATCCCTCTGATCTTCGCCGCCCCGCGCGCGGACCTCCCTTGGCGACGCTCCTCCGCGAGGGCGCGGCCCCCTCCTCCAGGAACGCGCCACCTCCTGGCTTTCCCCTCGCGCGAACCCACGCGGGCGAGCTCTGCGCGCCCATCTCCAGATCTGCCCGCGCCTCCTCCCTGGGCGACCTCCTCCCGCGTGGCGTGCGGCCGCGCATAACCGCCCTCCTCAGCGGCGCGCCTCCGGCTCCGCGCTCCGCCGGCTGCGCCATCTCCCTCGGCTCCTTTGGTGGGCGGCGGCTTGCCCCCTTTTGCCCCTTTTGCAAGACAGGAAACGAAGAAGATAAACCCTAGTGAGGGCTGTGGGGTATATTAAAATAAAAATTTGGTGAAGTTGTGGAGGTGCTCCTGAACCTTCAGACATTTACAAGAAAGTCCCCTCCAGCAAGTCACATGCTAGGCATCATTCTTTTTGGGTAATTTGCAACATCTTCACTGCTGTTGTTTTTATTCTATTCTCTGCAAACTTTTGCATAATTGCACTTTGGACCTTGCCTTTCAGACTTTAATTTACATGCTCTTTTCAATCAAATAAATATTTTTGTTGCTTGAAACATTTTGTAAAAATTCGTGCATGCTCCTGCTGTATCCCTCTACATTGTATAAAGTTTTCATAGCACTTTGAATTGATTTGATATGTTTTGAAAATTACAAAAATAGTGCATGTGTTTTTACTTCTTTGTGCATTTTGTGCTTATTCGAAAAATAAAAAAAAATATAAAAGTCAAAAACCACTAAAAAAATCTGCTTCTCTAAAATTTTGACTACTTAGTTTTTCAATCGTGCTCCTTGTGTTCGACCCTGGATCGCTATACCAGGTAAAAAGAATAGCGAAGACCGCTTACATACATTATTTTCTTGATTTATATCTTCTGAGTGTTTTACAAATTTTTCTCGTTGACCGAATCCTGCGGTTGAGAACAACGACACTTTGATATTTATTTATTCCTCTCTCGACCGTGTGAAATTCGCGTCGTCAGTGTCGGCAAGGTCCCGACTAAACCATCCGTGTACCGACATCTTGCGAAGGTCAAGAGGAATGGATGTTGATGAAGAGCACGAGGGTAACAAGAAATAAAGAGGATTGTAAAACAGTAGAAGGCTCACAATGAGCAAGGGTCAAATAGAAGGGGAGCAAAATTGCGCAAAGGCGCGATATTTTTGATCTTGACCTAAATGTGATTGGCAATCAAACACAAGACAAGGGAGTTCACCAACTCAACGCCTGAAGCCGTGAAGGTTCGGCTGTTATCTTTGTAATTTTTAGCTTGATTTCAGGAATTTATCTTTCAACGAGTCCTTAGAGCGCTACGCCTATAGGAGCGAGAGTACTGCCGGAAAAGTATTCCCGTACTTGTCCTCCTCCTGTGTAACCTGTAACTTGTGCTTTTTAAGGTCCTTGTAACCCTTCCTGGATCCCTACTCAGCCAAAGAAATAGAGGGAGGAAGCCGATAGGCGAAACCGATACTTCGGATCTCGTTCGCAACGGAATCACCCGTGAGCGTGCAAGATCCTACTCGGACGCAGCCGGTGAGACAGACACCCCCGTGAAGGCGTGTCCTATGCTCGGTACTTCGGACAAGGTCGGTGCTCACACAATAGTGAGTCACCACTGGCGACCAAGCCCTACTCGACTACGTACGATAGTAGCGCCAATACTTCGGAAATCCAGGCGATACACAAGGCAATCACAAGTTGGGTTTTGGGCTCTAATTCCTACGAACGCTCAACTCACTTGGAAGGAGACCTTCCCATGCAACCTGAAAACAAAGGAGGGTGTTACTCTCCCCAATCAATGAGTCCAATTACCAATTTTTATTTAGGTCAAAGTTTTCTTAGCAGACCCTTTTTAAATTTTTTTGTGTTATCGCTTCTTTTGAGTAGATTCAAACAAGCGCCTAACGATTTTGTATTTTCTTTATCCTAAGGTATCCAAAATCAGAGGGAGAAAAGAGTCGGGAAAAGCCAATGCAAGTCGGCACCAAGATGGAAATCTCACCTTTGTGCCTATATGATGAATGCAAAGTGAGAAGACTTACAGTGAATCCCAGCTCTCTCCATGCGGGATGCAAGGCAGAAATTTATAAACCTAATCTATATGTCGGTTATGCATGCAGAAATCGTCCTAGAACAGGCAACTGCTAGCGTGAGAACCACGAGTTAACCGCTAACTCTCAATCCTAGTGTCCGGTCTAGGCTCACTCCTCCTCTGCTCAACACATTTGAGTTAGGAGAAAGCGCTTGTGTGGAGTGAGCTCGCGGCGCGCGGATCGAGAGCCAATGATTAACTACTTAATTAATCTAAGTCCAAATACGAACTATAGGAGCATGCAAGAGTTATTAGGGTGTTTGGACCTAGGTTACTCGAATCAAGCAGACCTACTTCTAAGAGCTCAATCCACAAAAAGAAAATAAAAAAGAAAACAAAACCGGAAAATGACGGTCGAGAAAACACGAAAAAGCCGCGGTGAGCCCCGGGTGAACAAACACCCGGAAATTAGGCCCGAAGTGTTCAAGTCTCTGAGTCCTGTATTATTACAAATTGATCAAATACTCTCTCTCACAAAAATAAAGCAACTCTCTCTCTCTCTCTCTCTAATTCTCCTGCTCTCTCCTGCCGGCTAGGGTAGAATAGCCGACTCCTCCTCCCAAGGCTGCTCAGGATCCCCTAGGCGATCCTCCTCGGTCGGCGGTCCCTCGCAAGAAAACAAAAGAGATGTCAGACAGTTGAAAATAAATAATACACAAAATACGAGTAAGCAAAAATGGCTAAGTGACTAGAAAGACCCAAAGATACTCTACAAGCCGATGCTCCCCGGCAACGGCACCATTTGAAAAGCGAGAAGGCGAGAGCCGCTAAATAGCGGTCTGACAAGTCAGACTCACTATCGCTGATGCGACTGCTCAAACTTCCTCGGTCTTCAACAATTAACCCACACAATCAATCAGAGAATGAATAGCAAGGATTAAAATTTATTATACCCTACTAAAGATGTACAATGGTAAGAAAGTAGGGGTCGAACTCAAGAAGCAAAGGTGTAAAGCACGGATAAAAATCCAAACCTAGGTCTAACAAGCTACTTAGCCAATCTAAAATTTTTGTGGGTTTTTGATTTTTATATTTTTTATTTAATTTTTAATTTTATATTTTTGTATTTTGATTTTTAATTTTCTGATTTTTATATTTTATATTTTATATTTTTTTTATTTCTTTTTCAATATTGGAGAATGAAGACAATATAATAAAAGGGCAAGCTAAAATAATTATAAAATGGTGCAAAAATAACCAAAAATTCAGGAATAAATATTTTTGATATTTTTATGGTTTTCTACTATTTTTGTGATTTTTGGGAGTTTTTCAAGGTGTTTTTGATATTTTTAAATATTGAAATCAAGCAAAACAGTGGAAATAATGCTGGCTGTGGTAAAAAAATGGGAATTAAAAATAGCAAACAGCAACAATAAATTTTCACACTATTTTTCAAATAAAAAGAACAAAATTAGGAATAAACAGAACCTGAGTTTATAATTTTTGGATTTTTCTACTATTTTATATAATTTTTTGAAGTTTTTGGATTGTTTTTAAATTTTTAGTGTTTTTCTTTTGAAATTTTTAATGATTTTTGGACTGACACTAAAATAGGATAAAATAGACACTAGATAATTTTTTTTGGAATTTTTAGAGGTGTTTTAATATTTTTTTGGTATTTTCTAAGCTAGATAGTGCACAAAATAGATGTTTTTGATTTTTAATAAATATGAAATAAAGTAAAATAAAAAACTAAATAGATGGCGTTAAAGTACACATGTCCAGATGCTTAAGTCTATTTTTGTGGAATTTTGGGCTCGAAATGATAGGTCAAATAAATACAACAAGCATACAAAAATTAAAGGCCTGGCAGGGACCTGTATGCAAATAGATAAAACTATGGGGGCACAGATGCAATTTCCACCACAAAATCACGCACAGCTCACGTGAAACACCATTCACAGGGGCATAATTGCAATTAAGAAAACCGGCTGGGCATGCATGCAAAATTTCCAACAATATATTATATATCCTACGCACAGGGACAAAATTGCAAATACATAAAAGTCCTGGGCCTAACTTGCAAAATACCCAAAAGTCACACGCCAACGTCACGTGAGGTGACGTGGCGTGGACTGAATTGCAAATAGTGATAATGTGAGGGCCTGCGTGCAAATATTACAATACTTTTTAAACTACAAATAAAAGTTACTAGACTAGAAAGTAAATACAAAAAGGTGTGGGTTAAAAGTGCAAAATACCCACGGGGCTTGATCCAGCGGTCGATGACGAGTCACTTGTCCACGTGGCGCCCATCCGACGGTCCATACCCCTTCGTCGCGGACGGCTGGGATTTAGATCTTCAAGGCTTGATCGGACGGCGGGGAGGTGCAGGAGATCGGACGGCTGATGACGCGTCTGGAGCGGGCTTCTGATCCAACGGCAGGGGAAGGTTCACGAAGAACACCTCCCCGGCAAACTTCGGCTGGCGAATACGGCCGACACACGGCCTCTCCAACCCCAGGATCAAGGGCAAAACGATCCTGGGGCACGTCCGCGTCTGTAGGAGGTCTCAGGCGAGCCTGAGATGGCTTGAAGCGGCCGGACGGCGGAGGTGACCTGGGGAGCTGCTCCTGAAGTCTTCGAGGGTCGATGGAGCCTTCTCCTTGGCTCGGACCTGCGTGGTTAGTTGCGCAAAATCCAGGCGAAGCCGCAGGTGGGTTCCGATGGTTCCGATGAGGCGAAAGAGGGTGCGGGCGAAGAACTCCGGCGAGCGGCGGAGAGGGGAGCTCGGTCGGCTCGATCTGAGCGAGATCGAGGGGAATGAAGGGTGGTGCGGAGTGACGGAGCGACGAGGAAGAAGATGGAGGTGGTCGGCGCGGCGGTCGATAACAAGAGTAGTCGGAAAATGGAGGCGGAGCTCAGCTCCGCCGTGGACTTTGATCGAGGATTCACGGCGATTGGGTGATCGAGGCTAAAAACTGCTATAGGTCTACACTAATCTACGCTACAACTACAAGAAAACGAAGAGAGAGGAGGAGGGACTCACCAGAGACGTCGGGCGATGAAGCTCGGCGGAACTCCGGCGAGGGTCGGATCGACTTCGATTCGACGCCAGATGACGCAACCCCGGCTCAAATCGACTCCTGCTGTCACCAGGAGCACAATGGGCTAGGGATTTTTCGGGTGGATTTGGCGGAAGAAGGATCAAAATCAAATTGAAGTCGGGGGGTCCTATTTGAAGAGTTGACGGCGAGGCGAGGAAGACGAGGCCTCAGAGCCTCGGTCAGTGATCCACAGCCCAAGGAATCACTTGGGCGTGAATCACCATTGACCGAGGAAAAGATTCCAAGAAGGAACCATCACCAAATGGTGATCGAGGTTCCCTCGAAAAAGGAGTGAACATAGGGTCAAACCCGACTCTGACAAGGGACAGACCTCGGTCAGGGAGTTGACCGAGGTCAACCAATGGAGCGTTCTGGTTGGTCCACGTGGACCAACCAGAAAATTCCTTGGCTAAAAACCCTTATAAAATGAATTAAAAATAGCAGACGAATTAATTAAATTTTGAGTATAAAATAAAAAATGTTTGTAAATTTATGAAGTATTTTATGGTGATTTTTGTTTATTTTTATGAGCTATATTTTTACAAGTTTGTACTTATACCCTTATAGGTATCTATATCTATGTATTTAAGTATTCTATTTTTATTTAGGTATTTTTAATTTATTTTATTTTGATTTTTATTTTCTAAAATTATAAAATACTTTTATATACGCAAATATATTTTTATTTTAAATTTCTGATATATTTTTTTTACACTTAATAAAATGAAAGTGTTATTTGTATAGGTATAGCTACATGTAGTATACCTATGTATTATAATATATACAAGTATTTTTATTTGTATTTTATTTATGTTTTTATTCTGATTTTAATGCACATAATTATTATAAATATTATTTACAACATTATAAAAATATAAAATTATAAAAATAATAAATAAATAATAAATTTAATATTTTAATATGTACAAGGTACAATGAGGGTCCAAAACTCAACTTTCAAACCGTAGCTCTGCCAAATGCGAAACCACCACCAATGGATAGATTATTTCTTCTATATACAATTAAAGGTGAGTACGCTGCATTTGGAGTTGTCGTTTGTGAGATACGGGTCTGGGAAGTTGGCATTCTGGAATTTTATTCAGACCATAACTTTTTTATCTGTACATTATTTTTCAATGAAATCAATTTTGTATTTTTCTTTATAAAATTATCTACAACTTTCATGTACAAAGTTTCTTTATTTGATGAATAAAAAGTGGAACCAAAAATAGGTCCCAAAATGAATAAAGAATGAATAAAATGTATAGGTATTTTATCTGTGTTTTGGCCCTTATCTCCCCCTACTTTATTCCTTGTCGACCTATTCATCGAGATGCCTAGGTCTCGGGGTTTCGGGTCATAAAATATTTACAATATTTTTATTCTTTTTCTTTCTTTTCTTTATCCTATAATTTTGGCTTTAAAAACCGCATTTTATACAATATTTACACACATATGCATGAATGCTAAAATGCATGAATTAGGCCTATTTACACGTATTTACTAGGGTTTTTAAGGCCAAAATGATAGAATAAAGATGATGAAACGTGGATTCATCAGTAGGATGGATCGAAGTTCGCTTTTCCAAGCGTTCTTCATTGTTCTTCATGAGCAACAATGGCCGTCGGATCAATCACTCACTCTAGAGATTAAAGCCTAGCCGTTGGATCGCGCCAAGCCTCGACCATCCGATCGCCCATACGATCTAATCCATACGTCCATCCTCAAACCACCACCAACCATTGAGTCGACCCGCGGATAAGTGAAATAAATCTGATTGTGCGCTAGCACACAGGCAGGCTATTTGCAAACTGCAACCCCACCCCCACGCCCGCATTTTGTCTGCCAAAAAATATTTATTTGATGTATAATATTTTTGTAGATTTTGTAATGGAACCCTTATAATTGTTTTATTTGCATCATGATCCACCGCCACGCCATCTCATGTGCCCATATACGTGAGGGAGCAGGCTTTTTAAAAGGACCCCCTCAACGGTTTTGGTA